>CP092881.1:58993720-59037147 GCA_030710605.1 Cordylochernes scorpioides
TATACATTATACTTTTCAATTTTATATTCAGTTTTGATATTTTGTAAATTAAGATTCTCATTCTTTTGAGAGGAAAGTCCTAAGCGGGAGTGGGCGAAGTTAAAAAGGTATAGGAGAGGCAATTTGATATGTTGGTAAAGCCAAGAAGACCTCATCTACAGTGTCGACGTCCCCGAAATGCCATGTTGCATTGAAAAGGAAAAAAACCGTAGTCTGAAGGGACGGCATTAGGGCTGTACGCAGGGTATGGCAGTACTTCAACGCCATCAAGTGCTGCAATCTTCCCGTTCATTGCCATATGTGATCTGGCATTATCTGCCTGAAGCTATGCGCGTTTACAGCTAAATAATGATTAATATTTCTCCGTCAACTTGGTGTAGACCCGTTCCAGCTGTTCACAGTACAGATATATGGATCGTCCATTCTGGACAACTCGAAATGGAGGACATCCTCGAAGTTCCATCATACCGATATAATAACCTTCTTGGCAAAGGGATCTTGGCGGGCGAAGGATGGGGATGGCGACTCTTGGCCTCGTGCAATCCATCGTTTGTAACGGTTGTGTTCCACAAGGTAGACCCATTTCTGGCCATCGTCACGATACGTTTCCAAGAAAGATCGTTTCAAGCAGCTGGCGGCAAATGTCAATGCTGTAGTTTGCTCATTGGGGGTCTTGACAAGGTTTGTTGTGACGTAATCCAAACGATACTGATGGTTCACTATTGTACTTTGGCTGACATTAAGCGAAACTGCCAGTTCCTGGCTATTCGATGCAGGCTTGTTCGCTAAAATAGCCTAGAGATCTTCAGCTTTTAACATCAATGGCTGTCCTGAACAGATTTGATCAGAAAGGCTATAATCACCCGATTTGAAGCGTTTGTATCAATTTGATAGGTTACATGGGTCACTGTTACCTCGCCTTCACAAATTTCTATTGCGCCATCCCTTGTTGAGAGGTGTCGCCTCCAACAGTAGCGCAGCATTAGGACAGGAGTTCCCGTTTGTCCAGTGGCATCCTTCCAGAAGAAAATGTTTTGTTTGAGACTGGGTACTGCTATTAGTATATATGCAAAGTAGATGCATCAATTAGTGCATCCGCTTTACATATTGTAGAAATTAAACTCTTTAAAACGATCATTAAAACAATAATAAACAATAAGAGGAGCTTCTTGTGTAGATTTCTTTATTACCGCAAGCTTTCGAACAGAACGTTCTTCATCGGGCGTGGATAGTAAAACGTGCTAACATGCTATTAGAGGAGAAAAACTAATATATACACCAATAAATTTACATATTGAAGAGAAAATAGCGTAAAAAGAGAATAAAACATAAATATTTAAAATGAAATTTACATAATACAAGCGTGACGACTAAAAAATAAGCAATAAACTTGAAAGAGACTAAAAACTAAGGTAAAATTATTATTAAAACGGCGACATCCCTACACCAAAAGAACAAAGAATAAAACAGTATATGGAAGTTAAAATCTACAAGACCAAGGAGGGTCCCACCCTTTGGACGCGTGGATCAATCAAGCCCTCCCTTCCGATATTTACTATTGGAGGAGATATGTAGATGATATCTTTTGCATTATTAAAACAGACAGCCTTCAACTCACATACAGCACCTTGCATGATTTCAACCCCCATATTAAGTTTACATACGAAACAGAAATAGGTTCTGTTTTACCTTTTCTAGACATCCTTATTATTCGCACCCCTCAGTCTTTTCACACCTCTGTTTTTCATAAGAAGCATATCCCTCCCCAATATACGCATTTCTCCTCCAATAGTCCCATCTCCTTTAAAATTAATACAGTCAGGACCTTAACTAAAAGAATTGTTAACCATTGTTCCTTACCCATTTTTAAAACAATAGAAAGATCTAGAATCCATTCCTTATTAACAACCGCTGGTTATCCCATAGATTTCATAGTAAAACATACTTTTGATCCACGTGTCCAAAGAACCACTACAATTCACAGGGCCACTTGTTGGCTCCCGTTCTCCCCTGCCGCAGTATCCATTTCCAGAGTCCTACGACCATACGGCATAAAAGTTCTCTACAATAGTCCCCCCAGCTTAGCCACCATCCTTAGACATCACATCACCAAATCTGACAAACCCACCCTACCCATAAACTCTACCGGCGCAGTTTATTCCATACAGTGCCTGGATTGCCCAACTTCTTATGTTGGAGAAACAGGAAGAACTACTGGCATCCGTATTTCAGAGCACAGACGTAACATCCGCAATAAAGATCCCAAATCCTTAATGTTCACGCATATAGCACAAACAGGCCATAGTTTTGATCTCGACCATCCTCAAGTTAAATACCGGCATATACATAACAAATATCACCGACTCTGCCTAGAATCTATTATTTCCACACAAAACAATAGTTGTAACCGCAAAATAGACCTCCCAGACATTTACCAGATACTTTATAAATAGCTTGTCTTTCACCCCCCCCCCCCCACCCCCCACCCCCCCTCTTATATCTCAAAGATGGTTGCAGCACTGGGTGGGACCCTCCTTGGTCTTGTAGATTTTAACTTCCATATACTGTTTTATTCTTTGTTCTTTTGGTGTAGGGATGTCGCCGTTTTAATAATAATTTTACCTTAGTTTTTAGTCTCTTTCAAGTTTATTGCTTATTTTTTAGTCGTCACGCTTGTATTATGTAAATTTCATTTTAAATATTTATGTTTTATTCTCTTTTTACGCTATTTTCTCTTCAATATGTAAATTTATTGGTGTATATATTAGTTTTTCTCCTCTAATAGCATGTTAGCACGTTTTACTATTCACGCCCGATGAAGAACGTTCTGTTCGAAAGCTTGCGGTAATAAAGAAATCTACACAAGAAGCTCCTCTTATTGTTTATTATTGCTTTACATATTCCACAGAACTTTTTATCAACCTTATAATAAGCTATAATTTTAAATAAAGATGAATTATACAAAAAACGCTTACCTGGATCTGTGTGAAAGAAATATAATTTTTCAAAATATTTCAAAGGATTGCTCCTTCTTTATCCTGGGTAGTTGGCGATCTAGGGATACCCTCCAGGAGCCTGGGTTACCTTTATGTTACTACCCCTTCTTTATCAATTTCTTTAATTAATTCAATTGCTATATATATATATATATATATATATATATATATATATATATATTACATAGGTTTTCTTTTGTTTATATTTAATTTTGTTTAGAGTATATATGTAACGTTGGGACGATTACCTTTTTGGAGATGGGTTGAGTTGTTGATTGATTGATTGATTGTGGTGGGCGCAGTCGTATTTGCTGAAGTGATAAGGTATTCACAAGGGAAAATAACGAGGACACAGAGTTGAATTGAAATAGGCCAGCGATCAAGGAAGAAAGGGGTTGAAGCTAGTTTGCGGATTTGACTAATCTATGGCTGTTCACATTATTGAGGATTGGACTTATCTGATGGTTGAGAAGATGGGGGTTGGCTCCAAACTGGTCTCAACGGCGGCGAGCTCCTGACTAACTAAACTGAGTTCGCGATTCAACACGAAAACTTCTCAGGGTTCTGATTGGTTGGTGGTCGAGTCGTGTAAGCTTTCCATTGGTTCCTAGCTAATCCTCCTGGACTCTGATTGGATCTTTGCTAATCCTTTGTTCTTATCTTGTTCTGACATGATCCCGGAAGGACTAGGTTCTTGAACCCAGTTTTATGAGTTCCTGGATAATAAAACCTGCTAATGATCGTTCCTCTTTGATGGCCTTTCTCTCTAAACCTTTCTCCCAGATTTCTAAGCCTTGTTTTTATTAAAATCTCTAGATTATATATTGCATACATATTGTGGTGGGATTACATCCAGTTATGTACAAATTATGACAGATGCGCCCCCTACATGTGAAGAATTCAAGAAGGGGAAGCCTGAGAGAATTCTGTAAAGGGAAAAAAATAATTTTTGTGGGAAAATTAGTTGTGGTTATTGAGAGGCTATATACAAGCATTGGGGGTGATATAAGAGATAAAAGATGTTGGATAACTGAATGCTACGACAGCTAGCGCCACACTGGACCTATCATCATCACAACTGTTTTGTTTACCTTCTTCTCTATACTTCAATAACTGTTCGCTACCATAACTTTGTCTTTCTTGCTAAATGGATAATAAAGATTATTATCATATAATCCTCAACGTCCTCATGCCTTCCTACAAGCTGTAAGTACCTAAATCTTACAACAATTAGATTATGAGACTGAATATTGCATGAAATTCAACTAACGAGTTAAGACAAAGAAAAAAGGCTTAGCAAAAATGGCGTCACTCCCGAGCCACGATGTAACCCTAGATAAGCTCGACGGCTATAACTACTCACTATGGTCTTTCAAAATTGAAATGCTCTTGCAAAAGGAAGATCTTTGGGAAGTTGTCACCGAAAATATTCCAGATGAACCTAAAATCGAATGGAAAAAGAAAGACTCAAAAGCTAGAGCTATCATTAATCTAAGCATCGCCGACTCACAAATAGTGCATGTCAAAAACCTACTAACAGCCAAAGCTACCTGGGACACTCTTAAAAATATCTATGAAAGAAAAACACTCTCAGGAAAAATTTATTTGCTAAGGAAACTATACAGCTTAAAACTCGAAGAAGACAAAGACATGCAACAGCACATCACTACCATGATGGAAATAGTTGACAAACTGCGAACCATTGGCGAAACACTAAAAGACTCTCACATCACGGCTATACTGCTTTGCTCGCTTCCAAAGAGCTACTCCAATCTCATCACGATGTTGGAATCAAGGCCTGATGACGAGCTAACGCTTGAATTTACCAAGAACAAACTCCTTGATGAACACACACGCAGAGTAGAAAGCTCGAAAGACGAAAGCACCGCATCAAAAGCCTTAAAAAAGCCTCCACAGAGCTTCAAGCCAAAGAAGAGAAAAAGAGAAGAAATTCTGTTCTTTCTGCCACAAACCAAACCACTCCAAAGAAGAATGTTGGCACTATCAAAAGCGAAACAACAGCAACAAAGAGTACAAATATGAAAACTTCAGAAGAGGAAACGTACCAAAGTACACAAATCCGTCGAGTGTCACCCAAGAACAATCAACAAATCAGAGAACAACAAAAGGACCTAACCCAAAAGCTCTCAATTGCACTCAACGAGAAGCAAGTGTACACAACTGGTTCGTCGACTCTGGAGCCACATCTCATATGGCGTACGACGAAAGCTTCTTCACTGAACTTAACAGAGAACAAACACAAAATGTTGTGGTTGCTAATGGCAATAAGCTGCAGGTCAAAGGGATAGGACAAGGAGAAATCAAAGTCATCACACCCCAAGGAAAGACTGACACCTTACTTCTCACAAAAGTTCTCTACATCCCGGAACTAACAGACAACCTTCTGTCAGTGAGTGCGGCCACCTCCAACGGATGTAAAGTAACGTTCAACAGAGATTGGTGTACCATCGAAAGAGACAACACAGCCCTCGCGAACGGTATACTTGACAATGGAATATACCGACTCCACCTGGATGACAACCTCCAAACTCGCACATTCAAAGCAAATGTAGCAAAACAAAACCACTGCAAGAACAAAAATTGCCTCATGCTCTGGCACGACAGACTAGGACACAGAAATATAGAATCAATTAAGAAAATTCGAAATGAGAACCTAGCAAGAGGACTAAGTCTAAATAACTGTTCGCACAGCACAGACTGCGTTCAGTGCATTCAAGGAAAACTCACCGAAACCCCATTTCCAAAGAAGACAGAGTACAGAGCAACTGAAACGCTTCAACTTGTCCACAGTGATATCTGCGGTCCATTACCAACTAACTCTCTCAGCGGTAAGAGATACTTCATCACCTTCACTGATGACTACAGCAGATACACGAAGATCTACCTCCTGAAAGGAAAAGACGAAGCCTATGAAAAAATAAAAGACTACGTCATCTCAGCACACACGGAATTTGGAAAAAATATCCAAACCATACGGACAGACAACGGTCGTGAGTACGTAAACCGACAAGTCGAAGATTTCCTGAACCAAAGCGGAATCAAACATCAGCTAACAGTCCCCTACTCACCAGCCCAGAACGGAGTAGCAGAAAGGAAAAATCGATCACTAATGGAGATGACAAGATGCATGCTGTTTGACTCAGGACTCCCCACAGTCTCTATGGGCGGAAGCGGTTACCACAGCTAATTACCTACACAAACCGAATACCCTCGAAAGCTACAGACAAGACTCCTTTTGAACTATGGACCAAACAGGAAGCCCAGTCTGAAGCATCTAAAAAGATTCGGATGTAAAGCCTTCGCCTATATTCCCAAGATAAAAAGAAACAAGTTGGATAGCAAAGTTATCGAAGGGATCTTTCTTGGATACGATGATCGAAGCAAAGGATACAGAATCCTGCACGATACAGACAACATCACAATCAGCAGATCCGTAAAATTTATAGAAAAAGAAAATGGGTTTCACCACGCTTCCACAAAAACAACTTCACCACAAGTACTAAGTACAGATCTAACTTCCTCCAATCATATTGGTAATGCAGAGGAAAGTCAGGAACCAGGAACACAATCCGAAAACCTTGAGGACTCAGAAACCGAGGATTACATTCAACCCGGTACAAGCACAGGAACACAAGTGGTCACACAAAGAAGATCCACGAGACCAACAAAGGGAATACCTCCCATAAGAAATGACTACATGCTGTACAAAACTGAAGCTCAAGACATTCAGACACCTACCAACTACTCGGAAAGTCCTACAATTACCAAAAACAGAAAGAGAAAAATGGCTACAAGCAATGAACGAAGAACTAAATTCTCTTGAGAAGAACAATGTATGGGAACTAACGCCTCTACCTAAGGACAAAAAGATCATAGGATGTAAATGGACCTATAAACAAAAACTCAATTCCAAAGGAGAAATAGAGCGGTACAAAGCCAGACTCGTAGCAAAAGGGTTCAATCAGAAATTTGGCCGAGACTACGAAGAAACCTTTGCACCAATTGTGAAGCATTCTACAATTAGAGCCTTCCTAGCCGCATCAGTCTACAAAGGGATGCAAGTGAACCACCTCGATGTGAAGACAGCGTTCCTACACGGCGACCTAGATAAAGAACTCTACATGGAACTCCCAGAAGGACTCCATACAAAACAAACAAACAAAGTCTGCAAACTAAAGAAGGCAATTTACGGTCTAAAACAAGCTGGAAGATCTTGGAACACAAAAATTGCAAGCACTCTAATTAAAAATAACTTCAAACAGAGCATTGTAGACCCATGCCTATTCACCAAGAATGAAGAAAACCATTCCATCTACTTGATTCTATATGTGGATGACATGCTCCTCGCAAGCGATTCCGAGATAATCATCCAAAACACTGTAAAAACTCTCGAAAAAGAATTCGAAATAAAGAACCTTGGAGACCCCACTCAATTCATTGGTATAGAAATCTCAAGGAACAGAGAAGGTGAACTCCTTCTGAGCCAAAAGAATAAAATCCAAGAATTAGTTGAAAGGTACAATCTCCAAGAAGCGAAACCTACTTTCACTCCCATGGAAAGCGGATACCCCGGTATATCTGATGAAAAACTTCTACCAAACAACGTCCAATACCAACAACTGATAGGCTCACTATTGTACCTAAGCGTAGTATCCAGACCAGATATCGCAGCTCCAGTCTGCATACTCAGCAGCAGAAACCAGAATCCTAGAAATTGTGACTGGAATGCAGCAAAAAGAATCGTAAGATATCTAAAAACTACTAAAGAACTCGAGCTACGCATATCTAACCAAAAGCCTCCCACGCTGGAAGCATACAGTGATGCCACATGGGCAAGCGACAACACCGACAGAAAATCACTAAGCGGAAACTTGTTCCTACTGGGATCAAACCCCATCTCATGGATGACTGGGAAACAAGGTTGCGTATCTCTCTCATCCACCGAAGCGGAACTAATCTCCGCAGCTGAAGCCTCACAAGAACTGTTATGGCTTCTCGACTTGCTAAAGGATCTCGAACTGGAACAGAAAGCTCCAATCTACTTCCACCAAGACAATCAATCATGTCTCAAGATATGTTCATCCGAAAAAGTGTCTTCTAGAACCAAGCACATCGCAACCAAGATCCATCACCTGAAGGATCTTCAGAAGAAGACAGTGATAAAAATGGTCTACTGCCCAACTGGCGACATGAAGGCGGACATTCTGACCAAGCCGCTACCAAGGCCGACATTTGAAAAGTTACGCTACAACCTCGTGATGTCTCCACATTCATGCCGGGGATTTGTTGGATAACTGAATGCTACGACAGCTAGCGCCACACTGGACCTATCATCATCACAACTGTTTTGTTTACCTTCTTCTCTATACTTCAATAACTGTTCGCTACCATAACTTTGTCTTTCTTGCTAAATGGATAATAAAGATTATTATCATATAATCCTCAACGTCCTCATGCCTTCCTACAAGCTGTAAGTACCTAAATCTTACAACAAAAGAGAATGGTGTTGATATATAGGTTGATTATAATTAATAGAAATAAAAAAAAATTAATTGTAAGAAATCAAATGAATGCTATGGTACATAGTGGGATAAAAAGAAAAGACAATGCGCCTAAACGATATTCTACTCGAGATGGGGAACAAAATCGAGGGAATTCTATTAGGGCTTTTGAGAAATCAAAATTAAAATAAGTTGGGAGAAATCAAAGTGAATGCTTTGGCGCATGGTGAAAAAAGAAGTAAAAGTGCCTAAACCATATTCTACTCGAGATGGGGAATAAAATCGAGGGAGTTCTATTAGGGCTTTTGAGAAATCAAAAATAAAATAAGTTGGAAGAAATCAAAGTGAATGCTTTGGCGCATGGTGAGAAAAAAAAGAAAAAGTGCCTAAACCATATTCTACTCGAGATTGGGAATAAAATCGAGGGAGTTCTATTAGGGCTTTTGAAAAATCAAAAATAAAATAAGTTGGAAGAAATCAAAGTGAATGCTTTGGCGCATGATGAAAAAAAAAAAGAAAAAGGCTTTTTGTAACTCAAAAATAATTAAAAATATATATATCTAATTTCAAAAGAAAAACCAGTGAGTTTTCGTTGATAAAAATTTGTTTAGTTGTTGAATTATGAACAAAATAAAAAGAAGTGGTTATATAAATGGTAAATAATTGATTATAATAAATGATAAGTATTTGAATTAAGGTAACATGGTAAATTTGATTAAGAATTTTGATTTAAAACATAAGAAAATAATGTAAATGAATGGGATAAGAAAAATGTATAGCGAGGTTCGCAAACTCGCTTCGTTATCAAAATTACATGCCAAAATCTATGTCACGCCGCGCAATCAACTCTTATATGCCTCGTAGATTTTTGTCTTTCCCGTGCGACTCATGGGTAGAAACATGATCTTTCCCAATTGTGCTTTATATTATGTAAACAGGAGACATGGGAATCTAATTAACCTTACGTGTGTATTTTGTCTTTGTGTTTGTGTTGTTTTTCGAGGTCTCAAGGCCGAATGTATTATGTTAATGTGTCCCGAGCCTTAATGCGTTCTAGGGATTTTTATGCAATTCCCTAGGGCACTTAAGCTATGCTCGCCCGATATCCACTTTATAAATCAGGTGTCAATACCGGAGTCAAAATCTTTGAATACAGGGTTTGAGGAAAGTCCTCGACCCTTCTAAAGTTGTTGTTTATTCCTTCCGGAAGAAACGTAAGCTCGAGAGCTTTCTACCAAATTTTTCCTATCTTTTAAGTGGTAGTGTGCGTGCTTTTGTTCATATTTAACCTTGAGATCTGCGTGTTGTTGGATATGTACCTAATATGTGGAAAAATGTAAAAGTTTTTTGGAAGTCTTTAGAAAAAGAAATATAAGAATAGAAATGTAAAACTCATTGTGATGGTGTTTTGTTAATATTATTAGTATATTGCTATTAATATAATTAAATTGTGTATCTTGTAAAAGTCGATATGTATGCTCGCTGTACTGGGATCCCAGATTGGTGACGCTAAAGATTGTCCATATCGGGAAGGACGCGTTGACCTCAATTTATAGCGGATGTGTGGGGGATGGTGCGAGGGGCCCTTTGGGGCAGATTTTAAATTTGTCCACCCCCCCCCCTTGTAATTGAATTAGATTGTGTTACTCCCTCTTCTGGAGCGAAGCTGTAATTTTATGCTCTATAAAAATGGCGGCTGTCTTTACGTCACGAGCAGCAAATGGTCTCCATTTCACTTCCGGCTGCTAATTGTCTCTTGCCCGACGCCCTAATTGTCCTCCTAATTGACTTTAATTGTATTACTCCCTCTGGCACCGTTTTATGAGTTGGGTCGAGGTCCTTTGAGTTTTTCTAAGTTTTCTCCGAGAATTTCCCACAGGAGATCTAGGAATTCTACAACTGTTTGGCCTATATGGAAGATGGCTTCATAGACGGAATTTCCTATATGGAAGATGGCTTTTAAGACGGAATTTCCTATATGGAGGATTTTTTTCTGCAGTTGGTACAGTTCGGGGTCGTAAGGTATATGTTAGCAGGTGAACTATGAATATAAATGGGACGAGTCTATAGGGTAGAATCAAAAGACACATAACAGATATTAGGTGAAAAATGGGATATTGGTACATCTTCTCCCATGTTTTTGCCATGAATTGGGGCTCTTGAATATCGGGTTGGACTTCTATTGATTGTGGCGGATTTGAAACGGGGTGTTTTGTCGGATGGGCTATGTCGCATTTCTTGGGACTAGATGTGAGTTGCGTAAATCGTTTTTTGGAAAAAATGGTAGGATCTAAATGCTTGAAAGGCTCGCTGCTGCTGGAAACAGTTCGGGTGTGAGGTGTTTAAACGGGAACGTGTAATTGTTTTTATGTTGCACATGGTGTACCTTAATGGCGGGTGGTGTTATATATTGGATGTTTTCTGTATATAGTTTAAGTTTGTTGACGTGGATCGTATCAGTATCTCTTTGGAGAGGTTGGTTGGGTCTATCGATACGGACCACATTTGATGAGATGATCTCTAATATGGTGTATGGTCCTGTGAAATATGGGGCGAGTTTTCCTGTGTTGGGGTGATGATATAATTTAACTAATACCAGGTCACCTATTTCGAAATGTGGCTGTTTGTGTCGTTGGTCATAAGTGTTTTTATCTTGTATGTGTTTGTTTTGGGTTCTTGTGTGTGCGATCTTCCTAGCTCTGTCGATGTCTGGATAAGGTGTGGTGTGGTCAGAGAGTTCTGGGGGTAGGACGCCAAACATCAGGTAGATGGGCGGAAAACCGGTGACAGAGTGTGGGGTACTGTTATATATAGTTGTAACTCGTTTGACCAACTTGGTCCATGCGATCTTAGGATTCTCCAAATGTAATAGCCTAAGTTTTCCTGTGAGGGTGGCGTTTAGGCGTTCACATAGACCGTTGGCTTGTGGATTATTGCTAGTTGTGAGTAACCGGTGGATACTCCTGTTAAGCAGGAAGCTCCTAAATTTTGGCGAAGTGAATGCAGGGGCTCTATCCGTAAGAAGGCGTTTCGGAGAGCCATCCTGTGATACTCGCTTGAGTACCTGTTGATAGGTGGTAATGCTGGTGGATTTGGATGGGAAACGTCCATGTGTAGCGCGAAAAATGGTCGACTACAACATGGAGGTATATTTTGGTGTTGCCATATTTGGCAAATCCTGCTATGGTGTCGAGGGATAGTAGGTCAAAGGGTCCTTTGGCTTCCGGCGGTTGACCTAATTCCCCGTAAGTGGGTCCCAATGGACGTTTTGTTAACTGGCAGGTTGGGCAGGTTTTAACCTTTTGTGTAATGTCTTTTGACATGCCCTGCCAGTAATACTGAGCGGAGATGAGTCTTGTCATTTGTGATATACCTGGGTGGTTATTTTGTGTGTGTACTGTTTGTAGTAGTTGGTGGATGAGTGTTTTTGGAATTATAATTTTAGTTACACCTTTTCGGGAAACGGTATGCAGTCCATTGTGATCAATGGTCAGGCTAGAATCTCCCGATGGAGAAGGCTGATGGTTCTTAATAAGGGAGGCGTCTAAGAAACCACAGAACGGGTTACGGGATAAGAGATCCGCCTCATATTGCTGTTTTCCTTTTATGTAGCGAACCTCATACTCGTAACTCGACAGCCGTAAACTCCACCGAAACAATCTGCCTGACGGGTTTTTGATTGTTTTCAGCCACTGCAATGCGTGATGGTCAGAAAATATAGTAAATTTTCTGCCCATCAAATAGATGCGAAACTTCTCCACACTCTCAACGATTGCTAAGCACTCAAGTTCAGAGATGGAATAGTTTCGTTCGTGTGAACGCAGAGTGCGGCTGAAATACTGGACTGGATATTTTTTCCCATCAGGGTGAACCTGTTTGAGGATGCCTGCTATACCGAGGGTGGAGGCGTCACAATACACCTGGCATGGCAGACCCTCTTTGTAAAGGTGTAAGATGGGGTGTTGTGTGAGGCTCTCTTTCAGGCTAATGAACGCCTTTTGGCAATTTTCATCCCAGACCCACATGACATCCTTTTTGAGAAGGTTGTTAAGTGGTGTCCGCAAGCGGGCGTATTCCGGGATGAATTTGTTATAGACGTTCACAGCGCCTAGAAAGGATTGTAGTGTTTTGCGGTTGTGTGGTTGTTGGATGGCGTGGATGATGTCTGTGTTGCGTGTGAGTGGTGTGGTAGTACCAGCTGTGATGGTGTAGCCTAGGAAATTGATGGACTGTTTAAAAAATTCGCATTTTGCGAAGTTAAGTTGTAACTTCTCTACCTCGCAAAAGGCGAAAAATTGTCGCAGGTGGTTTTGATGTTCCTCCAGTGTGTCGGAGAAAATGATGAAGTCATCAAAATAATGTGCCACACAGTCAAGTCCGTGTCTCTGTAGGACCTGACTCATGGCTCTTTCGTAGATCTGAGGGCTGGTTTTCAACCCGAAAGGCAATCGAGTGGGCTGATATAACCCTTCGAGCGTGGCAAAGGCCAACAGTGGTCGAGAATCGGGGTGTATTGGGACCTGCCAATACGCGGAGGATATGTCGGCCGTGGAGAAATACTTGGCCCGTGCGAGACGGTCGAGAATATCCTCGATTCTCGGGAGGGGATGGACATCAGAGCTGATTAGCTCGTTTACCTTTCTATAGTCAATACAAAACCTTTTGGTCTTGTCGCGCTTGGTGACGAGAGTGACAGGGCTAGAGAAAGGTGAAAAAGACTGCTCGATAATGCCGTTTTCCAGCATCTGTTGGACCTGGTTGCGGATTTCCTGTTGGTCACATATCGGAACACGATATGGACGTATGGTGATTATTTTGTCGGAGTTCGTGGGTATTTTTACTTGTGGGATTTTTAAGCATGGTACGCTGAATTTGTCTTGGGTAAAAATGTGGTTGTATCTTTGTAAAAGTGTGGTGAAGTGAGGTGGATAGTGAGGGTTGTGTGTCGTATTGCAGCATGTGTATGGGGAAGAATTTTGTTGTGTTTTAGTGTGAGTGTCGCGTTTGTTGCGCTGGTTGTGCGTGTGACTGTTTGGTGACGACGTGTGGTCACGTATGTGCTCGGTATGTGAGCTGTCCTGTTGGATGGACACGTTTTGTGCATTGTTGTTGCAAGTTGAAGCCGTTATGGCCTTGTTATTTGAGGGCATATAAAAAAGGCAATTGGCCTTATTGAAAAAATTGTGTCGTGCGGCCGCGTAACTAGATTGGCGTGTGGGTGATTGGGTTTTGACCAATGGATGCGCGCATTGGGTGACCATGTGCGGAAGGTTGGTGTGCATGGTGAGTCTTTTATGACATTGCTTGGCACTCCCAATACGTGCATTCATCGGGTACATGGTGGAAATGGTAGGTAGGGGTAGACAATGGGGCTCCAAGTTGGAATATAGTGCCTTGGTTGAAGTCTATTGCTAATTTAAAATTACGGAGGGTATTTATGCTGAGAATTCCAAATGGTAGAGGTGCTTCCACCACATGGAAATTTTCCTTTTTAGTTAGTTTACCTATTGTCAGGGGAAGGGTCAGTTTACCTATTGTTTTTACAAGACCATTTATAGCCTGTAGGTCTATAGACTGTTCTTTTAATTTTAAATTAGGGAGGTTAGTTTTTAACATTTTATAGAGATTATGGGGCACTATATTCAAACTTGCGCCTGTATCAATTAAAAATGGGGCGACAGTTCAGGGGTTAGAAACAGTTTCAGCGTCAATTGCTTGACGACAAAGGGTTTAGGTCTTCCTACCTCATTTCCGAAAGGCCTGCGCGGCTTGTACGTCTTCGGCGTGGGGTTGGGGCGTGGGATGCCGGGCGTGCTGCTGAGTTGGGGCCGTTTGCACTGCCCGCGCGTTCGCGTGTTGGGGCCGTTTGCACTGCCCGTGCGTTTGTGTGTTGAGTTGGGGCTGGCCTATACCCGCATTCGCTGTACCAATGACGAGCGCCGCAGAACTTACAGTTTGACGGCGGAGTAGGTGCAGTCCATGCACCTGTTCTTCGGGGTGTGCTGGGATATGGACCCGACATGGTGGGCGGTTGTTCCTCGCGGTGTCGTGCAGTTGGTATGTTGGGCCCAGTGGATCCGCTGTGCCAGTCGGAACCACTCTCCCAGGCTCTCAGGAGGTACCACGCGACCAGGCGCTGGTCGGAGAACGGCAACCCCTCCGTCAGCGTCTCGAGGATCACCTCCTGTGGGAGTCCCAGTTGTAAACCCATGGCGGTTTTCTCCCGGTAATACGTCTCCAGGTCTGCTTGTCCAGCAAGCTACATGGCGAAGTATTTCGCGAAGGATGCTTCGCTGGATTCCGGATAGAGATCCGTGAGGATTTGCCTCACCTGGAAGTAGCTCTGGGTGGCCAACCGGAGTTTCCTGAAGAGTTCCAGGGGTTGGCGCGTCAGGTAGTTCGGCAACCGGAGTAGCTTATCGGGGGCGTCCACGTGGGCGTCATCCATCTTCCGGTCGTAGGACTGGAAGAATTGGCAGGCGCTGTAGGATCCATCGAATGGTGGAAGTTCCGCCTCCGTCCGCTCGGACAACCTCGCCTGGGAGAGGACTGCAGCCAACTGCAGCAAGACGCCCGCTAGGGGTTCAGGTTCCCTCCCGTTTCCTGCCATCTCTTCCTCCCTCGACAGGTCGCCACTATTTTTGACTTCTGTGTTCTGGTCACTTTCCATTTTATCCTGTCGACTCTCTGTAACGTTGGGACGATTACCTTTTTGGAGATGGGTTGAGTTGTTGATTGTGGTGGGCGCAGTCGTATTTGCTGAAGTGATAAGGTATTCACAAGGGAAAATAACGAGGACACAGAGTTGAATTGAAATAGGCCAGCGATCAAGGGAGAAAGGGGTTGAAGCTAGTTTGCGGATTTGACTAATCTATGGCTGTTCACATTATTGAGGATTGGACTTATCTGATGGTTGAGAAGATGGGGATTGGCTCCAAACTGGTCTCAACGGCGGCGAGCTCCTGACAACTAAACTGAGTTCGCGATTTAACACGAAAACTTCTCAGGGCTCTGATTGGTTGGTGGTCGAGTCGTGTAAGCTTTCCATTGATTCCTAGCTAATCCTCCTGGACTCTGATTCGATCTTTGCTAATCCTTTGTTCTTATCTTGTTCTGACATGATCCCGGAAGGACTAGGTTCTTGAACCCAGTTTTATGAGTTCCTGGATAATAAAACCTGCTAATGATCGTTCCTCTTTGATGGCCTTTCTCTCTAAACCTTTCTCCCAGATTTCTAAGCCTTGTTTTTATTAAAATCTCTAGATTATACATTGCATACATATTGTGGTGGGATTACATCCAGTTATGTACAAATTATGACATATAATAGATGGTTTATCGTCCAATAAGCTTGTAAGATGTCCGTGGCTCACCTGAAGTGCGTGACCAGCTGTGTACTTCATAACAAAAACCTCGTAAAAGATGGATGATTGGTCCTTCGAAATATTAAATGAATAAAAACTCTTATTAAAATCCAAATACTTCTTTATCAATTTTTTGTGCAAAAAATTTTAAACACAAATAAAATCAAAAGATGAAAGAAACACTGCATTGTAAAAGTGAATTAATCACTTTTTAAAATGAGTTCATTGTCAAACACATGTTGGCGGTTGTAATAGCACAATTTTCGTTTAATTTTTACAGAGCTTGATGAAATTGTAGCCACGTGATATGGATTTAAAGATGCCTGTTTCTATATGGATAATGCAAGAGTGCACATATCTGCAGAAACACTGGCATCTGTTAGTCTGCTAAGAAGCAGCGTGAAGTTTTTGTTACCATATTCATATTGTTGCACCAGGTTGCGGCTTGGCAGACTCTTCAGCTTTGATTCTCTCCTGTGCTGGGTCTTGCATCTTACCAGAGCGTGTTTCAACCATCCTACAAATTTATATAAGGGAATAATGAGATAAGTCTACTTTAAGTAACCTCCAGAATGATTTATTTATTTTCTCACATCAAAGAGAGCAGTGAAGTCACAGTGTACCTAAATACAAATGATGATAATCTAATCTGTTTTAAATAAATATCATAGAATATTTTATATAAAAATAAATAAATATATAATTTAAATTTCAAATATATTAAAAATAATATAAGAAATACGCCATTAATCATGATGTAACACTTCCCCCTCTCCAGAGGTCGTCACGTCCTCGTGATTGACCTCATCAATTCTTTCAAAATAGGGTTTGATTCTTGAGACATGGACAATCAATGGGTCTTGGCCAGAATTATCTTTTGGTTCAATTAAGTAATTTACGTTGGACAGCTTCTTTAATATTTTATATGGGCCAAAATATTTTCTCAGTAGTTTCTCACACTTTCCTATTTTCCTAATTGGTGTCCAAACTGCTACTAATTCTCCTGGTTCGTAGCTTCTTTCCATGTGTTTCTTGTCATAGTTCTTTTTCATTCTTTCTTGAGTCTTTATTGTGTTGTTAATAACTAATTTTCTTGTTCTGTTTATTTTGTCTAAGTGATGTTTTATGTATTCATCATAATCATCCTTGTCAATGTCCACCGAGATATTCCTGTCGTCCAAAAGAGACGTGGGTTCTCTTCCAAACATCAGGAAAAAGGGAGAATATCCTGTGGTTTCCTGAATTGTAGTATTGTAAGCGTGAGTGATGAATGGGAGTATTTCGTCCCAATTCTTCTGATCAGTGTTCACATACATACTGAGCATATTGATCAATGTTCTATTTAACCGCTCTGTCAATCCATTAGTCTGGGGATGATAGCTCGTTGTGAAGCAATGTTTAATCTTGCACGTTTTCATCACCTCTTTCATTAAATTACTGGTAAATTGAGAGCCTCTGTCACTAATAAGATATTGTGGGGCTCCGTGCCGGAGAAAAATATCCTCTACTAGAAATTTTGAAACTTCTTTCACTGTTGCTTCCGAGACTGCTTTTGTTTCTGCATATCTAGTGTAGTAGTCCGTCAGCACGATTATCCATTTTTTCCTGTTTTTCGTAGATGGCAATGGACCAACAAAGTCAATTCCAATTCTTTTGAAAGGAAAGTTGGCTGGGGGAATGGGCTGTAGTAGTCCAGAAGGTAATTGGTTTGAGCCTTTTCTACTTTGGCAAAGATGACACGTCTTAACGAACTCTGAGACATCCTTTAGCATGGATGGCCAAAAGTATTTACTCTTTATTCGGTACATGGTTCTGGCGACACCCAGATGGCCATTCGACATATGATTGTGATATTCTTTCATAATTTCTCTCTTTTTCTTCTCTGGAACCACAAGCAACCACGCCCTGCCTTCAGGGTTCGGGTTTTTCTTAAAGAGGCATCCATCTTCTACTTTAAAGTTTTGCGCAATTGATCGCCTGCTTCCATTAAGGTTTTTCTTAACACTTTCGATAAACTTATCCTCTTCGTCTGTTATTTGATTTAAAAATAGCCTTTCAAAATCCTCATCCCAATCAGTTTCTGGTAAGGGTCCCCTAGATAAGCCATCGGCGTCCAGATGTTTCTTTCCTGATTTATGTATTATATCGAAGTCATATTCTTGAATTTTCAATGCCCATCTTGCCAATCGACCTGTTGGATCCTTCAAGTTTTTGAGCCAGCATAAGGCGTGGTGGTCTGTTACTATTTTAAAGTGTCTTCCATAAAGGTAGGGTCGTAATTTTGACATTGACCAGACAACGGCCAGACATTCTTTTTCAGTGGTTGAATAATTTTGCTCCGCTTTACTTAGGGTACGACTCAAATATGAGATCACCTTCTCTTCACCACCGATGTCTTGGACAAGTGTTGCACCTATGCCGATGTTGGACGCATCAGTATGAACATAAGTAGGTGCATTTGGATTGAAGTGACCTAAAATTGGTGGACTTAATAGTGCTGTTTTTAGGGTTTGAAACGCTTCCTCTTGTCTTTCTGTCCAGATAAATGATACACTTTTTTTATAAGGTTGGTCAAAGGGTCAGCAATTTTTGAGAAGTCTTTGATAAATTTTCTATAATATGAACACATTCCCAAAAAGGATTGTACTTCTTTGACCTTTTTGGGCCGAGGGAAATTTCTGACAGCTTTGATGTTATGTTCCGCGGGTTTTATACCATGTTTGCTCGTTATATAGCCGAGAATCTCCAATTCTTCAAAAGCAAATCGGCATTTTTTGTCGTTTAACCTTAAATTAGATTCACGAAAACATCTAAAAACAGCTTCAAGTCTTTTGAGGTGCGTTGGAAAATCCGGGCTATATATGATAACATCATCCAGATAACACAAACAAATTTGCCATCTCAGATTTCCAAGCATATTCTCCATATTTCTCTCAAAGGTAGCAGGCGCGTTACAAAGTCCAAAAGGCATCACGTTGAATTCATATAATCCATGTGCTGTAGTGAAAGCTGTTTTCTCTTTGTCTCTTTCTTCGACTTCAACTTGCCAATATCCAGATCTGAGGTCTATTGCTGAGAAGTGTGTAGATCCTTGGAGAGTATCCATAACTTCGTCTATTCTAGGGATCGGATAGACATCTTTTACTGTCACATTATTCAGTTTTCTGTAGTCCACACAAAATCTGTATTTACCATCTCGCTTCTTGACCAATATTACTGGAAAAGACCAGGGGCTAGAAGATGGCCTAATTATGCCTTCTGTAAGCATCTCGTCAATTTGCTCTTTTATAATATCTCGTTCTTTAGCACTTACCCGGTAAGGCTTGTGTTTAATTGGCTTCGCGTCTTCTGTGTCTATCCGATGTTTTGCCAAATTGGTTCTCCCTAATCTCGACGAAAAAAGATCTCCATACCTTTCTAAAACTTGTTTTAACTCCTTCTGTTCCTTTGGTGAAAGATTTTCGTTTATTTGGAATCTAGGTTCTTTGTTCTCTTCTACCTCTCTTTCTCGATTCACATTTATTTTCGCTGGACTACTTCCAAAAGCCAATGTTTGGTTTTTCATTATTTTTAACGGTCGAGGATACGGATTAGTTATCCAGATGTGTGTTTCCCTATTTATAACATTGATCAAGCTTCTTGCTAGACGAAGTCCATTTGTTTGAAACATTTTGCTGCTCTCCTCGATAATATATTCTCCATCCTCTGTTTCTACCAATGCCTTGATCAATTTCATGGAACATTCCGGTACAATGGAATCCTTGGCACTCTTTATTTTCAACATTTCAAAATTGATTTCGTCATGATTATTCGTCAAATCGTATTTGATAGTTTCTTGCTTACAATCTATTTTTGCGTTCATTTTCTTAAGGAAATCTCTCCCAAGAATTAATGTCCGTAAATGCGTTTTCAATATCACAAAGTTGTGTGATAATGTTTCGTCATCAATTTTTATATTTAAAAATATACTTCCTACCATGTCCAATTTTTTTCCATCGGGTCCTGCACAAATTTTTGCGAGTTTACTTATACCATGGCCTGTATCGAGGGCCGTTCTGAGGTCGACCACTGAGAGGTCAGCACCTGTATCAACCAAAGCTTCAAAAGTCCCTATCTTGTCCACGTTAATTTTTAATTTGTATTTAGGGTCCAACTTCTTGATTCCGTTTATGGTCGACTTGCTTTGATTGACAGATTCAGGCGCGACGCTTAGTTTAAATCTTCCAACACGGAATATCTATTCCGGGTAGGAATATTTGTCTGTGTGTTATGACATACATCGGCATAAAGCCGAGGTCCTGATTTCTCTGATATTTCATTCATTTGGCATTTCTCTTCGACCTTCTCTTGGGTATCTGCTGGATCCTCTTCTAAGATTCTTATAAACTTGACCCTACAATAACGGGCCACGTGCCCTGGCTTGTTACATTTAAAGCAGGTTGGTCTCCCGTCTTCTGTCCTATTCCTAATTTAATTTGGATTCTTATTGTATGTTTTACTTGGGTAGACCGGTTTTGGCTCAGGATTAGGAGTGTAAGATCGTCTAGGGGCAGATACCTGGGGCAGAGGTTTGTCCTGGTAGTACCTCGGAGTGGGGGCCTGGGGCTTGGAGGTGTTCTGGTAGTACCTCGGAGCGGGGGCCTGGGGCTTGGAGGTGTTCTGATATGGTCTTCTGAACGACGTAGCATTCTTCCATTGCTCTTGATGATGGGGACGAGGAGAGCGTGGTCCATTATATAGAGCTTTTGATTTTTCTGCACGTTCTTGGTAATTCTTTTCGAACAAATCCAGCTTCTTACAAATTTCTAGGAGTTCATTAGTATTTTTAGGAGGGTTTAGGTGAAGGGCAAAAGAGTATTCTTTCTTTAACCCTCCAATAACCCAGTTTATTTTAGTCTTTTCTTCCATTTGGGGGTCGACCTTGTTGCACAGTACAAGGATATCCTCTGCGAACCTGATTGCAGGTTCATTCCACTGTTGCATCCTGTTTAGTTTCATCTTAATTTCTTCTTTGTTGGCGTCTGAGGCAAAATCCTCAATTAGGCGGCTCTTGAAATTTTCCCAGCTGGTGAAACTTATCTTGTGTAGGTTCAGCCAGGTTTTGGCGCTACCAATCATATTCATGGCAGCATAACGAGAGATAATGTAGTCTGCCCAATGGTACAGGAAGCCAATTTCTTCAAGAGATTCAATCCATGGGCGAGGGTCTTCCGTTCCATCATACTTGGGGATGTCGATGTTGGGATTCAGGACAACTGGGTCGGAACTAGCATCTCTACCAATTGTTGCACCAGGTTGCGGCTTGGCAGACTCTTCAGCTTTGATTCTCTCCTGTGCTGGGTCTTGCATCTTACCAGAGCGTGTTTCAACCATCCTACAAATTTATATAAGGGAATAATGAGATAAGTCTACTTTAAGTAACCTCCAGAATGATTTATTTATTTTCTCACATCAAAGAGAGCAGTGAAGTCACAGTGTACCTAAATACAAATGATGATAATCTAATCTGTTTTAAATAAATATCATAGAATATTTTATATAAAAATAAATAAATATATAATTTAAATTTCAAATATATTAAAAATAATATAAGAAATACGCCATTAATCATGATGTAACAATATATTAATACTAAACAATAACGCGCCATATATATATATATGAACAAAACAAAATCGATTTTTATTAAGTCATAAAGAACGACGTTACAATTTTAAGAGTTAGTGGGGGAGGGGGTACAATTAAAATCTACATTGATGAAAAATTTATAAATATCGTATTTTGTTCTGTTTAAAATGCGACGTAATTCGATCTTTTCCCCTTCGAGGATAAATTTAGAAGGATTGAACCTGTATAGAGGGTCGATGTTTCGGCATTCTTTAATAGCGTTGTCGATAAATGGTTTCGTCAAAGCGCATTCTGTATAGCGATGCTGGATATCTGGGGGTCCGCCGCAGGCGGTGCAGGAAGCTTTTCCATTTCTTGTAGGGTAAGGTAGAGCTCTCAGCTTCAAACGCCATGCGATGTCGTCGTATATATTAATTCTTCTGTGCCAGCAAGGCGCAGTGTCGAATGTCCATTTGGCCGTTTTTTCTACAGCGTACTTCAAATTAAAATAGGACGATATGATTATTTGGCGTAGCGCGCTGCTTCTGAACCGTGAGAAGAGGCGTGATTTGTACGTAATGGGAAGGTGAACGCAGGAAGGATGGTTGTTTGGTTTAAAATTCATAATTTTCGTTTCATTGTAGAACGTAGTGATTCTTTGAAAATCGTTCCGAATGTTTCGCGTGGCGTGGGAGAATAAATCGTTGATATCTCGTATTTCACCGTTTAAATCCAAAAAGTCTTTCAGACGTCTCAGGCCTCGTACATTGAAGATGGCAGGATTTTGCATATAAAGGCCGTGTAAAAGGCGGCATTTTAAAAGCACGATGTGTAAAAAGTCGTTTTTCGAGAGGCTTTTAAAATCGATATGAAAGTTTGGCGCGATGTTTTTCCAGCTTGATAGAGTCTGCTTTCGTCGTGGCGATAGAAAGCTGTGTAAATCGTAGTTAAACAGATTGTAGTAGTTTGTCGAATTTTTGTTTATAAAAAGAAAATCGTTTTCGTTTTTTTCCCCGTTAATAGACTTTTGTATACGTTTTAGAATAAAGAGGTCGCGCTGAGAAGCCAAGTGCAGCAGGCCGAGGCCACCCCTCTCGGCGGGTAGGCAATTTATTGACGAGGTCGTCCAGGTGGTTTCATTATAGAGCGCGTCATCTAAGTCCTTTTGTAGTTCGTTTAATGTAGAATCGCTTGGTAAGATGGCGTTTATCATGTAGGTAAATTTTGGTATAAAGTTCGCATTTAAAAATCGCGTCTTGAGGTGGAGGGGGAGCGTTAAAATGTTTTGTTTTGCAATTACAGCTGAATGGCGGAGGTAGGAACGAAGATTTTCAGTTTGCATTTTTAAGGGCGTTTTGGAATTCTCAAAATGTATTCCGAGGATATCAATTGCGTCGTTCCGCATTTCTATATCTTCTGGCCTATCGGTCCTGCTGCTCCAATTGCCGCACCACAACCCCTTACTCTTTTTAAAGTTAATAGCGATGCCGGAAGTTTTCTCGAAGTTTTTAAAGCAGTTATAAATACGCTTAAAATCAGTTTCGTCTTTTAAAAACAAGATAAAATCGTCGGCATATGCATATATCTCGGACGTAGAGCTGAGGTTTCGACGAAGATGATGTATGAGAGACGTCGTGGCGAATGAAAAAAGCAGCGCGGACAAGCCGCAGCCCTGACGCACGCCTCTATTTACGTCGAATTCAGGAGAGCACTCGCCGTTCATGTCGATTTTTATTTTATTTCCACTAAAGACGATTTTAATCCATTTCAGGAAAATATCGGGGATATCGAGTCTTTCAAGCGTAGCGATAATAAACGGTCTGTTAATCGAATCGAACGCCTTCTGTAAGTCGAGAGTTACGATTGCGAGGGGCGTATTAAACAAATTCGATTCGTAAATGTTTTTCTCAATTTCGGGGATGATGTCGAATATAGAACGGCCGGGAATGGCGTACTTTTGTTCTGTTGGTATCATGCGCGCAGAGTACGGCTTGATTTTTGAGAGTAAAATTTTCGATAAAATTTTATAGTCCGTGTTCATAGCGGTGATCGGGCGCCAATCGTTCAGAGTTCGTGTATTAGGAGTTTTCGGTAATAGAAACATCTTACCAGCGCTCATGTGGTCAGGTAGGGAGTTTTCTAAATGCGCTTCATAAAAAATTCCGAGTAAAGAGTCGGCGGCGACGTCACAAAAATCTTTATAAAATTCGGCGGGGATGCCATCATCGCCGGCCATCTTTCTATTCGGTAAGAGCTTAATCGCGTTTAAAATGTCGTTTTTCGTTATAAAATTTTCTTCGTTGAAATGAAATTCGATATCGAGGCGCGGAATAATATTTACATAATTTCTAATGTCTTCTAAAATAATCGATTCATCTGCCTTCGTTTTATTTTTATAAAAGGCGAAAATATAGTTTAGGATAGCGTCGTTGTTGTTGAGGAATTCATTGTTGTCATTGTAAATAGCAGTAATTGCGGGTTTGAGGCGTCTAAATTTCGTAAGAGTGTATTTTTGACAGACTTCCGCAGTTTCTAAAATTAGTTTTTTTCAAGCATCTCCAATGTGCCTTCGCGCCAATCTGATTAAAATTCGTAATGAAGCTCTCGTGTTCGTATAAAAATATTTCTTTGAAGATATGAGAGTTAAAAATTTTCGAGTCGATGTTCTTTTTAAAAAATTGCGTATTCTTTGTTCGTAATCGCGTTATAATGGCGTTGTGGTCAGATAAGTTGTAAGCAATGGTTTCGCATTTGAAAAGATTAGGTGCAAAGTTTGACGAGCAAAATATATAATCGATTCTGGTTTTAAAAGGCGTGTTATGGATGAAAGCTTCATGTGTAAAACCGTCGAGTCCAGGATTAACGTGCTTAAAAATATCGATAAGATTGTTTTTTTTATTGAATTCCGATAAAAAGTTTAATTTTCGACGTGATTCTGTCTTGCCCGGTTTGTCGCGAATGTTAAAATCTCCTAATATGAACGTCGCTGTATCTCTCGGGTATGCGTTCAAGTAGTTTTGTATCAGTTGTAAATCGTTTAAGGCTTCATCGGGCTCGTGAGCGAGGTGTACATTAATAAATAGTGCGATATTCCTGTTCATTAAAATTTCTATGGCGCATATTTTCCCGTTTTTTAGTATTTTAAAATTTGCGCTAAAAATCGAGCGATGTATTAAGAATAGTTGTCCGCTGCCGCGAGAAATAGGTTCATTTACATAGATATCAAAAGCCGTTAAGTCTTGTCGCGTTTTGCTTGTTTGAATATTCGTTTCTTGAATTGCATATATTTCCGCTTCGTTTTTCTTTAACCAATCTTTTAAAAATTCTTCTCTTTGCTTGTTCGCGATTCTGCGGGCGTTCAACGTTAGAATTCTCAAAAAATCAATATTTACAGTGTCGCAGGATGGCTTACAAGAGTTCAACATCCCAAAAACGAAAGAATAAAAAGAGATAATACAGATAAACAGTTAAATAATAGATTAAGGAAAGTAAAATAGTATAATTTAGCGTTAGTTTTAGAAGGAATGTATTTACAATAAAATCGAGAGCGAGAAGAAAGAAGATAGAAATATAGTGTGTGAAATAAAAAGAAACAAAATCGAAGTAAAAGAGAGAGGTAGTTCAAATAAAAAAAGTAAGATGAACACAATACTGAGTTAGTCTACTTTCATCGTATTTAAAATTGTTTTAGCCTTCCTGATTCTCTCCCTCAGTCTTTTTCTGTCGTCGCTCTTCATGTTGACAGTATTCTTATCGTCTTCCAAGAGGACTTCGAGATGGAGGGATATTTGATGGAGTAGGTCGGGGTGTTTTTCAATCTGCTCCTGGATTTTGATTTTCTTTGCCTGTCCTGTTCTCTGGAAAATTGTAGCGATAGCTTCCTCGAGGTCTGGATTGGGCATGGTTTCGCATTCCACAAGTTGTTTCTGGAGTTGAGACGATGTAACCGACCAGTCTGATTTGCTGGTCGACATATTATCCTCATCTTCACTGGTTGGATTTTCGGTGCTTGGGCCTGGCAACCCCGCTAGGAATTGGGCCGCGTTAAGGGTCCTCTCCTCATTCAGCTCTTTTCCAAGAACAGATCTTATATCTTTCCCCATTTCATCGTGAGACGGTGCAGCCGTGAGTCCACTCTGGGGATCTGGCCTTGATTTTTCCACGAGGTCATTTTTATCCTTTTGGCAGTTTTCTTCTTCAGAAGAAGCTGTGAGAGGTAGTTTCTTCGATGGTGTCTCGCTTGGTCTTTGGGTCGGTTCGCGAGCTTCTTTTGGTGTCTCAGATGGTAAGACAGGGCTCTTTGATGGATTAAGGGCTTCCGCAAAAGTTCTTGTTACAGTGGCCCTAATATTAGGGTCGAATGGGCATTTATTTTTAACATGCCCGTGTCGTCTGCATCCATTGCATACGACATCTTCACCGATAAATATAGTAAAATTTTTGTCCATATAAGGCACGTTAAGCGTTGCAGGCATAGGGGTTTTCTCCTTAGTCTTAAAAACAATTTCCCGCCTTAGCGACGAGAGGTGCTTCAGGAGGGGATTGTCCGTGGGGAATGGGAGGGGACGGCTGCTTATCATTTGGCCATAAGGCTCCAGAGCTATCTTGAGGTCTTGGTCTTGAATAAAGGCCAGTACGCCCGAAAGGATATATTTCTTTAAGGGTTTGAATAGTGGGCAGGGGAACACAGTAATGTCTTTGACCTTTAATCCGCTATCGATTAGTTTTTGGGCTTGTTCATTGTTGGCGACAGACACTATCGCCTGTCCATTCATTTTACCAACAGAATGGATGTTTTTGTATCCGATGATATTTGCTATTCCTATCAGGTGGTCTTCGGCTGAGGCGTTGGGTATAGATTCGAATTGCACTGTGGATTTTATGAATTTACTTCTACTTTCATAAGTGGCCTTTCTTTCCTCGTCGAATTTTTTCCTATCTTCTGGAGAAAAGTAATGTTTAGTTTTTTGCATATTTTCAGATATTATTGCTTCATTCGGTAAGTGTGTAGAGATTGCCTTCGAGGCTTGCGAAGATGATGGTGATTTTGGTGATTCATGAACATCCGATGAACTTTCAGATGGAATTGATGATGCAGCGCCAATCTTGGTCGTTGCCATGACGATGATACTTCAAGCCTCAACTTGAGACTTGAAGTTATGCAAAATTGCAAACTGAAAGAACAAAAAAAAATCAAACAGTGATACTGAAGATGATAAATATACAATATTGATGAGATTTTTATGCTGATAATGAATATGATATTTGAATTTACCAGAGACAAGCGAAAAGCGAACAACAGATACAAAACGCGGAGCTCGCGCGACTCGTGGCCGCACGGTCGACGTATATATCTATTCAGTGCTACGTATATAAGCAGAATCGTCCAATACAGTATTAGAGCTCTGAGAAGCGGTCTGGTAGATTAAATTGGCGAAACCGCTGGGAGGGTTCACCACTGATGAGCCAAGCCCTTCCAATATATTTTTTCATCGCAATAAGGACAGTAGAAGTTTGTATTGTGTATAGAAGAAACATTCGTGCTTTCAAATCTTTTCATATATATGTTATATAAAAATATCATTTTATTTTAAATTATAATTTCATAGATTTAAATATTCTGATAAATCGACCGCCAGAGGTCACTCTTCCCCTATAAAAACTCGTTGTTTTATCCCAATGGCTGGCTAAGACCTTTGTACATTATGTAAATAATCTTTTGTTTTCCTTGTTCTACTCGCCTTAAGCCAGGCAGTACTTTTATCAAACCATGTTTTTCATATATTCCATAAGTTAAATTAAATCTATTTTGATAACTGATTTTATTTAATCATTGCCACGACTGCTCAACAAATATCTCTATTCTCAAAATAATCAGCATAAAGTATTAATTCTATATAACTAATTATCAAAAATCAAACAGAAAATCTTTTTTTTCTATTATAACATATATATATTCATATATGCTAAATCCAATTGAATTCTCATTTTTCACAGCAAAATTAAACAGTGAAGGATGGTTTGCTCTCATTTCGCACAAAAATTGTTTCCTGGCCACACAAGAACACCAGTTTATCCAATAAAATCTGTTTCTAATTTATTTCATGGTTATTTGTTTTTGTATTAGTGTTTTGAACTTAATGTCAAATGTATTTAATTAATCTGATATTGTCTTTTGATTTTTACACTTAACATGGGGGTCGTGGAAGGATGGTCTAAACTGTTGGTTTTTGGCCGCTACGACCCGGGTTCGACTCCTACATTAGGCACTTTTTTATGTTTAAATAAAATGCTCCAATGGCCCCCGATTCTTGCAAAAGTCCAACCCCACCAGCGAGTGCAAGTAACCAAACGGGGCTCTGGCATATTTGTAAGTGCAAAGTCAAATTGCTTTTCACATGTTTAGAGATGTGGTGCACTTACAGTAAAAGCAGTCGCTAACTACCCACCATGATTATCATGGCCTGTACCACGTGTACTAGGGGTGAGCAAAAAAAAAAACACTTAACAATCTTATGTTTAAAGGCGACGAACTCATTTTAAAGAGTGAGGAATTATCTCTTAAAATGCTATATAAGGTTGAGCAAGGAGAGAAAGTAAGCAGGAACATAATTGGTTATCTCAAAAAGCTCAAAAATTCACCTTCAATGGAAACCTTCAGATGTTAGCATTGAAGGCAATGAAGCTGCTGATACACTAGCAAAAAAAGGCACAAGAGAACCTTCGCCAAGAAAAAAACACTTTTAAAGAAATAGAGAGTGTTGCCAAAATAAAAATTGCCAAAAACAAGAACTGGAGTATCCCATCTAAGCACAGCTTGTACAGTGGAGTGGACCCAGGAGCTCTGAACCTCAGACAGCATCAACCAACACTAACAAGATTTAGAACAGGCCATCTCAAGCCATTGAAGATAGAAAATAATAACAAAATCTACCCCACTTGCCCAAAATGTAGCTTGGCACCTACAGCTCCAGAACACATTTTGGCTTGCATTAGATGCACTAAACAGGACCTTTGGGAGAGGCTGCTGCTTATCATAAAACAGCTCGAGGAGGATGGACTCATGGAATTCATGTAATCTTTAAAAAAGGGGAAAATAAACAACAACAACAACAGAATAGGCTATCTCAAGCCTTAGAAAATAACAAAATCTACCCCACTTGTCCAAATGTAGTTTGGTACCTGCAGCTCCAGAACACATTTTGGCTTTCATTAGATGCACTAAACAGGGCTAAAATTGACTTAGATCCAGAGCAGCAGCTTTACACACCCAAGATAGTGGATATTGCTGCTGCTGTGATAGAGATGCATGGAGACATCTGAGACTCTTCTTTGGACACGACAACAACAACAACTAAACAGGGCCTTTGGGAGAGGCAGCTGCTTATCATTAAACAGCTCGAAGAGCATGGACTCATGGAATTTGTGTAATCTTTACACATGGGGATAAGAAACAACAACAACAACAGAGTTTGTTACTAAAATATCATATTTAATAACAACCTATGTCTATAAAAAAATATATAGAGTTTAATGATATGATGGGGCGGATTATGGCGTGGGATCTAGGAGTCTCCGTAGGTGCAGACTGCTGGGAATGTGCATCCGGACTGCTGGACCACTGTAGATGCCACATGGACGGCACACTTGATGCACTCCTCAATACTCCGGCCCTGGATCAACTGGGACAAGTAACCTGGACACAGAACGTTGTTGTTGATAACCCCTCACAATTGGAATGAAAGATACTTGATGAATAAATAATGTGTTTTAAAATATATACGGTTAAACCTGTCTATAGCGCCCCCCTCTAAATAGCGCCCGATTTTAAACACATTAAAATATAAACATTTTACATTAAAAGTGACCTCTCTATAGCACCCTATTTTGGTGAGTCCCAAGAGGGGGCGCGCTATAGACAGGTTTAACTGTATATGTGGTGATTTGTGTGAAGCAGTTGTGTGACAAATGGTAAGGACACACACAGAAAACAGTATCCTGGAGCAAAAACCTGTGCGGAGTAAATTGAGTGGAAAGAGAGAAGGTTCAAGGACCACCCTGGGAACAATTGTGTTGAGACCACCTGGCACACTAAGGATCCAGGAGCAAAAACCTGTGAGGAGTAGATTGGAAAGGAAAGATAAGGTCTGAGGACCACCCTGGGAATAATTGTGTTGAGACCACCTGGCACACTAAGGATCCAGAAGCAAAAACCTGTAGGAGTAAATTGGAAAGGAAAGAGAAGGTCTGAGGACCACCCTGGGAACAATTGTGTTGAGACCACCTGGCACACTAAGGATCCAGGAGCAAAAACCTGTGAGGAGTAGATTGGAAAGGAAAGAGAAGGTCTGAGGACCACCCTGGGAACAATTGTGTTGAGACCACCTGACATACTAAGGATCCAGGAGCAAAAACCTGTGAGGAGTAGATTGGAAAGGAAAGAGAAGGTCTGAGGACCACCCTGGGAACAATTGTGTTGAGACCACCTGGCACACTAAGGATCCAGGAGCAAAAACCTGTGGGGAGTAGATTTGAAAAGAAAGAGAAGGTCTGAGGACCACCCTGGGAACAATTGGTGTTGAGACCACCTGGCACACTAAGGATCCAGAAATAAAAACCAGTGAGGAGTAGATTGGAGAAGAAAGAGAAGGTCTGAGGACCACCCTGGGAACAAACTGGTGTCGAGACCACCTCAATGCGAACTGTTCCCAGATCATCAAATCCAGGTGCTTTTAAATTCTTTTGAGTAAGATAAATTAGTCCCAGGATGGTAGGGGAGTAAGACGGGTTAAAAGGCTGGATATCTGGTGACCCAATTGGTTGTTTTAACCTCTCCTCATACTTCCACACAGGCCATCTTCATATTTCTAAATATTATGACAAAGATACAGTTAAACCTGGGTGGATGATTGTCAGTTTGTCAAAGCTGGTGTTGTGGTTTTGTCACCGACCCGAGGCCGCTAGTTGCGGAGACGGTCAATAGATGGCGTCTGGTTTTAGACGTCTATTTTGACGGGAAAGGTGACCCTTGTCTCTTTAGTTAAACCTGTCTATAGCGCCCCCTCTTGGGACTCACTCAAATAGGGTGCTATAGACAGGTCACTTTTAATTTAAATCACATCATACTACGTATTTAAAATCGGGCGCTATAGAGAGGTTTAACTGTATTTAAATAAACATAAAGGATACTTATATTAAGATGCACTAGCGTGCCATCTGTTATCAAAATACAAAACTATTATAGACGCGGATGATTCTTTTCAAAATAAAATAATTTCTACTGCCCTTCCATTAATTTTTCCATTTCAGTAAGGGCAGTAGAAATTGTTTTATTTTGAAAAGAATCATACGTGTTTATAATAGTTTCGTATTTTTATAAATGATACTTGTTCATGCTACAATGAACATGTTACTAGAGGAGGTTTATGTAGAAGATAGATGGAAGAATCCACTGAAGAGATGTCCCTCTACCAACAACTTACCTCCGACAAAAGCATCTCCAGCTCCATTGGTGTCAACAACCTTGGATTTCTCAATCAGAGTAACTGGATACTCAGTCACCTTGCCCTCTGAAACACACACCCATATGTAAATAATGTTAGCACACACATTTTTTTTGCTTATCCCTAGCACATGTGGTACAGGCCATGATAATCATGGTGGGTAGTTAGTGACTGCTTTTACTGTAAGCGCACCACATGTCTACACATTGTGAAAAGCAGTTCGACAGTTAAGTTTTGTCCATGAGTGTATTGTCTGAATTCTGATACACATGGTAATAGGTACAACTTCCTTAAGTTTTGTTTATGAGTGTATGTAGTGAAATCCGCAATAAACAAATGAGTAGAGCCTCCTTTAGAGGATACTCTTACTAGAGGACAACTCTCTACAACGGACAGTTTTCATCAAAATTACCATTTTACTGATGAGTAACTCTCCAGTAAGAGGACACCTTCTACCCTAAGCCCATCTATCCTCGGCATGGAACTGAAGAGTGTACAAGAAGACTTTGTCTGGGGGAGAACTCTCTCAAGGTGGGGAAGTCTATCTTGCTGAAGACATTTGTACACATATATAACTATATTGTGGCGAAGAAATAATTTATATTTTTAAATTTAATTATTCAGAGAGAGAGAGAGTGAAAATATTTCTTCTTCTTTCTTATCTCCACTCAATCACATTAGGGTATCAAGCTTGTAGAGCTTGAGACTTTACAACCATCATGACTGGGTGAAGTAGAATGCGTCTGCCTTTGTCATTAACCCTTAAGCGGTCGCAATGGGTAAAAATTACCCAGAAGGAACTTTTCGAAAATATTTCTATATTAAAAAAAATATATATTTAAAATATATTCTCAGTACCTTTCTAAATCTATCTAAAGATTATTATAATAAACCTATAATTTTAATTTTATGACATATATTCATTTTATTAGCATGTTTGGGTCAATTTTACCCAGTGCGACCTTTTGAGTTCTCGTCATTGGGTAATTTTTACCCAGCGCGACCTTTTAACGCTTTTGGTTTTGGTTTGCGTAATTAAGTTTCGAGTTACTTTCTGGCTTCTTGTTGTTTGGTTTTGCTGCCCCAAGTGCAATAATACAATCTATTCTTCCAACAATAAGGTAGGATATATATTTTATTTCCTCTTTTTACATTATTTTACATAAAATGCTTTCTTTCAAATGCTGATTTTCTCCGTGATGATAATAATATTCCAAATCCCGATGATGAGGAATCAGAAACTGATGATAATATAGAAGAGAGGAATTGGAGTACAGACACTGAACAGTATACATTATCAGAAGAAGAAAACAATGAGGATCCAAGCTTCAATTACTATATAGGAAAGGACCAAAAGACTAAATGGAAGAAAGCTCTTCCCCCAAAAAATGTTCGAACTCGCAGTGAAAATATTATCACCCATCTACCAGGGGTAAAGGGTGAAGCAAAAAATGCTAAATCGATATTAGATTGTTGGAATCTCTTTATAGATGACAATATACTTGTATGCATAGTTACAAATACTAACATTTACATTAGGAATATTCAGCAGAACTATAGCAGAGAAAGAGATGCTAATTTGACAAACCTACATGAAATTAAAGCTTTATTGGGAATTATTTACTTTCTTGGGGTCATGAAAGTGAATAAATTGAATACAGATGATGCATGGGCAAGAGATAGTACTGGATTTGAATTGTGTAGAATAGCTATGTCTGAAAACAGATTCCGATTTTGTCTCAGAGTAATTCGTTTTGATGACAAAGCTACAAGAAATGAAAGACTTCATCAAGATAAATTAGCAGCTGTGAGATTGATTCTTGATACTTTCGTAAAAAATTGCCAAAAGCATTATTCTCCTTCGGAATATATAACGGTGGATGAAAAGCTTGACGCTTTCAGAGGGAAATGTAATTTCAGGCAGTATATTCCGAGTAAACACAATAAATATGGAATAAAATTATTTGCTCTCGTGGATTCAAAAATGTTTTATACTTGTAACTTGGAGATTTATTCAGGAAAAAACCCTGAAGGTCCTTACAATGTCAGCAACAGTCCAAGTGACGTTGTGGAACGATTGTGTGAGCCAATCAAGGGAACTGGCCGCAATGTAACAATGGATAACTTTTTACTGTAAGCGCACCACATGTCTACACATGTGAAAGCAGATCGACTTTGCACTTACAAATTGATTTCTACAATACAATATATATTTCCCTACACATTTTATCATCTACCCTTTATTTACTCCTTTATTATCTTTATTTGATCTTATTTCTGTAACAATTAATTAGAAGAAACAATGAAATTGTTTAAATTGTCAATTGTGTACCATAAAGGACACTCTGGCTCTGTAATTAGGCATTGTCCTTTACAGAGAGGATAAACTGTATTGTGTATTAACTGTGGTCAACCTTTGTTGCAGCATCGGTGGCTTTTTGTTTGCCTGGCATCTTGCCATGGTACATTTTGAACTGGGGGTCGGTGGAAGGATGATCTAAACCGTTGGTTTTCGATCGCTACGACCCGGGATTGAATCCTGCCATGGGGACTTTTTTATGATTTAAGAAAAAAAAAGCTCAAATGGCCCCAGATTCTTGTAAAAGCAACCCCACCAGTGAATGCAAGTAACCAAACGGGGCTCTTGCACATTTGTAAGTGCAAAGTCGAACTGCTAACTCTCCAATAAGAGGACACCCTCTATCCTAAACTTATCAATTTCAGTGTGGAACTGAGGAATGTTCAAGAAGACCTTATCTGGAGGACTCTCTCAAGATAGGGAAGTCTCCCATGTATAGACATGTGGTGCATTACAGCAAAGCAGTCGCCAACTTCTACCCACCATGATTATCATGGCCTGTACCACATGTATTATGTGGTAAAATGTGTGTAAAAACATTTCAAATTGTCTGCTTGATGTGGCTATTGTGTTGGACTAGAAAGCCATATATATGCAATTGGTCGATTAGATGGTAGATAGACATGGTATGCTTATGGTCAGATTGAGGATGGATACAATGTTGTTGTCGAAATGTCATCGCACACAGAGTTGTTGCTATTATTGCCCGGGAGTGAACAGCAACATGGATGGAAGACTCACCATATGCCATGACAATGGACAGATGACCCTGGGTGATGATAACACGGCGGGGCCGGGTGGAATTCTTTTTGGGTTGTTCTGCCAGCTTGAGGGCAATCTCAGAAATCACCTCTGTCTGCAACACCAAACTCCAGGTTATCAGAATCACACTCTCCCTTGGCAAAGCTGACTGCTACAGAACATGTCCGCAGGTGGCAGATAGGGGAATTATCTTCAGATATGAAGGCCAGCTATGAAAAAAGCAGAATAACTGACGAATAAGCCGTCACGGACCAACAGCATCATTGTTAGAAGAGGAGAAAAACCTCTTTAAAAATCACGAGTTCAACTGACCCGGTTGATAGACCTCAGCAAGGGTCCCTCTCCAGGAATACGGAGAAGCTGAGTCTGTACTCGTGTTAAAGTTGGCAACAAAGGCGCTTGCTTCCATGTTAGGAATGGCCTCGATTTACAGGCAAAGTGAGACTTTCACTAAAGTGTGCCTGGATCATGGTGCCATGATCAACGAAAGCTGTACCCCTACACTTTGTGTAATCTTTACACAAGGGGATAAGAAACAACAGAATCACACTCTGGGGTGGTTGACACAATATCTCATATATGTGGTTTGTCTGCAAGAGATCTGTAGTGATAAGAAAGACTTTCTGCACATCTCCGCCTTTGCCGGTCCCAAGCCCGGATGAAAAAGTAAGTTTGGAGAAGTAACAAGCTCACTAAAAAACCTGGGCTCAGCTGGCCCGGCTGATAGTACCCTGTAAGGGCTCCAAATCCAGGGATACAGGATGAGCAGTGCTTGTACTCCATGTTAGGAGCGGCTGTACATGGCATCTGTTCCTCATGTCAGAGGCGGCCATTTATTTTGGAGCTAAGTCGGCCTGCCACTGAGTAGTGCTCCCAGTCTTAATGACAAAGGCAGACGCATTTTACTTCACCCAATCATGATGGTTGTCAAGAGATAAGAAAGAAAAGACAAAATACTTTATTACCTATTTCTATATAAAAACCCATGCAATAAAACACTAACAACAACAGCCCATCTCAAGCCATTGAAGATAGAAAATAACAACAAAATCTTGTTGCCTAACTTAACTGCCCAAACCAAGTTGCACAAAATGTAGCTTGGCACCTGCAGCTCCAGAACACATTTTGGCTTTCATTAGATGCACTAAACAAGACCTTTGAGAGAGGCTGCTGCTTATCATCAAATAGCTTAAGGAGCATGGACTCATGGAATGAGGTAATCTTTACACATGGGGATAAGAAACAACAACATAAACCATGCCATTTGGTTTCAATCCCAATAAATGGAAAACCCCTATTTTGTACCTATTAGTTTGAGTACATCTCCGGGCAAGAATCAGGGGCCATTAGAGCTTTTTTTTTTTTTAAAAGGTGGCCCAATGTGGGATTTGAACACGGGTCTTAGCGGCTGAAACAAATAATTTAAACCATTCATCCACTGACTCTATCATTCTAGATATGTTTTTAGAACGGATATTTTTCAATCTATTATCGATAAACATCAAATTCTTTCTTTTTGGTGGCTTTTTTTGTGAGGACAAAGATTCCTCTCTCTATTGCACAGATAATGATGATAACTTAGACTCTCTTCAATTAACACATCTAAAATTGGAATAATAACAAAAAAATTAACTTTTTTTTAAATTATATACATCCATACCTCACATTGCGTCGGGGTTACGTTCCAAAAAAACACGATGCAAATTGAAACGACGCAAAGTGAAAATATGTGAAGGTGCAATCAAAAACAAACGTGGTGTCATATTTTAGGAAAAAAAATTAAAGACTCGAATCCAAAACAACACAACTTCGAAAATCTAACGACGCACAGTGAAAGTCAGTAAAAATTAAGCAGCAACGCAACTTCGAAAAAAACGCAAAACGAAACAACGCAAAGCGAGGTATTGGTGTACATTCCAGTAAAAAATGCAATTGGTAGAAAAACCCAGGAAGCATCTGGATCATTTGTCCAGTGTTTTCATAATTGTGGAATCATGTTTCTTATTCCCTTGTGCAAATATTACATGAATTCCATGCAACTGTTTAATGATATGCAGCGGCCTATCCCAAAGGTCCTGTTTAAGTACATCTAATTCAAGCCAAAATGTGTTCTGGAGCTGCAGGTGCCAAGCTACATTTTGGGCAAGTGGGGTAGATTTTGTTATTGTTTTCTAACTTCAATGATTTGAGATGGCCTGTTCTAAATCTTGTTAGTGTTGTTTGATGCTGTCTGAGGTTTAGAGTATGGAAAAGGTCTTACTATACATGGTGAAAATTTTTCATTAGAGCCTCTCTTATTGTCAGCTTCAATGTCGTATTCTCAATGTATGAGAGTACCTACCTCCATCTTGAGTTCTTTGGAGAGGGTGAGGGCCTCCTGTATAACCACATCCAAAACTTCTTTAACACCAGTGGCCAATATTGGATATAGTACAGTAGAACAACCATGAGAAGACATGCTAGAGGACACCTCTCTATAAAGGACAATTTTCATCGGCAAAATTACCATTTTTATAAAACAACATTTTAAAATTATACCACATGTGTTTCTTTTCAATGAAAAATCCAAATTTATTTTAAGGAGAAATAATGATTATTTCTAACCCCTTAGGGATGAGGTATGAAAGGATGAATTGTGAAGAGTAATGGTAAATTTGGATTTTTCGTTGAAAAGAAACACATGCAGTATAATTTTAAAATGTTGTTTTACAATCACAAGCCGCATTATATTGTATTATAAATTACCATTTTTACTCTATAGAAATCTTTGGTAAGAGGACACCTCTACCTAAATTACACTTTGAGTCTGCAATTAGATGTCCTTTACAGGGAGGTTCTATTGTATATTATATTTGTGGATTTGGGCTTGTTACCTTATGTTTCTAATCTTTAAACACAAGGTAATAAGACTAAATAAATAAGTGTTAGATGTTTCGGTAACAGAGCATTATTACCATCATCAGACAAAAGTATTGAATGATATGTACTGAACTCTGTTACCTGAAGTGTCACACACTATTTATTTGGATTTGTGTTCTTATTACCTTGTGTTTATAATCTATAATTCAAATTGTGCTTTATCATTTCTAATCTCGGATATCAAAATTGTACCTAATTACTTAGCTTTGAAACAATGCACGTCCATGTGTACAGTTCATTTATACAAAATAATTTCTTTTTTATAAATACACCTATCCCCCGATTTACACGGTAGATACGTTCCTGAGAAAAACGTGTAAATCGAAAATTAAAAATTTTCACGAAATTTTTATGTGAAGAAATACAGACACAGTGTGCAGCAAGTCAGCACATAAGCTCGGGATTCCTCGTGAGATGTGTACACAGCGCATGTGTTCAATCACAATCACAGTAGCATTTAGTATAGTGCGATAAAAAAAAAAAAAAAACTTATTTGGAAAACCGTGTAAAAGCGAAAACGTGTAAAACAAGTACTGTGTAAATCGGGGGATAGGTGTAGTTCACTTTATCTCACACTTATATTGAAGATAGTCCTATAGAAGGGAGTAACCTTGTTTATAATTTTGCTTTGTTTATTTCAATGAAAAGAAACTAGTGACAAAGTTGGTTGACAAATGGTTAAAACCCTCGATTCCCAACAGTCATGAACTGGGATCTAATCCGGCATTGTACTCTTTTTTTCTATGAAAAACCTGTTCATAGTTCTCATGTAAATAACATAAGCTAGGTTGATAAGGCACAATTTGGATTATGGATTATAAACACAAGGTAATAAGACCCAATCCAAATAAATAAAGTGTGTGACGTTTCGGTAACAGCATTGTTACCGAAACGTCACACACTATTTATTTATTTGGATTGGGTCTTATTACCTTGTGTTTATTAGCTAGGTTGTTCTTTTCAGGCAAAGTCAAACTTTCACCATGGTGTGCCTGGATCATAGTGCCATGATCAATGAAATCTGCACTCCTATACCCCATTCCATGAGATCAGATGTTGTGGAATTTGTGTCATCTTTACACAAGGGGATAAGAAACAACAACAGGTTGTCCTTTTTGAGAAGTACCTGAATTAAAGTTATTTTGGAAACTAGTGATACAAAACATTATCAGGGGAAACATTAGAGAGAGCTAGAGGCTGTAACCATGTTTTTACAATGGATTCACTTGGAATGTTGATCAATGGAGAACAGGATGTGTCCTAAGGATAGTTACCGTATCGTTGCCAAAGAGTAGATCCACGTAGGGCAGGACCTCCATAAGCTGGGTCAGGAAGAACTGACAGATAAAGGGGGCACTGAGGTTCATAGAGAAGAGTTTATCTGGGTGTTGGGCTAGATGACGGCCTACGACGTGAACAGACTCCACACTCACTGTCAGGAAGAAACCCTGGAACAGACACATGTGTGAGACAGGATGAATAATGATCTTCTTTATTTTTCCGTTTATCATTACTCTTCACAATTCATCCTTTCATACCTCATCCCTAAGGTTAGAAATAATCGTTATTTCTCCTTAAAATAAATTTGGATTTTTCGTTGAAAAGAAACTCATGCGGGATAATTTTTAAATGATCTTCTTTCTTATCTCATTTTGTTAGAGGTCTCTGATTAGGTAGATGTATTTTGAAGTACTGTAGTCATTTCAGGTCTCTATCCCGAATATTCTTTGAGTTATACGCAAATTTGCCCTTTCGCTAGCAAGCAGTGCCTCTAGCAGTGAAGATGGGAGGTAATATCAGCTGACCTAATGTACATGTAAAACATGTTTTATCAAGACACGGAGAAAAATCTGAAAGACACAAAGTTTGGAGCTGGACGTTTCACAAGAGTGACATCCACGGCGCCAATTAATTAAAGCATTTTTCATTTGAAAGAGACTGCTCTCTTAACCCCCTTTAGACAACATTAAATGATATCCCGTGTCGATGATTTTGTAATGTATAGAATTAGGAAAGACAAAATTCACGATGACACGGCTCACAGGGAACGGTAAAAAATGTTCACTTTATAGAGGAAATACAAAATTCGGGATGACACGGCACACAGGGACCGGGAAAAAATGATCACTTTATCGAGAGATTCACGACCATGATTTTATTCAACTTATCGAGTATTTATCAAGGGACCGGGAAAATATGTTCACTAGATAAAACGATGATTTTGTAATGTAGAAAATTATGAAAGACAAAATTCAGGATGACACGGCACACAGGGACCGGGAAAAAATGTTCACTTTATCGAGAGATTCACATTTACGAGTTTCAAATTATCAAAATATATCTCTTTTTTTTATAAGTTTATAGAGAATTGTTTTAACAAATGTTCGTTAGACAAACCTTTACTCGGGTAAAACCTCGGGCGAAGCCGGGTACGTCCGCTAGTTTTATATAAAGCTTAGAAGACTGGCTGTTATTCAATATCATTTGTAAAATACATAGTCAAAAATTAGGTGACTTTGGGGGGGGGGGGGAGGAACATTACAGATAGAAGGGTAAAATCTAAATGATCTACTGTCAGGATAAATCAAACAAAAAACAGTCAAACCACACCTGAAGAGGACAGTTTCCACCTGAACTTACAGTGATATATATGTACTGAGCCTGTTCAATCCGCTCAAGATATTCCGGCTCCGTCAGTTTGCTGGCTTGGAATTCATTGGCTGCAGCTAGGTTAGCGCACAGTGATCTGCACCATACACCAAACTTAGAAACACTGTAGCGGACACGACTCAACCGTTTTTGTTTAAAATGTTTTAATTTTATTTTGGAATTATATGTAAATATATACTATGGAACTTGTTATAACTACCTCTTTTATAACCGTGCAACTTGGTTATTACAATCCACACACAAATGGTGAAACCAAGTTCCACTTACACAAGAGACAACGAAGTCCTTAACCTATCTATCCAGTCTCACATAGATAAACTGATGAGAAACTTCCGAAATGTAACAGCCACTGTTGTCAGCAAATGAGTTCACATGGAAAGATAGACAGAAGTGAAACTTCAACTTTAAAGAGACGGCAAAGTCCTTGACTTATCTATCCAGTCTCAGATAGACAATCTGGTGAGAAACTCCCAAAATGTAATGGCCATTTGTGAGCAAATGAATAACTCCACATGGAAAGATAGACAGAAGTTAAATCAAGTTTGACTTTAAAGAGACAACAAAGTCCTTAACCTATCTATCCAGTCTCACAGAGATAAACTGGTGAGAAACTCCCGAAATGAAACGGCCATTTGTCAGCAAATGAATAACTTCACATGGAAAGATAGACAGAAGTGAAACTTCGACTTTAAAGTTTGACTTTAAAGAGACAACAAAGTCCTTAACCTACCTAACCAGTCTCACAGAGATAATCTGGTAAGAAATTCCCGAAATGTAACGGCCAGGCTGTTGTCAGCAAATGAATAACTTCACATGGAAGGATAGACAGAAGTGAAACCAAGTACCACTTTAAAGAGACGACAAAGTCCATCACCTAAATATCCAGTCTCACATAGATAAACTGATGAGAAACTCCCGAAATGAAATGGCCATTCGTCAGCAAATGAATAACTTCACATGGAAAGATCGACAGAAGTGAAACTGAGTTACACTTTAAAGAAACGACAAAGTCCAGTCTCACATAGAAAACTGATGAGAAACTCCCGAAATGAAATGGCCAAGCTGTTGTCAGTAAATAATTTCACATGGAAAGATAGACAGAAGTGAAACCAAGTACGACTTTAAAGAAACAGAAAAGTCCTTGTCCTATGAATCCAGTTTCACATAGATAAACTGATGAGAAACTCCCGAAATGAAACAGCCAAGCTGTTGTCGGCAAATGAATAACTTCACCTGGAAAGATAGACAGAAGTGAAACCAAGTTCGACTTTGAAGAGTCCTTGACCTATCTATCCAGTCTCAGATAGACAATCTGTTAAGAAACTCCCGAAATGAAACGACCATTTGTCAGCAAATGAGTTCACATGGAAGGATAGACAGAAGTGAAACCAAGTACGACTTTAAAGAGACGCCAAAGTCCTTGTCCTATCTATCCAGTCTCACATAGATAAACTGATGAGAAACTCCCGAAATGAAACGGCCAGGCTGTTGGTAGGAAAAAAACAAGAGCAAAGATAAGGTTATCTACCTGCTGTGGTAATCAGCAAGTACTGCTGAGAGATAAACACGGTAACTTGTGGCCGCAACATGTTTGATGAAGTACCTAGCTGGCAGAGATATCTGAGCTGAGCAGAATGTTTGTGAAATAGCTTTTGCAATCGATGTGCACAGCAGAAACTAGATATAAGTGTGGAATGAATATAGCCAAGTTTCGTAGGCGTGAAAAAACTTACCAATGTAGCCTGAAATACTATACGAACAATACTAAATATGAAAAATACGTCCAGGGTAGCCTAGTGGACATGGCATCTGCCCGGTAAGCGGAAGGTTGTGGGTTCGATTCCCGCCCCTGGACACTTTTATTTTTCCGTTTCCCATTACTCTTCATATTTTCACCCTTTCATACTTCATCCAAAAAAGTTAGAAATAGTAAATATTTCTCTTTGAAATAAATATTGATTTTTCACAGAAAAGAAACTTATGCGGTGAAACTTTAAGAGATGTTTTATAATCATACGCCGCAGTCCTTTATAATGTAATAAATTTAGTACTAAGTACTTTTCTTTTTTTGCTTATCCCTAGTACACGTGGTACAGGCCATGATGATAATGGTGGTGGGTAGTTAGCGACTGCTTTTACTGTAAGTGCACCACATGTCTACACATGTGAAAAGCAGTTCGATTTTGTACTTACAAATGTGCCAGAGCCCCATTTGGTTACTTGCACTCGCTGGTGGGGTTGGACTTTTGCAAGAATCAGGGGCCATTTGATCTTTTTTTTTTTTTAATCAGAAAAAAGTGCCCAATGCGGGAATCGAACCCGGGTTGTAGTGATCAAAAACCAACAGTTTAGACCATCCTTCCACCAACCCCCTAAGTACTTTGACCAGATAATGGTAACAATATGCTGTTATTGAAATGCCAAAAACACTTCAATAATTTGGAGATTTGGTCTTGTTACTTATTGATTCCAATCTATAATCAGAAGATTGTACCTAATCATTATATATTTTTAGAAATATAAAGATTTTAAAAATTATTTTTCCTTGTACAGTAGATCCCCTCCCTGTAAAAGACACCTAATTGCAGAGTCAAAGTATCTTTTAGGGAGAGGTGTCCTCTTACCGGAGATTTGCTAAATAGTAAAAATGGTAATTTTGCAAATGAAAACTGTCCTTTGTAGAGAGGTGTCTGCTAGCGGGGTGTCCGCTAAAGGGAGGTTCTACAGTACATGTGGTACAAGCCATGATATAAATAGTGGGTAGTAGTTGGTGACTGCTTTTTACTCTAATTGCACCACATGTCTACACATGTAAAAAGCTGTTCGACTTTGGAAAAACCTACACAAGTGTAATTTAAAGAATAATACAAACATCAGCATCAAGTTTTTCAAATTTATATTCCAACTCTTAAACCTTTCAGTGATATCTCTGCTTGTTTTTTTTTTTTCTCAATCTCTTTATTTTAGGATAAAGGAATTCTGAAAATTCTTATTTTCTATGGTTAAAAGTGGGCTGAATAATTTATTTTTAAGCATACAGATGGCGCTTTATGTTGCCACTAATTCTAGGGCAAATTGTAGATTTATAGACACTCATTCCATAGTGTAGACTCATGGACAAAACTTGAGGAAGTAGAAAGTTTTTGATGTCACCAGTCATCTATTTATTTTTTTAAGAAGACAGAAGCAATTTCATTCACACTTGGTTATCACATGTCTTCAATAAAGGTCACTGTAATATCTTTCAGAGTTATTGTCTGAATCCTGATATACATGCAAAAAGGTACAACTTCCTTAAGTTTTGATGAGGCGCACAATTTGGATTATAAACACAAAAGGTAATAAGACCAAATCCTAATAAATAAATAGTATGTGACATTTCAGTAACAGCGTTGTTACCATCTTCAGACAAAAGTACTGAATGTAAGAAACAGTTTTTTTCATTCAGTACTTTTGTCTGAAGATAGTAACAACGCTGTTATTGAAACATCACACACTATTTATTTACCTAACCTTGGAGCTAAGTCGGCCTGCCACTAAGTAGTGCTCCCAGTCTTAATGATAAAGACAGACGCATTCTACTTCACCCAGTCATGATGGTTGTCAAGTCTCAAGCTCTAAAAGCTTGATACCCTAATATGATTGAGTGGAGATATGTAAGAAGAAGAAGACCTTGTGTTCCTTAAGTTATGTCCATGAGTGTATTTCAAGGGTCCCACCAGGCA
>CP092881.1:59037247-59327044 GCA_030710605.1 Cordylochernes scorpioides
CCTAGCAACCATTCCAGACCCATTGTTGTCAAAACAAATACAATCTAGCCACCATTACCGACCCATTGTTGTCACACACCAGCACTATCTAGCACCAATTCCCGACCCAGCGTTGTCACACTCCATTATATCAAAGTACCATTCCTGACCCATTGTTGTGGCATACCAGTTACCTAGCAACCATTCCAGACCCATTGTTGTCAAATCTAATACTATCTAGCCAACATTCCCGACTCATTGTTGTCACAGGCCAGAACTATCTAGACACCAAGCCAGACCCATTGTTGTCACACACCAATAATATCTAGCCACAATTCATGACCCACAGTGGTTACACACAAGTTCTATCTAGCCAGCATTCCCGACCCATTTTGGTCACATTCCTGTAGGTATTAGATACCATTTTGAACACATTGTTGTCACATACCAGTACTTCTAGCCACCATTCTCGACCCATTGTTGACACACACCAGCACTATCTAGCACCAATTCCCGATCCACTGTCGTCACACACCAGTTACCTAGCAACCATTTTCGAACCATTGTTGTCGCATACCAGTAGTAACTAGCCACCATTTCCTATCATTGTTTCCACAATTAAGTACTATCTAGCCACCATTTCCGACCCATCATTGTCACATATCAACCCTATCTAGCCACCATTACCGACCTATTGTTGTCTCATACCAGTACTACCTAACCACCATTTCCGACTCTTTTTGTCACACACCAGTACTATCTAGACCCCATTCCTGACCCACTGTCGTCACACACCAGTTAACCTAGCAACCATTTTCGACCTATTGTTTTCACATACCAGTACTATCTAGCCACCATTCTCAAACCATTTTTGTCACATACCAGTACTATCTAGCAACTATCCTGACCCAATGTTGTCGCATGTCAGTAGTATCTTGCCACCATATACGACTCATTATTTTCACACACTAATACTATCTTGCCACCATTCCCGACCCGTTGTTGTCACACACCAGTACTATCTCGCCACCCTTCCTGACCCATTGTCGTCACATATCAGTTAACCTAGCAACCATTCCAGACCAATTGATGTCAAGACCAATACAATTTAGCCACCATCACCGACCCAATGTTGTCACACACAGCGCTATCTAACACCAATTCCCGACCCAATGTTGTCACACACCAGCGCTATCTAACACCAATTCCCGACCCAATGTTGTCACACACCAGCGCTATCTAACACCAATTCCCGACCCAATGTGGGTACACACCAGTTCTATCCAACCACCATCCCCGACCCAGCGTTTTCATACTCCAGTACTATCTAAGTACCATTCCTGACACATTGTTGTGGCATACTAGTAGTATCTAGCTACCATTTCCGACTCATTGTTTCACAATTAAGTACTATCTAGCCACCATTCCCGACACATTGTTGTCAAATACCAGTACTATCTGGCTACTAATCTCGACCCATTGTTGTCAAACACAAGTACTATTTAGCCACCATTTTCAACCCTTTGTTGTCACACAACGGTAACAGTACTATCTAGCAACCATTCCCGACCCATTGTTGTCACACACCAGTAATATTTAGCCAACATTCCCGACTCATTATTGTCACACGCCAGAACTATCTAGCCACCAAGCCAGACCCATTGTTGTCAAACACCAGTACTATCTAGCCACAATTCATGACCCACAGTGGTTACACACCAGTTCTTTCTAGCCACCATTCCCGACCCAGCGTTGCCACACTCCAGTACTATCAAAGTACTATTCCTGACCCATTGTTGTGGCATACCAGTTAACCTAGCAACCATTCCAGACCCATTGTTTTCAAATCCAATACTGTCTAGCCAACATTCCCGACTCATTGTGGTCACATTCCTGTAGGTATTAGACACCATTCCCAACATATTGTTGTCACATACCAGTACTATCTAGCCACCATTTCTGACTCATTGTTTTCACACACCAGTACTATCTAGCCAACATTCCCGACTCATTGTGGTCACATTCCTGTAGGTATTAGACACCATTCCTGACCCACTGTCGTCACACACCAGTTACCTAGCAACAATTTCCGACCCATTGTTGTCGCATACCAGTACTATCTAGCCACCATTCTCAAACCATTTTTGTCACATACCAGACTATCTTGCCACTATCACCGACCCAATGTTGTCGCATGCCAGTAGTATCTTGCCACCATTTCCTATAATTGTTTCCACAATTAAGTATTATCTAGCCACCATTTCCGACCCATCATTGTCACATATCAACACTATCAAGCCACCATTACCGACCTATTGTTGTCTCATACCAGTAGTACCTAACCACCATTTCCGTCTCATTTTTGTCACACACCAGTACTATCTAGCCACCATTCCTGACCCACTGTCGTCACACACCTGTACTACCTAGCAACCATTTCCGACCCATTGTCGTCATATTTCATTAGTATCTAGCCACTATTCAAGACACTTTGTAGTCGCATAACAGTACTATCTAGCCACCATTCCAGACCCATTGTTGTCACACACCAGTACTATCTAGCCACCATTCCAGAATCATTGTTATCACACACCAGTACTATCTAGCCACCATTCCCGACTCATTGTTGTCGCACACAAGTACTATCTAGCCACCATTACCGACCCATTGTTATCACAGACCATTACTATCTAAGACCCTTCCTGACCCATTGTTGTCACACACCAGTAATAGCTAGCAACCATTTCTGACCCATTGTTTTCACACACCTCTACTACCTAGCAACCATTTCCGACCCATTGTCGTCATATTTCAGTAGTATCTAGCCACCATTCAAGACACTTTGTAGTCACATAACAGTACTATCTAGCCACCATTCCAGACCCATTGTTGTCACACACCAGTACTATCTAGCCACCATTCCAGACTCATTGTTATCACACACCAGTACTATCTAGCCACCATTCCCGACCCATTGTTGCCACACACAAGTACTATCTAGCCACTATCACCGACCCATTGTTGTCACACACCAGTACTATCTCGACACCATTCCTGACACATTGTCGACCACACTAGTTAACCTAGCCACCATTCTCGACAATTGTTGTTACACACCAGCATATCTAGCACCAATTCCCGACCCTCTGTGGTTAAACAACTTTTCTATCCAGCTACCATCCCCGACCCAGCGTTGTCATACTCCAGTACTATCTAAGTACCATTCCCGATCCATTGTTGTGGCATACTAGTAGAATCTAGCTTTATTTCCGACTCATTGTTGTCACACCCAGTACTATCTAGCCACCTTTCCTGATCCACTGTCGTCACACTGAAGTTAACCTAGCAAACATTTCCGACCCATTGTTTTCACATATCAGTACTATATAGCCACGATTCTCGAACCATTTTTGTCACATAACAGTACTATCTAGTCACTATTCCTGACTCATTGTTGTCGCATACCATTATTTTCTTGCCACCATATCCGACTCATTTTTTTCACACACTAATACTATCTAGCCACCATTCGTGGCTCACTGTCGTCACACACCAGTACCACCTAGCAACCAGTTCCGACCCATTCTTGTCGCATACTAGTAGTATATAGCCACCATTTCCTATCATTGTTGTCACATAGCAGTACTATCTAGGCACCATTCCTGACCCATTGTTGTCACACACCAGTAATATCGAAGCAAACATTTCTTAACCATTGTTTTCACACAACAGTAATACCTAGCAACCATTTCCGATCCATTGTTGTCATATTTCAGTAGTATCTAGCCATAATTCCCGAACATTGTTGTCAAATACCAGCACTATCTAGCTACTAATCCCGACCCATTGTTGTTACATTTCAGTAGTATCTAGCCACTATTTCCGACCCATTTTTGTCAAACACAAGTATCTTCTAGCCAACATTCCCGACTCATTGTTTTCCACACCAGAACTATCTAGCCACCAAGCCAGACCCATTGTTGTCACACACCAGTACTATCTAGCCACCATCCCCGACCTATTGTTGTCACATACCCGTTTTATCTAACCACAATTTCCGACCCATTGTTGTCAAACACCAGTAATATCTAGCCCCCATTTCCGGCCCTTTGTTTTCACACACCAGTACTATCTATCCACCATTCCTGACCCACTTTCATCACACACCAGTGCCATATAGCCACTATTCCCGACTCATTGTTGTCACACACCAGTACTATCTAGCCACTATTCCCGGCTCATTGTGGTCACACACCATTACTATCTAGTCACCATTCCTGGCTATTGTTGTCACACACTAGTAATATCTAGCCACCATTCTTGACCCATTGTTGTCACACCCCATTACTATTTAGCCACTATTTCCGACTCATTATTTTCAGACACTAATACTATCTAGCCACCATTCCCGACCCATTGTTGTTACACACCAGTACTCTCTAGCAACCATTTCCGGCCCATTGTTGTCACACACCAGTACTATCTTGCCACCATTCCCGACCCACTGTGGTCACACACCAGTACTATCTAACCACCATCTAGGATAGTTCTTGGATATGCAGATAGCGTTTAAGAATAGTGTCTATATATTACTGGAGTATGAGGACAGTGTTTAGGAATAGTGTCTAGATATAATTGGGATATAATGACAGTTTTTCGGGTAAAGTGCTATGATCCCTGAGGTAACACAAAGTCAGATGTCTATATTTATGATCGCGACCAAGACGCTCTCAATTGGCGATGTAAAAGTCCTAGAGAACTGGGCGGACATATTGGGGAATGAAGATCCGGAAAATGACGACGGCTACACCGTGGTGCAAAAGAAGTAGAGGCCCTGTCACTCAGGAGCGCCAAACATCACAAGGGCGTTGTCCAGCAGTCCCGGAATCACCAGCGCTATTCTGTGAAGGCGAGCGTCTGAAAAGTGCCCGGGTGCAGGAGGTAAAGGCCCCGAGAGCAAACATTGTCGAAGCCAGGGCGCGGCAGGCGTCCGCCACTCAGGAGCAGTGCGTCTATATAGGGCACTGCCCTGACTTCGCGCCTTACCAGTACCTGAAGGCGATAAAGTGGTCTGTGGGTCCAGGCACGTCATACAGCTCACCAGGATGAATAGCCACCTTCTGGTAGGTCTGACTAGCAAGTCCCTTACGGAGCGTCTCATTGACGAGGGCCTTGAAATCGAGGGCGTGATCCTTAGGACCTCCCCCTTCCGTAAAAGGTCGGAGAAACTAACCATCTGAAATCTCCCCTTCTGCGCGGAGGATGCCGTCATCATCGACGCCTTGTGGCCTTATGGGCGCGTTACTTCCATTGCCCCCAAGCAACTTAAACTACAGGGTAATCGGATCGATCCTGCTTGGCCGCCTCAGGCCCCACCTGTCAACTCTGGTGCCGGAGTGCCAGACGTACGCCGTCCCCGGAAGGTCCCCCTCCTGGAACATCGCGCGGGTCACAGACGCCGTCGAGGAGGCTACTGCCCGAGGCACGCCGCTGGCCGCGGTTTCCGTGGATCTGCAGTCCGCCTTCGACTCCCTGGACCGCGGGTATCTAACGTCTCTCCTGGTGTCCCACCTGCGCCTCCCACCGGCCTTCGTGGGATGGACTCTTCTACTCTACGCCGGGGCGGACGCCACAATAAAGGTCGGGGGCTTCCAGACCGTCGCCTTCAAGCTACTCAACGACGTGAGACAGGGCTGCGCTCTGAGCGCGGCGCTCTTCAGCATCGCGACGGGACCGCTCCTGCGTCGCCTGGAGACGATCCTCGGCGTGGGCAACGTCATCGCCTACGCCGACGACATCGTCCTCCTGTTCCATCGCGACGAAGAATTCGAGCGGGTGGCGACCGTCCTCGGGGACTTCAAGCGGGCCTCTGGTATCGCCGTCAACCTCGGGAAGAGCGCGGGCCTTTGGTGCGGAGCCTGGCGCAACCGCGGCGACTCCCCTCTCGGCGCCTCCTGGTCGACCACCTCCATCAGGGTCCTCGGGCTCGACATCGCCCCCAGAAGCTCCGTAGCCCATCAGGAGCAGCATCTTCTCGCCCTCCTGGAGTCCGCCTGTCGCAGATGGACGCCCTTCACCCGCGGCCTATCCCTCGTCGGACGAGCTAGAGCGGCGAACTCGCTGGTGGGCTCCACCATCCAGCATCACCTGCACGGGTACCTGCCATCACCCCCGACCATCGCCAAGCTGCAGGCCAGACTAGCGAGGTTCGTCTGGGGGCCCGAGCACACGGCGTGGCTTCCCGCCGCCGTCATGGCGAGGCCCGTAGCCATCGGAGGCCTCGGCCTCCTCGACCTGGCAACCCAACTCCAGCTCGCCTGCCTCAAGGGTGTGCAGGTCGCGCTACGCGGGGGCAGGAACGGCTTCTCCTGGCTGGTGACTAGCGAGGCCTGGCTCAGACCTCCACCGGATGGCACCACACTCCAGCCCCGGCGCCTCCGGCTGCTGAAGCTCTGGGAGGAGGCCTCCAACATCCTGGGCCTCAACCACCGGGCGGTCCCCACTGCTCAGCTGCTGGACCTCCCCATCATCGGCGGCTGCCCGTTCCTCCGCCCTCCCGACCTCCTGGCCCCCGCCCGCTGGAGCGGAGCCCGAGTCCGGGACCTCATCGAGGAGGAACACCTCATCGCCCGCCCTACGCGCTCGGCCCTGGCTGACGCCGCGACCCTGGGCGCCTTCTGTCGGAGGCTGACCTCCGAGAACGCCGTGGGCTTCGGGGGGGAGTCTCCATCTTCTTCCTCATCTTCATTAGCTGCGGCTGTGGTGCTGCGCGGGACGGCCACGCCGTTCCTCAACGGCCTCACGACGCGCTCGGCCCGACGGGCCTTGGATCGTCCACGCCTCGCGGCCACGCCGATCTCCCGATTCCTGGCGAGATGGGCACCCACCATCCAGGATCGACTGGGCCTCGCTCCGGCGCTGCGCCATCTCGGGGCATGAGGCCGATGCCGCCTTCAAATTGGCCCTCCACGCTCTACCCCATCCGGCCCATCCTGCCTCGGCCGTCCCCTCGTGTCCTGCCTGTGGGTCCCTCGACCGCTCCCTCGGCCACCGCTACTGGAGCTGCTCCTCCATCAGGCCCCTCATCAGAGAGGCCTTCAACATCATCGGGCGGCCCCCTGACCTGCAGGCCTGGATCTTCGGCGGGTCCGGCTTTGAGGACGACGCCCTGACCATCCTGGCGTCGGCAAAGCTGCGCGTCTATCGCCACTTTGTCCAGGTTGGGCTCGGTGAGGTGGAGGACCCGCTCATCGCCTGGACGAGGACCCTCGTGCGCAGGGGATGCCTTCCTTCATCCTTCATCATCACTTTGTAAAAATTTTGTATTTTATTTTTCATTCTCCTGTATATATTTCTCTTGTTCTCTCTCGCTGAATTGTAAAATTGTCTAGATGACAATAAATATTTTTCAATTGTCAACTTAAAGCTGGGGAGTATGGATACACGGACGGCCGTCGTGAGGCCTACATCCTCCTCCACGACTGTATAAAAATCGAGAGGCTGCCCACCCGCCTAGACATCAACACTAAAGGTGACACCTTGCCGGCGTTCCTGACCTTCGGAATAAGGTGCTCTAAATGCAAAAACCAGGGTCACCGCAAATTCAACTGCCCCATGCTTGCTAGGCAGACCAACGGCCCCAAGCAAACATCATCACCTTTCCCCAATATGTCCCATCATCGACCGCGCCTTAGCTGCCCAGCCAGCCAGCACACGCGCCTCCTGCACCAGCACCCCCTACTCCATCCGTGGAGGTACCAAGTAATGGTTCCGTGGCCCACACTTCGCCCCGTCGCTCCACCGCACCTCAGCCTGCTGAACCAGCGCCGCCTACTCCCCATGAGGAGGAGTCAGCTCCAGCCGTAGAAGCCCCACCGCTTCCACTACCTACCCCGACAACCCATGAGTTCCAGACCGCTCCTGCACCCACTGATACCTCTACCATTACGAACGAGGTTCGCGAGAATCAGATAATGGAGATACTCTAACAACTGAACGATGAAACTTTCCTCTATAAGGAAGGGTTATTCAGGGAACATATCATGTTCGCGGTTCTTTACTGCAGTGATAGGAATTATCTCCTCGAAATACTCTTGCCTGAAAACAAGATTATCTAGTCAAATTCCTTAACATTGTCATTGAGCGTGTTGAGGACAAGAATGAAAGGAATTGGCAAGGGCCTGTCCAAACTCAAGACGGCTTTATAGGATTATATAGGATCCAGACGTCCATTTGGAGAAGGCTTCATCTGGTTTAAATATTTCTCTTTATTTTTAGCTCTATTTCTGAGACAATATAGCCAGCCTCCAACCTTCACTGTGTTCTAGATATTCCAATCTATTACTTTTAACATTTATGTAAATCAAAAAAGACATATCCTGACCACGAGCACATGCGAATTAAAAAGGAAAAGCGCCATCTAGTGGAACAGAAATAAACTAATTGTTGATTTAGCATGTTCCCTGATATTTTACCAACCAATTTTTTTACTAATCAAGAAAAGCCATCCACGAACGTGATTCAGGCTGTACCACTGCGAAAAAAAAATATTTTGGGTCCAGAGGTTTCTTGAGAAACCAAGAAATGGGTATTTAAGGCCAAACTTGCGTAAATACGTTAAACATGTGAAAAATTATAAAAAATAAAATAATAAAAAAAAGGTCAGGTGTTGTTAATAAAATAAAAAATTCATATCCTGACCAATAAATGGCAGAGCGCTATCAAGAAAATAGGTTGGCCAAATATCAGGAAACAGGCTAAATTAACGTTTAGTTGTTTACTGTTCCATTAGATGGTGCTCTGCCATCTGAAAAAGCTAATGTGCTCGTTTCCTGGATATGCCTTTTTTGATTTTTTTTTATACCAACACCTGACCTTTTTTATTATTTTTCACGTTTATATATATGTGTTTTTCAAACTCACTTCCAAATATCTTCCTTTATGTCAATGAGTCCCTTCCTGGCATTCCTTGACCTTTATCCCCTGTGTCAAAAGTACAAACGGACTTCTGGTGCACTATAACAATAGGGAGTGGTAAACATCCACTAAGATTAGCAGGGTCTAGTGAACAAAAGTCTTCTCTAGTCTGACAAAGATAGTAACAAACTTTTAACAAGAAACATGGAGTTTGTAACAAGATTGTTTCCCTTACATTTTACTATGGTCCTTACTGCAATGATGTAATATTGTGAAGGTTTATCAGGGGTGAATTCTCCCAGAGGTTCTCTCTGTTCTCTAAGCCTATGTACATTAAAAGCCTTAACCAAGAATTCCTCATGTTTAATATAAGTATAAAAGTAGAATAGCTGAATAGATGCACATGCATGCAATCTTTTTGTTTTTTTATTATCCCCCTAGTAAACGTGGTATAGGCCATGATAATCATTGTGTGTAGAAGTTGGTGACTGCTTTTACTGTAAGTGCACCACATGTCTACATATGTAAAAGGAGTTTGACTTTCACACTTACAAATGTGCCAGAGCCCTGTTTAGTTACTTGCACTTGCTGGTGGGGTTGGACTTTTGCAAGAATAGGGGGGGGCATTGGAGCATTTTTAAAAAATTATTATTAAAAAAGTGCCCAAAGCAGGATTCGATCCTGGGTCGTAGTAGTCGAAAACCAAATGATTTAGACCAACCTTCCACCGACCACCCATGCAATATCTTATCAGAATGGTAGATTAAACTGCCGGGAGGGTTCATCAATGATGAGCCAGGCCCTTCCAATATTTTTCCATATTTTTCAAGACAGTAGGAAGAGCTTTATTCATAAAAGAAAAAATATTTTTTATAAGTGCTTTCATTACTTGTATACAGATGGCAATCTATTGCCACATGTTTAAATTAGAAGAGGCAAAATTGTTAACTTACACATCAAAGTTTATCTATGTACAAGGTACGATCAAAATTTAACCAAACTTTTGAAAAATAAAAAAATATGATAAGGCACAATTTTGATTATAGATTATGAAAACAAAGTATTATGACCAAATCCAAATAAATAAATAGTGTGATCTTTCGGTAACAATGTTGTTACCATCTTCAGACAAAAGTACTGAATGAGAAAATATACCACAGCATGTTTTAAATAGTTACTGTTATCAAGTGTGTAAATATGATGGCAGAGAAAAGAAGATTGAATTTGGTCTTATTACCTTGCGTTAGTGAAAAATATATAAATTTTATATCATTTTTTTCATCAAATTTTTCAAAATAGGATCCTCGACTATCTGAACTTTTTTCCAGTGGACAAAAATCTGTTTAAAAGTGGTTTCATAGTCCACATTTTCATTAACTTATTTATTTCAGCCGTCGCATTTTCAATAACCTCTTTGGATGACGAAAAGTGTCTTCCGTTTAATGCAAGCTTGAGCTTAAGAAAATAGAAGAAATCACAGAGGGAGAGGTCTGGGGAATAAGGAGGATGTGATAAAACAGTCACAGAGTGCTTAGCTAAATAATCCATAACTGAGGTGGCTTTATGAGCAGAGGCGTTTTCATTAAGTAACTTCCATTATTGTGACTGAAAGAGCTGGTTCCTTCGTATTGAATCACTGAGGCGTACAAGTATTTCTTTGTGTGTGTTTTATTGATAGAAGTTGCCTCTGGAACAAACTATAATGTGGAACTCCTTGGTAGTGAAAAAAACAATAATCATCACTTTTCCCTTTGATCGGTCAAGACAAACCTTTTCTTCCGAGGAGAACTCAGAGTGTGCCATTCAAGTGATTGTTTCTTTGTTTGTGCACACTTCATAAAGATAGCACCAAGTTTTATCTCCAGTTATTATTGTTTTTAAATAAAGTCTCGTTATTATTTTTTTTTTTGCTTATCCCTAGTACACGTGGTATAGGCAATGATAATCATGGTTGGGAGAAGTAGGCGACTGCTTTTACTGTAAGTGCACCACATGTCTACACATGTGAAAAGCAGTTTGACGGTTATTAATTAATTAACCTCAATTAAATCCCTACAAATTTCTAATATGTTCTATTTTTGTTGTTCGATTATATGTCGTGGAACAAAGTGACCACAAAGTTTTTCATGTTTAAATGTTCATGAACAATGTTTTGGCAGCAACCGTTTTCCATCATTGGCTTCAATTTATATTTAAAATGGCCTCATCTTGGAGTAAGATTATCTGCCGGGGTCGGTGGAAGGATGGTCTAAACCGTTGGTTTTCGACTGCTACGACCTGAAATCGAATCCCGCATTGGGCACTTTTTTCTAATTAAAAAAAAAATTGCTCCAATAGCCCCTGATTCTTGCAAAAGTCCAATCTCACCAGCGAGTGCAAGTAACCAAACGGGGCTCTGGCACATTTGTAAGTGCAAAGTCAAACTGCTTTTCACATGTGTAGACATGCGTGCACATACAGTAAAAGCAGGCGCTAACTACCCACCATGATTATAATGGCTTGTACCACGTGTACTAGGGATAATAATGAAAATGCAAATGGCACATAAAAACAGAAATCACAAGGTTAAAATATAATCAGGATTCAATAATCAGTATCACTTGAAGATTCTTTTCTATATTTCTCAATATCTGAAGCTCTGGTCAAGAAGTGGAGTTGTTGTTTCCTATCCCCTTGTGTAAAGATTCCAAGAAGTGGAGTTAAGTTGGTGATATCCCCAATGTCAGTTAGGAATCCAAGTATTTATTGAGGTCATCCAACTTGTACAGAATGGTGTCTGTGTAGTCTTGTACCACCTTGTTGCCTGGCCGGTACACCAGGTAGGATGTCATGCCTGCTTGTCTCGCTGCTTCCAGCTCTGCCACACACCCATCACAAGGTAAGGACACCAAATAAATAGTGTGTGATGTTTCAATAATAGCCTTGTTACCGAAACATTACATACTATTTATTTATTTGAATTTGGTATTATTACCTTGTTTTTATAATATATTAAATTCAGAAGTCCAACCCCTCCTCTGCATGATGGGCGGGAGAAGCAGCACAAGTAAGGGACTGCCCTGTAGGGTGAAGTACGGTGTCGTAAGCCCCGAGTTGCTACGGTAACCGTAAAGGCCTACAGGGAACTCTGAAATGTGGCTGACTAACAGGGCAATGCCACCGTCCCCCCCATTCCATTGGACAAGACACTACCATAATCAATAATCCAAATTGTGCCTTATCATCCATCCATTCTGTAGGTGAGAACTCTGGGCATCTCTACCATTAATTCATAACATGGCACAATTTGGATTATAGATTAGAAATACAAGGTAAATAAGGCCAAATCTAACACTGTTACCGAAACTTCAAACACAATGTATTTATTTGGTTTTGGTCTTATTATCTTATATTTTTAAGGTGGATAAAAAAAATTGCAATTTAAGAGCAGTGGGGTCATATATTCAGCCTGAAATGAAAATTGAAAAAATCAAATAAATATTAATATAATTAATTAATTTCTAACACTTTTTGTGCAATTTATATCAGGATCAATTATAATGGGATAATTTATTTCTAGTTCTTTAATTGCTTTGATATATTTTTATTGCACATGTATTAGAAATAAATATGTTCACAAAAACGCAAATATTACTGTCTAAACGCATAACTAATTCTGAATATTTTAGGAGCATTTGAAACAAATTGAAGATGATTGTTCTCTGCAAACATGTGTTTTATATATATATATAAACAAACAAACAAAAAAGCCTTTATTTAGGGTCACTGACCCTATACAGGATTCACCAGAGGTATGCATAAGAACAAAGCAGTGAGACAAAGGAAATAACGATATATACAGAGTAAGAAGAAAAAGAAAAAAAAAACAAGAAAAGAAAAAAAAAAGAAAGAGGGAAGCAAGAAATCAACACAAAAAGAGTAGCAGTAAGAAAGTGAGGAGTGAGTATCACTTGGCCTTCTTCTGAGATATGGACTTGTGGAAACCATAAAACGCCGTAGCAATATACTTATTCTGGGTCATATTGTCAATTATTGATGGAAGTGAAGCACAGAGTTGCCCAGTTTTGAGCATAAGGGTTATTCTTTCTTCTTTCAGAGCAGGGCAATCAAAAATATAGTGAGTGATTTCATTTTTTAGTTTTGAATTACAGAAGGTACAAGTCGGGTCCTCACCGCAGAGCATCTTGGTGTGGTTTTCTCTAAAAAAACTTGAAAGTATTCTAACTTGCGCGAGTAGTCTTACAACCGGGAAAGGAAAATCTCCTAAAAGGTATCCCTCCGTCATGAAAGATATGTGAATGTCTTTGTAGTGAGAGTATAGCTTAGATTTATCCATTCTTGTAAGGTTGTTTTGTATAGATTGGTCTGCCGCTGTTTTTAAGAGCCCTGTAATCGCGCTCCTCAGCGTTTCAGGGTCATCACAGGAAACAAGTGCAGGGGATCCATTATTGTTAAGCAGATTGGTGAGCTTTTTAATGAAACCGATGGGTGTGCCCGAAGCATTAGACAGTTCCCGTGTTCTATTAAAACATATACGTGGCAATCTGTCACTGCTCATATGTTTTTTTTTTTGCTTATCCCTAGTACACGTGGTACAGGCCATGATAATCATGGTGGGTAGTTAGCGACTGCTTTTTACTGTAAGCGCACCACATGTCTACACATGTGAAAAGCAGTTCGACTTTGCACTTACAAATGCCAGAGCCCCGATTGGTTACTTGCACTCGCTGGTGGGGTTGGACTTTTGCAAGAATCGGGGGCTCATATGTTTTATATATATATATATATATATTCTTCCAGGAATAATATATCCAACCTAGATACAACCCAGACAGAGACAAGAGGGTACAGTCCTGTCACTTGAGACACCAGCGACATTCCAAGGGGCGACCACACGTCAGTTAACACCTCAGGACTTTTAAGACAGTTGGGGATTGTGTGCAATACGAACGGCCGCCTGGCTGTGCCGGTCCCATCTCTCTCTTCTGGTTGTCTGGGTTCCTCTTCCAACTTGTGGTGTGTTTATTTAACCACCTTTTATACCACATTTTGGTCGCAGTGGTACAGCCTACTCCACGCTGACAAACCCCAACAGCTCGAAGCGCGTTTGTGGGTTGGCCAAATATCAGGGAACAGGCTAAATCAATGTTTAGTTGATTTCTGTTCCACCAGATGGCACTCTGCCATTATCTGCTCACATATTCTCATGCCCAGCAATGGCAGCAGCCTTGCAGAAAATTGACATAGACCCAGAGCAGCAGCTTTACACACCCAAGATAGTGGACATTGCTGCTGCTGTGATAGAGATGCATGGAGACATCTGAGGCTCTTCATTGGACACGACAACAACAACAACAACAACAACATACAGGAAAAGGCTGCCACTTAATAAAGGTCACTTTATTTTAATTTTTTAATTGACCTATTTCCTTACATTGATGCTGAATATCAAAAGAAGTCATTTGATAATAGGTTCTTCTTATCATTAGCCTACATGTACCTCTATGTATAATTTAAAAATGAGGGTTGGTGGAAGGATGGTCTAAACCATTGGTTTTTGACCGCTACGACCCGGGTTTGATTCCCGCATTGGGCACTTTTTTTATGTTTAAAAAAAAAATGCTCCAATGGCCCCCGATTCTTGCAAAAGTCCAACCCCACCAGCGAGTGCAAGTAACCAAACGGGGCTCTGGCACATTTGTAAGTGCAAAGTCGAACTGCTTTTCACATGTGTAGACATGTGGTGCACCTACAGTAAAAGCAGTCGCCTACTTCTACCCACCATGATTATCATGGCCTGTACCACGTGTACTAAGGTTAAGCAAAAAATAAATTAAATAAAAATAATTTAAAAATTGAGACAAATCCTAAGCAAAGCTTTATTAATTATATATTAAAAGATATAAGAGTATTTTAGAACATCTTTATTATATCATATAATACTAAATTTACTTGAAGAAAATGTCTCTAATACCTTGTTGTTTGAAATCACTCTCCAAGCATTGCCCCTTTCAAATAAAGTTAACCCTTTGAACACCAGGTGTATTAGCTATAAAATATGTAAATAGCAATTACAGTGAATACAGTAAACATAGAACTTGCATCTATGCTTATTTAGAGAAAACTTTTTAAAATACAAAGACCTTTTATGTTCAAATTTTTCAATTAAAAATTATTTAACAAATATTACTCTAAAATAAGCAGCAATATGCAAGTTTTTTTGTTTGCCTGCAAAGTATGATATTTTTTAAACAGTTCCCAAGGGGGAGGGCTGGTCTTATGATACAGGTTCTACAAAGGAAAAAGGTTTTTTCCTACCACCCTGTGTTTTGAGGTCACTATACAATCCTATCAATCATGTTTTGGGTCAATATCTGGTAAATGAAGCTTTGTAATTAGCATTTCTACATCATAGAGTAAGCTCACACAAATTCTTCTGAGTGTCTTCATAGGTAGAATTAAAACAAGATCCCTTTATCAATTTCCTTCTAATTAACTCCTTTCATCGCTCTAAGACCATTTTCCACTATTTATTTTGTAAATAAAATAGGAATTCTGGCCTTTACTACCCATTTCATAATTTTCAGAATGCCTGAATGACCAGTTTTTTGGTCTTTGAGGTTCAGCTTGCACCACACGATGATAAGGGCCAACAGCCCGTCCGTGGTTAGCTTTTCTTGATTAATCAAGGATGGGTATTTGGCCAATTCTGGAATAATTAATAATCAACGAATAGTTGATATTTATTAAGATAGAGGCACCAGCCATCAGCAACTTTCAGTTGCACAATAAGGAGATGCCTTTTTTCTTTCTTAATTTATGCACCTTATCCCAGTACAATATCATATTTGTACTATTTTTTCATAGAGATACAGTATTATTGTACAGTATTATTCAGTATTAATGTAAGGAAATTGGTCAATTATGGGAATTAAAACAAAGTGACCACTATTAAGAGGCAGCCTTTTTCTGAGTGTATGGCTGTCCTTTAATTATACGGTCTAAAAATTTTGAAAAGTAAAAAAATTAAAAATAGCCAAACCATGGCTATAGTGAACCAAAAGCTCTGTCCCATTGGGGTTCACTATAGAGAGGTTTTACTGTATTTACATTAAATTTAGATACACTTAAAAGATGGACACACTAACTTAACTTGCACATATATACTGAATAACTAACTTTCAAAAAATAATATCAAGCTTTATATAGACACGACCATGCTGGTCAAAATTAATTAAATATAAAAACAGAATCAATTAAAATTAAACTGATACTAAGACCTCCCTAGTGAGACGACCACATTAGTCGGGGCTATGGGGAGTACTGTAAGAGCCCTCACCTGCCACAACATCTGTGAGGAAGACAATGGTACCAGGTTCCAGCCCAAGTGCCTTGGCAATGTTCAGGTAGCTGGAAGGATCAGTTTTAGGGCCGATGGTCGTGTCATAGTGTCCGGAGAATAACTGCAGCAAACAGGTTGAATGTTTATCTTGAGAGAAAGAAGGTTTATAATGATGGTGGTGTCATAGTGTCCGGAGAATAACTGCAGCAAACAGGTTGAATGTTTATCTTGAGAGAAAGAAGGTTTATAATGATGGTGGTGGTGTCATAGTGTCCGGAGAATAACTTCAGCAAACAGGTTGAATGTTTATCTTGAGAGAAAGAAGGTTTATAATGATGGTGGTGTCATAGTGTCCGGAGAATAACTGCAGCAAACAGGTTGAATGTTTATCTTGAGAGAAAGAAGGTTTATAATGATGGTGGTGGTGTCATAGTGTCCGGAGAATAACTTCAGCAAACAGGTTGAATGTTTATCTTGAGAGAAAGAAGGTTTATAATGATGGTGGTGTCATAGTGTCCGGAGAATAACTGCAGCAAACAGGTTGAATGTTTATCTTGAGAGAAAGAAGATTTATAATGGTGGTGGTGGTGTCATAGTGTCCGGAGAATAACTTCAGCAAACAGGTTGAATGTTTATCTTGAGAGAAAGAAGGTTTATAATGATGGTGGTGTCATAGTGTCCGGAGAATAACTGCAGCAAACAGGTTGAATGTTTATCTTGAGAGAAAGAATTTTGAAGAGTTAAAAACTGCCAAACTGTGGCTATAGTGAACCGTGGCTATAGTGAACCGTGGCTATAGTGAACCAAAAGCTCTGTCCCATTGGGGTTCACTGTATATGATTTTGAAATTAACTGGGTATGTACCTATTATAAGTATACACTTTGACAACTTAAATTTTTATATCCAACATTTCTTTAAATATACAAAATTTGATTAGAAGAGAAATTCTATAGAATTTCTCAATATTTTCTTCTAAACCCAATATTCATATATAATAGAACCTCCATGAGGGGACACTCCCGCTAGAGGACAACTCTTTACAAAGGACAATTTTCATTGCCATAATTACCATTTTTACTATTTAGTAACTCTCTGGTAAGAGGACACCTCTCCATAAAGGACATTTTGGCTCTGCAATTAGGTGTTGTCCTTTACAGGGAGGTTCCAATGTATCCCTATAATTGCCATTAAAAGAAAAAGTATTGAAAATATCGCGGAGGGGCAGGGAACAACCCGTATAATGTGCAACAATGAAAGGCAATCCCACCTTGATAATGCCAACTTTGAAGAATAACAGCCTTACCTCCAAGGTGGGAAGTCAGTAAAATCTGATATTGTGAAAATATAAAAGAACAAAAAGGAGCTTCTTGTGTAGAACATGTTTATTTCACTAGCTTTCGAATGACATCATTCTTCAATGGGTGTCCGTTGAAGAACGATGTCGTACGAAAGCTGGCAGAATAAACATGTTCTACACAAGAAACTCCTTTTTGTTTTTTTTTTTATATTTTGACAATATAGCAATGGTAATGGTTGTTCTCTACATCCTAAAATCTGATGTAATGGGGGAACATCCTTATCTCAGTTTTGTACACCACATGATATCCGACAGGTGAGATATGCTCATCACAGTACCGGAAGAAGATCACCGTGGGCTGTGTGTCGGAAGAGCAACTTCTGGGCCTCAATACTTCCAGAGGAGTAGGTGCAGAGCTTCAGTCCTTTGTTGTGCCAGAGTTCCAGTGTGGGGAGGACATCCTCGTACAGACTACAGCACATCAGTCACAACTGTGATACAGTTTGGATTAGAGATAACACTGTTGAGGTAGTCCAGTACAGTAGAACTACCTCCCTGACACCTAATTGCAGAGCCAAAGTGTCCTCTAGAGAGAGGTGTCCCCTTAATGAAGAGAGCAGCTAATTAATAACAATTTATAATTTGCCGATAAAATGTCCTTTCTAGAGGTGCTCAATAGTAGGAGTATCCTCTCATAGAGAATGTTTTACTGTTACAAAAATAATGATAAGGCACAGTTTGGATTATAAATTAGAAGCAGCACAAGATAATAACACCAAATTCAAATAAATAAATAGTGTGTGATGTTTCGCTAACAGCATTGTTAACATCATCAGACAAAAGTACGAATCATTTTGTACTTTTGTACAACACTGTTACCAAAACACCATGCACTATTTATTTATTTGGCCTTATTACTTTGATTATATAAAAGGGCGTACCTGGATCTGAAAAGAAAAAAAAAAAAACATTTTTTTTTTCTCAAAATATTTCGAGATATTACTCCCTCTTTATCAATTTATTGCACAGTAAACTGAATTTACAAATTCTTGATGATCACATGGAAACAACTTTTTTTTGTTATTTTTTGTGTGCAATAAATTGAAAAGAGTGGGCAATCTCTTGAAATATTTTGAGAAAAAATTGTTGTTTTTTTCTTTACAGATCCAGGTACGCCCTTTTATATAAACTTAATTGATGGATTGCCTTTTGACTCAAACTTATTACTTTGTGTTCCAAAAATAATAAACCTTTTTATAATATCACTTGAGATAAAAAATAAAGCAGATTTATATTTAAACTTACTCCTGTAGAAGGGCTCCAAGGTCCAAAATCTTGAGTCAGATAAATTATATTTTTGCAAGACACTCCTCCCTGAATGGAATTTGTTCTCTGAGGTTTTACAGTAACTGTGCTGTCCCCAGACTATTGAAGCCATGTTTTCTCTGTTCAATGGTAAGTCATCCAACTGATGGCACAGTTTGGATTATAACAGAAGGTAAACATAAGGCCATAAATTGTGTAGAATAAACACAAGGTAATAAGACCAAAATTAAATAAATAAATAGTGTGTGACATTTCGGTAACAGCATTGATACCATCTACAGACAAAAGTACTGAATGAACATGGGGTACATTCAGTATTTTTGTCTGAAGATGGTAACAATGCTGTTACCGAAATGTCACACACTAATTATTTTATTTGGATTTAGTCTTATTACCTTGTGTTTTCTAACTAAACCTTATAATTAAAGTAGCGATAGGTTGGTGTCAATCCAGAGGAAACACTAAATTAACATTTATTACAGAACTCTAGACAATGAGATATTTATAATATGAAAATGATAAAATAAATAAAAATATTTAAAACTAAGGCAGCTATCTAAGCTGACTTGCTCCAATGGCCCCCAATTCTTGCAAAAGTCCAACCCCACCAGCGAATGCAAGTAACCAAACTCTGGCATATTTGTAAGTCAAAGTTGAACTGCTTTTCACATGTGTAAACATGTGGTGCACTTACAATAACTTCTACCCACCATGATTATCATGGCCTTTACCACGTGTACTAGAGATAATATTTTTAAAAATCTAACTAATTACCAACTTCTTGCCTGCAGAGAAAATCCAATTAGTTTCTGTATTCAGTTGGCTTCTTTGTACTCTTGCCCAGACATGCAAATCTTATTCACAAATTCAACAAATTTCTTCTTGAAAGCTCAGCAAAGAAGTGGGATCGATTTTCTTAAAGGAAGACTAAAGGAGTCTTTCGTTTAGTTCAAATTAACCGCCAAACAATTACAGCATGGCTTTTTTGCCTTAAATTTCAAAGAAGCATATATCTAATAAACAAAACAATCCACCACAGGCTATTAACAGATAAGCTTGCAATCTTTTTTTGTCAGCATCATTCACATTCTGTGTAAATCTTGGCCAATCTGCTCTCATTGAATTTCCAAGTTAAATATAGGGTTGAGGTTGAAAATTGTTCAGTCATACATACATCAAATATTATTGCAACGTGATCAGATATTTGGGATATTTGTTGTGTACGCCATTTCATTATAGTTGTAAGAGCTTTTTATTTGTCAATGTCAAATCAATGGCATTCCTGAATATTGGTGTTTTATCATTGTGTATAATTAGATTAGTAACATTGATAATGGGAAATAATTTACAGGCTATCCTTCTGAGCTTTTTATGCCATGCTCAATGCTTCACCCCACGTGATCAGTTAATTCCAAAATATACAAATGTAATAGTAATCCATAGATACCTGGGTATACCACGCACACAATTTAATAATTAGATTTATATAAATTAAAAATATTAAAGCTGCAGGTGACAATTATAGTAAATTTCAAACTCAATGAGATTTAATGCAAAGCAACAGATTTTTAATGTTTTCCCAAAAGCAGTATATATTGGCACAAAACACAATTGGATATTTAAGAAGTAAACAAAATCAGTAAACAATACGGAGGGAGATTTGACAACCATCATGACTGGGTGAAGTAGAATGTGTCTACCTTTGTCATTAAGAGTGGGAGCACTACTCAGTGGCAGGCTGACTTAGCTCCAAAACAAATGGCCGCCTCTGACTTGAGGAACAGACACCATGTGCACAGCCGCTCCTAACATGGAGTACAAACGCTGCTCATCCTGTATCCCTGGATTAGGAGCCCTTACAGGGTACTATCAGCCGGGCCAGTTGAGCCCAGATTTTTTAGTGAGCTTGTTACTGCTCCCCCTCCTCCTTTTTCATCCGGGAGTGGGACCGGCAAAGGCGGAGTTGTAAACAATACATAATGATGATAAACATATCAAAAACTAAAATCCTGTATATTTACAAGGTGCATCAGGTAAATTGGGAATGACTTTGGTGCAGTCCATAAGACAAATAATACTTTAGATTTAAAAAATGTTTTTCATTCCGTAGCCATATTCATGTAAAATGTGACAGTAAATGTGTGTAGTGATGAACAATAATCGCAAAATCGAGCAGCCATCATCATTGCTCTTACTTTTATTTTTACTTGAAATAAATTGAAATTAGTTGAAATTCCATTTTGCTTGATAAGACACAATTTGGATTATAGATTATAAGTACATGGCAATAAGACCAAATCCAAATAAATATATTGTTTGTGATGTTTCAGTAAGAGCGTTATTACTGAAACGTCACACACAATTTTTTTTATTTGCATTTGGGCTTATTACCTTGTCCAATTTATCTGATGGATATATTGAATATCCACATTCATTTGCTCTGTCCCTTGATGGCCAAAATATTGGAAGGTGCAGAGCTTTCATTACTTAGGACGCCTCTCCACAAAGGACAGTTTTCATTTGCAAAATTATCATTTTTACTATTTAGCAACTCTCCGGTAAGAGGACACCTCTCCCTAAAGGACACTTAGGCTCTGCAATTAGGTGTCCTTTACAGGGAGGTAGTTCTATTGTATCACATTCAGTCAGATATATTGCTAACTGTATGAAGTCACATGTGTAGAGCCTATACTGTCAGCCACCACCAGATTGAGTGTGGGGCTGGAAACACCATGATGCCACTTACTGCCCCACCAGCTTGCCCCCGTGGTACCCTGCCACCCAGATGTGGCCCTGGAGCTGCTTCAGAGCTGTACTCTTCCTGTCCACATCCATCTGCCTCAAGACATAGTCCGAGACAGCGGACTTCAAGTCTGGATGGCCATCTTCTGGGATTGGCACAGCATTGGGGAGTCCGTTCTGAATGTCCTCAGCTGCCTGGACAGAAGCCCTGAACACAACCTCCTAGAGAGATTATGGGGAGAGAGAGAAACCTGTTTCCGCAGCAGAGCAATGTCTTCTACCAACACAGGCTTGCCCCAGTTGTCATCCAAGTAGGAAGACAGGTTCTCCTTGACATAGGGGAAGAGTACTTCCTGCGTGTGCACACAGAGGATCAGGGTTAACCTCAAGAATCTTGGTACATTCAAAGACATAGGCAACTTTTGGAGAGCATTTAAAAACAACTGTTAACTCTGATGTGTATATTTTTTATGACTGCTGTGTGTTCCGTATTGTACGTAAATATACAACAAAAGTTTATTATAAGTTGTTGTGTTGTTTCTTATCCCCTTGTGTAAAGATTACACAAATTCCAGGAGTTCATGCTCATCAAGCTATTTCATGGAATGGGGTGTTGGGGTGAGGCTTTCTATGATCATGGTACCATGATCCAGGCACACTTTGATGAAAGTCTGACTTTGCCTGTTATTTGAGGTCATTCCTAACATGGAAGCAGATGCCTTTGCTGCTGACTCTAACATGAGTACAGACACAGCTCCTCCGTATCCCTGGAGAGGAACCCTTGCTGAGGTCCATTAACTGGGGCAGTTGGACTCAGGATTTTTAAAGAGGTTTTTCTCCTAGCAATGCTGCTGTTGATCTGCGACTGCTTATACGTCAGAGTTATTCTGCTTGTTTCACAGCTGGCTTTCATATCTGAAGGTTGTTCCCCTATCCGCCACCTGGGGGGCGTGCCCTGTTGCAGTCAGCTCTGCCAGGGTTTGGTAAGGTGTAGGCTAGAGGGACTAAGTTAGTGTGGGAGGTGTCAGTAAACCATTACCTCCTGCATTTGCTTCAAAACCTAACCATAAATAACCTAACTTATTAGTAACATAGACAACAACAAACAACAACAAAAAAGCCTTTATTTAGGGTCACTGACCCTATACAGGATTCACCAGAGGTATGCATAAGAACAAAGCAGTGAGACAACGGAAATAGCGATATATACAGAGTAAAAAGAGAAAGAAAAAAAAAACAAGAAAAGGAAAAAAAAATAATAATAAGAAGAAAGAGGGAAGCAAGAAATCAACACAAAAAGAGTAGCAGTAAGAAAGTGAGGAGTGAGTATCACTTGGCCTTCTTCTGAGATATGGACTTGTGGAAACCATAAAACGCCGTAGCAATATACTTATTCTGGGTCATATTGTCAATTATTGATGGAAGTGAAGCACAGAGTTGCCCAGTTTTGAGCATAAGGGTTCTTCTTTCTTCTTTCAGAGCAGAGCAATCAAAAATATAGTGAGTGATTTCATTTTGTAGTTTTGAATTACAGAAGGTACAAGTCGGGTCCTCACCGCAGAGCATCTTGGTGTGGTTTTCTCTAAAAAAACTTGAAAGTATTCTAACTTGTGCGAGTAGTCTTACAACCGGGAAAGGAAAATCCCCTAAAAGGTATCCCTCCGTCATGAAAGATATGTGAATGTCTTTGTAGTGAGAGTATAGCTTAGATTTATCCATTCTTGTAAGGTCGTTTTGTATAGATTGGTCTGCCGCTGTTTTTAAGAGCCCTGTAATCGCGCTCCTCAGCGTTTCAGGGTCATCACAGGAAACAAGTGCAGGGGATCCATTATCGTTAAGCAGATTAGTGAGCTTTTTAATGAAACCGATGGGTGTGCCCGAAGCATTAGAGAGTTCCCGTGTTCTATTAAAACATATACGTGGCAATCTGTCACTGCTCATATTCAACACCCGCAGCCAATACTTCAGGGTTAATTTTAAGGCTGTTACACTCAATGAGATACGACCGGTTTCTAATCTGATTAGGTAACCTGGAGTGTATCTGGGCAGATTCAGGAACCTACGGATAAATATGTCTTGTATATTGTCCAGTAAGTCTTTATGCCCTGTTGCCCATAATGGAGCGGCATACATCAGGACAGCTCTCACTATTGTATCAAAGAGTTTGATTGATAAATTTATTGACTTTGCTTTTGATTTTATTAATATTGGGTGTGTGGCGTTAATTGCTGTAAGTGCTTTTCCTTTAAAGTAATTTGCCGGGTGAGTAGTTGTTATTGTTGGTGTCAGAGGGAATCCCAAGTATGTATATCTTGAAGTTATTGCTATGGGTTTATCATTCCAGAACCATCTATCCTTATTTGAGGGTTTACCTCCATTACGGAACACCATAATCTTTGACTTGGACTCATTTAGTGTCATTAAGTTCTCATCGAGATATTCTTTCAGTATTTTGATCTTCTTTTGGAGGTTTATCCTGGACTCACCTATAATTGCTATGTCGTCGGCGTACAGCAATAAATGGATATCTCCAAATTCTGGCAAATTTACACTCGGCAGGTCCGAGTTATTATAAATTTCGATTAAGTCCGTGATAAATAATATAAATAGCAGTGGGGAAAGTGGTTCTCCCTGGAGGACTCCCGAGTTTATCTTAATACTTTCCGTAAATGATCCCTTCCATCTGATAGCTATAGTTGCTTGTTCGTAGTAACTTTTGATCGTACTTATGAATTGGTAACTTATGCCTAGGTTGTAAAGTTTTTTCCAAAGTAGTGAGTGGGGTACAGTATCAAATGCCTTCCTTAGATCGACAAAAAAGACATATAGTTTTCCCCTCTTTTTTCTTAATGATAGTTGGATTAAAGTAGTTAGTGTAAATATGTGGTCAATACATGATCTTTCTTTTCTAAATCCCGCTTGGTTTTCGGGTATAACCCTTCTTCCTTCGACCCATTCCTCCAGTCGTGATCTTAGGATTGATGTGAAAAGCTTTGATACATTGCTAATCAGTGCAATACCTCGGTAGTTGGAGGGGCTGTTCTTATAACCATTTTTAAAGATTGGGTGTATAGTGGAATTAGTCCAAATTGCTGGGTATTTTCCAGTCGTCATAACACTATTGTAGAGTTGTTTCAACAGCAGTATGTACGAATCAGGGAGATTAGTAACATAGACAATTTGGGAGGTTTGTGAAAGATTACATACCTACTCAGTTAGCACATTTTAAAAAAGAATCAAGTTTAGGTATTTGATATTAGGTTAGTACATTGGTTTTGAAGGAAAGTGAACTGAATCTGAATTAATTTTTCATGTGGCTAATGATGCAACAGTCTTACTTGAAAGGTTTCAATCAACACCAGTTGTTTCCCCTCAAACCTATGTACTAACCTACTCCTTCTAATCTAAGCATAGCTTAATCCTTTTAAACAAATGTGGTTAAGTCGAGCTTCATTCATTTGAAGCTGGTTGATTACTTAATTTTGTTTAATCAATGAATAATTATTATTTGTGTGCTTCAAATAAATAGCCAGTAGGGTTAAGTTATAAACCGCTTGTTTATTCCTCGATTAATTGGCCATTAAGGCATGGTTTTCTAGTCCTACCGAGCGGGCCGCACCATGTAGACTGATGCAGTGAACCAAGCAAGCAGTACGCCACCAGAGCTGCAACACAAGTGAGTATCCCCGGGTCAAGGAGAAAGAGAGTTCTATAAAAAAAAAAAATTGACAGGGAGAAGAGACTCAAGAAAAAAATGTCTAAATTAGAAATAGGAAAGATTTAAACCACTTTATACATAATATTATATCCCTATATATATAAAAGTCTGTGTATGTGTGTATGTATGTGTGTTTGTTCCTATGTCGGCTGTACACGTCCACAATACATAACTAATCTGACTGAAATTTTAACAGTATATAGAGTAGAATCGGGAAAAACTTATAGTGAAATTTTCAGGTCTCTATCCCGAATATTCTTAGAGTTATTTGCAAATTGCGTTGCGAATTTGCCCTTTCGCTCACAAGCAGCGCCTCTAGCGGTGAAGATGGGAGGTAATATCAGCTGACCTAATGTACATGTAAAGCGTGTTTTAACAGAACATAGAGAAAAATCTGGAAGATATATTTATCGGATTTTTAGCCAAAAAAAATTTAAATTGACAGGTTCTGGGCAAAAATAGTTGTTTTATAGTCAGAAAATGATTATGACAATATTTCTGTATCATGTTTGATTATCGGATACAAAATTCCAAAAAGCAGAGAAAACGAGTGAAGCCAGTTCATTTTTAGTATGCAGGAACAAAATTCTAACATAAAAACATTCATTCGAGCAGAAGACACAAAGCCAGATCATCTCTCTATAAAAATATCGCTTCTTAGACACAAAGTTTGGAGCGGGACGTTTCACAAGAGTGACATCCACGGCGCCAATTTATAATTGTAACGAATAGTATTTGAATAAAAACATTTAATTGGGTAAAAACCGGGCGTTACCCGGGTTATTCGGCTAGTAAATATATATAAAATCGAATGGCAAACTTTTGTTAAACAAAAAGTATATCATGTTCCCACGTGCATTTGTGTAAATATGGGTAAAATTTACCTTAACAAAACTTATTGAAGTTGTGGTTCCCTCTATATCTAGAAGAATAACTTTATAGCGGAGTTGCACCATGTTGTATTATCTAAAAATCTGTTTAAAAGATTATTGTTTATTTACTTCCAAGATATTTTACAGTGTTACCAGACTGTTTATTATTTAGAATATATCTCCGTGCAAAATTAATATTTTAAAACGCCTTGCTACACATATTTATTCGTATTCGCGTATATTTTCATTACCCATATATAATTTAAAATATTAAAAATAAGTTGTGGGCTGAAATTCTGTAAAATTATTACCAACATCAGGATTTCCAAAGAGGTTTCGAAAAAAAAAATCCCTTTGATTCTTCGTCAAATAAAATATTTAATGATAATTTTTTTTTGAATACGCTATATATAAAAAGACAAAATATTTCAGCTTCCGCCATTAATCAATTAAATAAGTCAAAATAAAAGCGAAGGAAGATTATATTATGTTGAGGGAAGGTCTAAAACATTTTATAGTAAAACATAAAACTTGCTAATCAGTTGCTTCATATTAAATCATGCATAGGCGTGTGAAAAAGTACGAAAATAAAAGAATAACCTCAATCAGTGTTCAATCTTTTTATTCCACTAGATGGCGCGCGGTCATCTAAAATGCTCATGTGAGCAGTCAGGATATTCATTTTTTATTTTTAAAATATGTTGTCATTTAAAGTTAATTATGAAAGACTCAGCAAATTAATTTAATGTATTACACAATTATAATTTATAAAATAGCAGAGATGCAAAGAGAGAAGTTTATAGAGTAGCAAAATATGAAGATTAAAATTGTTAATTTTTACATTAAATAACAATTTTTTTTCAAATAGCTCTTCCCCAATGGGAGTTGGGGCCCAAAGCTTGCAAATCTTTTTGCAAAACTTTTGGGAACTGCGAATTGATTTTTTCTCAGTAATTGTTCGTGACCCAAGTTGTTGGGTATGGCAGGAGGATGAGAGGTGGAGGAGGATGTAGATTTTTGGGTATTGTTAGGAGTAGATGAAGAGGGAGTGTGTGGGATGGAAATTTTCTCAGTGGTAGTAACTGAAGGACCTTCGGTGGTGAGGCTACTAAGTATGTTATTAAAATGCTTGGAAATCAAACCTTGGTAGCAAGGAATTTGAGCTGGTTGTTTTTGTGTCCAAGTAAGGCTTTAAAATAATGGATAATATCATCAACAACCGAATTTGTGTGCTCAGTCATGGTGAGGTCACACCTATTAGATTTGAGGATGTCATTTAGGGTCCTCTGCGTGTTGTTTGTCAATTGGAGACAAATGGAGTCAGCGTCAGAGGAGGGTAAAAGATCAAGGGATGGGAAACAGGATAATATGGAAAGGGACGTTTCTTATAACTGGGCCAGATTTCTTATTAGAGGTAAAACGACTCACCAATGATGTAAGTGCAGAATTATCCATAGACCAGGAAGGCGGTGATGGGAGAGAGGTTTCTTGGTGGGCTTGTGTGCAGGGCATCTGGGAAGAAGGCGGCGGAGTGATGGAAGCGTCGTTGCCATGGTAAGGTAATAGGTTGCTGTTTTGGAGGGCATCCATCCTGTCCAGGATCGAGTTGAGGATGGTAGGAGAATTTGAAGGATTAGGGGGGTTGGCGAAGTATGATTACCGCTTCTCAGGTGCACATAGGTCTATTTGTAGCCGTTGCGTCTGCCTGGAAGAGCTCGGTATTTTTTTGGGGGGGGGGGGGGGGGTGGAAGAATTTTTCAGGTTCTTCGATTTTTGAGGATCCCAAAATCATATGTTCTAGACAAAAATCCCCTGGGCCTCTCAAGGCATGGTGAGGCAGCAAGGTTCTGGGCACTTGATTTCTTGGGTGGGAAAGGAGATCTTCACTAGGTGGAGGCTGCAATTCAACTGGAGGAAATTGATAATTTATATAAAACATTTATAATTTTATTTGGTCTCGCTTATATACATGTATGATATAGATGATAATTAACAAGTCGATGACAACAATACCCGGTTGTTAATATTTCTCCCCTCCAAGACAAGTCACAGTCTATGAGGTAACTAGGAAGTTGAACATTGGAATCTATCCCAAGTTCCAGCCTTCAATCATGGATGGGTGGTGGCTCTATAGAATTACTGCTTGGTAGATTTTCCAACTTATCTGCATCTCCAATCTCATCTTCATTATTATTGTGCTTAATTGAAGGACTTTCGACCTGAGATGAGTTCCTTTACGGATCCTGTTCTTCCTTTATTGCTCTTGGTCTCGGATGATCTATGTGTAGTTGTGTCTCCAAACCATTCACATAATGTATATCGTAATTCCTTGCGCCAATGGCTCGGACATGATAGCTCCTATGGTATACATTTGATTTCTATTCAAACCTTCCTGCAGCATTCTTGGGTCCAACCTGCTCCTGGTCATCTCTTTGTCGCTGCACAACTAGTATGCTTTGCACGATCTCCACTCTGATACCTAGTTCGTCAAACCAGTTCTTTCATATGATATTTGGCCATACACCTGTGACAACTAGCAAGGGAAGTTTTGCTTTCTTATTACCAAATTCCACATTTTCCAAAATAGAACCTTTGATCTGGAGTCTCCCTGATCCCATTGCTATGTTATCCTCCTGTTAGCGCGCGCTCCATGAGAGCAATTTTATCCTCAAATAACTTTTTTATTTTTCCATAGTGCCCTGAAATCTCTCTCAGAGATTATAGATCAGCCTGTCCCTGAGTCAATTTGCATATCAAGGCTTCTTTGAAAAATGCGCAATTTCAAGTGCATGCTGTTATAACCTCTTTGGGAAATAAATTTAGTATTCACCCTCTCCTGATCAATCGAGTTTGCCTTTTACCCTTTCCTTCTGTAGCAGACGACCTCTACATGTCATATTTTTCCACAAGCATAACACTTAGAATTCTTAAAGAAGCGTCATTCCTGAGTGTGGTTGCTCTTCCCACAATGTTTCTAAGGAAACTCAAATTTTCATCTTTATATCATTTTATTTTTTCTCCTTTACAAGAAACAGCTTTTCTCGATTCCTCATTGCAGCCACATCTTTAGATGCTATCTCTCTGCTTAAAGCAATATTTCGTTCACTTTCAAAACTTAGCTCAGATAATGATAAAATACTTCCCTGCAAATTTTCATCTTTAACGCCACAGACTAAGGCATCTCTTAGTCGATCATCTATGTCAAAAAGTTACAATTTTGACTCAACTTTTTCAATGCCGCGATAATTTCAGAGATTGAATCTTCAAATTCTTGTTTCTTCGTATGGAATTGAATCTTTCTATGGTTACATTTTGCTTGGAATTGAAATAAGATTTTACCAGTTTAACGATTTCTGCATATTCAATTTTGCCGATTTCATTTGGAGCAACTATGGATTTAATCATATCAAATATCGAGACACCGCAAACAGTCATAAAGATTGCTTTTCTTTTCCTTTTTTTTAAAATATCATTTGCTTTGAAAAAGGAATCCAATCGTTCAATATAACTGTAAAATGAGTATTTTAAATCTTTAGAGTCAAATGGTTCAATTGCGTTCATCAATGCCATCGATAGAATAATTTATAACGTTTTCTTCATACAAATCTCTTTTGCAAATATGCAATTTTTCAAATATTCGATTTAGGATGCAAATTAAATTAAAAGATAACGACAATTAACTTTAGTGATACAAATGCTTATACACTTACGGCTTCGTTGAGTTCGTCCTCGTCGCCAATGTTATATCCTCGATGGCATGTAGGATTTAGGAGAGGCAAGCAGGTGACACAAGATGATAGTTCTTTATTTAGTTTGACTTATATAGACGTGTGATGGTGATGATGATGATAACTAACAAGTCGATGACAACAATTCTCTGTTGTAAATACACAATAATAATTGTTGTGTATTTGCATATTTGTTCTTTGTGTAACACAATTTACATATTAGAAAGAGGGAATCATATATCGCCGCAACTCTTTTTTATTAACGCGATTAAGGAAGCTTTCGGGCAAGCCCTTCTTCAGCTAATTATAGTGTACAAACAAGGAGAGATTATATATCGTTTTTAATATAAAATAAAATAAAAGAAAATTACCACGCCCCTATCGCCCTCGTTTCAATAGCATTTTCTTTTCTTTTATTTTATTTTATATTAAAAACGATATATAATCTATCCTTGTTTGTACACTATAATTAGCTGAAGAAGGGCTTGCCCGAAAGCTTCCTTAATCGCGTTAATAAAAAAGAGTTGCGGCGATATATGATTCCCTCTTTCTAATTTGTCGAAATCCGCAAACCGTTTACCATGAACAATTTACATAGTTTCAATTTAACTTATTTGTGCTATAAATAAAGCGTATGGATGAAGTTGAGGAGTCCAGTCGAGCCTTAGGAATAGAGTAATCTTGTTGCCTTAAACGCCTTTTGCTACTGTAATTTTAGCTTGGCAAATAACGAATATTTGTTCAAGTACAAGAGTGGTTCCGTGGCCCAGAGCGACACGACAATAATTTGGCAACGAGGACGGGATCGTGTAAAAGAGTTGGCATCTACGGGTGCGACTTCGGAATTCACAAGGCTACAAAGGAGTCAGCGTCTACGGGAACGACTTCGGCGAATACAAGACTACAGAAGAGTCTGCATCTACGGGAGCGACTTCGAATATCCTAAGGAAGCGAAGAATCTATAAACTCGTGCAAGTTCAACAGGATTCTAGTGAAAATGGAATCCAAAGGATTAATAGTACCATTTAGACCATTCGTGCCAATGGAGGATTCGTTTGAAATTTTTGTTCAAAAGTTTGAAGCGGCTTTTGAGGCAAACGAACTTGAAGATAAAAAGAAAGTACAAATTCTTCTTGCGCTGCTGGACTCTTGAAATGCTTAGGTTGGGAAATGATCTGTTCTTTCCTGTAAAATTAAAAAACCAAGAGTGCGAGGCTATTATAGATAAAAAATAAAAATGCACTTGGCACCTAAGCAAAAAGTAATTCCGCAGAGATGAAAATTCTTGAAACGGATGCAAGGTGAAAATGAAACTAGCGCAGAATACCTCAGATCTGAAGCACCTTGCCTTGAGCTGTAACTTTGGGGAGATGCTGGAGGTGATGTTGCGAGACCGATGGTCGCGGGAATCAAGTCTGAAAATCTGCAGAAAAGATTGCTACAGGAAGACGATGATGTCACCTTGGAAAAGGTATTTTCGGTAGCTGTGAAATTTGAAATGGCCAAGAAAAATGCCAAGGAAATGCAGCATGATTTTGTGGCAAAGATGATTGCCATTCCAGAAGAAAGCAGAAAGAGGAAAACATTTGATAGAAATAGAGGGCAGAAGAAATCTGCACCAAAAAAAAAATTGTTGTGCTTCCGGTGTGGCGAGAACTCGCACTTAGCACCTGCATGTCCACATAGGACCAAGACCTGTTTCAAGTGTAAGAAGGTCGGTCATCTAAGTAGAGTGTGTAGGACGGGGATGTCACCTTAAAATGATAAAGATCTTCTAGGAGAATATGTCCTCTCTTTGCCGTTTGGACTTCATTGTGGACACAAGAATCTCAGTTACACAAATGCCCATGAATATTTTTTAAATTTTCGGAAAGGGCAAACTTTTCCTACAAATATAAGACTGAAATCTTTCTGTGGAACTCCAATTGATGTGTTAGGAGAACGAAAATTCTTCATTAAAGAAACAAATACATACTTAAGATTGGTGGTAGTGAATGAAAAAATTGCCGATATACTCTTAGGAAGAGAATGGTTGAGACATTTGCATATTGATTTAAGCAAAAAATCTCAGTGTTAATAAATTGAATTCTAATTTGGGTGTCCATTCTCTGGTTTATAAATACGCAGACTTATTTAACAAAGATTTAGGTTGTTTGAAAGGTGAAGCAATAGATTTTGAAATTAGGAATGATTTGGCGCCAGTATTTTGCAAAGCAAGAAGCCTACCTTTTTCGCTAAAAAAGCAAGTAGAGGCTGAAATAGATTCTCTTATGAATGGCGGAATCTTAGAGTAAATAGTGCATGCAAATTGGGCTGCACCTATAGTACCAGTTCTAAAAAGGGAACGGAAATATTAGAATCTTCGAAATATTTCCGATGCACTGCAAATAAAGTCTCGAATTGGATAGATATCCTCTACCGACAATCGATGACATCTCCTCAAAACTATCGGGAGGTACGGTGTTCTCGACGTAAGACCTGTCAAGGGCTTACCTGCATGTAATGTTGCCAAAGAAGGCCCAAACAGTGGTGAATATAACACTACAAAAGGATTTTTCGCTTTTAAAAGACTACCCTATGGAGTAACTGTGGCTCCGGATAAGTTCCAGAGAATAATGGACAATATGTTCGCCGATATGCAAGGAGTGGCGTGCTACATTGATGACATTCTAGTAGCAGGAAAAGATCCAGAGGATCATGAAAATAACTTAGACCAAGTATTCAAAAGATTTCGAAAGAGGGGTCTTATACTAAACAAAGATACGTGAACATTTTCAGTGAACGCTGTTGAATACTTAGGGTATAAAATTGACAAAGAGGGGCCGCATCCTTTGGTGGATAAAATACTAGCTGTGCGTGAAGCTCCAGAACCTAAAAATGCTACTCAGCTGAGATCATTTATCGGCCTACTCATGTATTTTTCAAGATTTATAAATAATATAGCGGACATCCTAGCACCGTTTTACCTGCTGTTAAAGAAAAATTCAAAATGGCAATGGACAACAGAAATTCGAGTGATATTCAAGAGGTGCAAGTCCTTGCTAACAACAGTCTGTCCTGGCCCATTATGATGAAATAAGGAACTGGTTCTTGCCTGTGGCGCCTCGAGTTACGGACTAGACGTGATATTAAGTCATAGAAATGACAGGAAAGTGGAAAAACCAATAGCTTTCGCATCGAGGACATTAACTGAGGCTGAAAAGCGCTATTCCCAATTAGAAAAGGAAGCTTTGAGCATCATTTATGGGTGCGAAAATTCAGGCAGTACCTTTTTGGAAGAAATTATTTGTGATTACTTACAATCGACCATTAATGCACATTCTGTCACCGCAGAAACCAATCCCAGTATGTGCGGCATCTAGAATAAAAAAATGGTCGTTTAAACTTGCTGCTTTTAAATATACAGTTGAGTTCCGTAGAACCAGTGAAAATGGAAATGTTGATGCCTTGTCACCTTTGCCGTTGGGAGCAAAATCTGATGAATCTTTGATGAGGACGAAGTTCTGTTGTTCCGGAAATTAAATGAGGTGCCTTTCTCCTTTAAGTAAGTGGCGTGTGAAACACGTAGGGATAGGTTACTGTCGGTAGTATTGAGAAATATCCGTGAGAACCGATGGCAGAAACCAAGAATGTTCAAAGAAGATCCGTTATTCCCATATTTTAAAATACGACACGAACTCAGTGCAGAGTTCGGCTGTATATAATGGAGAGAGCGTATAATTACTCCCCAAAAGTTGAGAAACTTGATACTACAAGATTTGCATAAAATGCATTTGGGAATAGTAAAGATGAAAATGATCGCGATGCGATACTTCTGGTGGCCAGGTTTGGACAGAAATATTGAAGATTTAGCTATGGAGTGCCAAGTATGCCAGGAATCGGCTAGTATGCCGACTTCTACCTTCTCCGAATGGACTTGGCCAGAGAAGCCGTGGCATCGATTGCATGTGGACTTGGCAGGCCCTTTTATGGAGAAAATGTTCATGGTGTTGGTGTAGCCTATAAAAAAATGGCTGGAGGTTTTTATTATAGAAGACATTTCCAGTAAGACCATCGTCAAAAGGCTCAGGGAAGTGTTTGCCAGGCTTGGATTGCCAGAGTTCTTAGTAACCGATAATAGAAGGCAGTTCACTTCGAAATAATTTGATGATTTCACCAAAATGAATGGTATACGACACACCAAGACTAGTCCATATAATCCTAGCGCCAATGGATTGGCTGAAAGATATTTAAGAGAATTTTAAAAATTCTCTAAGGAAAAATACTGGAAAAGATGGGTTGGAGGCAAATCTACAGAGATTTCTGTTCGCTCATAGAGCTTTCCCTCAGACCGTGGTGAAGGAATCTACAGCTGAACTTCTGATGAAGAGAAGCTTAAAGTCCAGATTTTCAACTCTTAATTCCAAAAATTGGAAAGTCGGAAGAGGTGTTTCAGGAGGCCGTGAGAAGACAGGAACAGTTCTCTACGGGTAGTGAGGTCTTCTTCTGAAATTATGCTGAAGGGCCCAAAGGGAAGTGAGGTACCATTCTGAAACTTTTGAGCTGCCGCCACTACCTTATAGGTTGCGATGGCCTCGCATTTAAAAGGCACATCAACTAACTGAGGCCTGCACGGGAGAAACAAGAAGTGGAGGAAAGAAATTTGATCCTGTCTAATACCTCCTGAGAAAGGCTTACAGTTGGAGTGCAAGGGAGAAAGTTTAAAGAGAGGGTCTCAGAAGTTGACGGAGAGTGTCAAGGAGAGGGTTCCTCAAACCGGGAGAATACTCCAGATTTGTAGGTAGGACCGGCTGCGGTCCCAGCGCCCGCCCACAGTCCTAGACCGCAGCGAGTCAGAAGACCACACGACCGGCTGGAATATAACTAGGAGGAGAAGGGTGTTGTGTCTTTGCATATTTGTTCTTTGTGTGATAGCACAATTTACATAGTTTCAGTTTAACTTATTTGTGCTATAAATAGGACGTATGAATCAAGTTGAGGAATCCAGTCTAGCCTTAGGAATAGAGTAGTCTTATTGACTGAACGCCTTTTGATACTGTAGTCTTAGCTTGGAAAATAACGAATATTTGTTCAAGTACAAAAGTGGTTCCGTGGCCCAGAGCGACACGACAATAATATTTGATGATATATTATATATATATTTTTAAGAAACATTTCTATAGTAAATATATTTGTTAAAAATTTAAATACAGAATTTTTATGTGCATTATTTTGGCTAGCAGAAAATCACTGAATGTGTGAGGACCAGTCGAAAAGAAATCATTAAAACTCACTTCTCATTTGGTTAGAAAATTAAGAAAGTTCATGGAATGAAAGGTAGCAAAGCTTTAAAGTCTCTACCATTCATAATGTTATCGTTTTGTCCTAAATAAAATTACCCCTAGCTATTGAATACTTTATACAGTACAACTTGAATAATTCAAACGTCTTTAGAATTCGAATATTTATCTTGGTCCCTAGAACTTCCTATAAAAAGAATTTCCGTTTTTAATTCAAATTTTTGGATAATTCGAACTTTTTTTTTTTGGTCCCTTGGGCTTTGAATTATCCAAGTTCGATGTATTAATGGTTAAATTTGAAACATATGAATGCTCAACAAAAATTACCAATTACATGAGATTATTTCTTTATATCAGTATATTGACAATACCCTTATCTCGTAAACTACATTTCAATCAAAGACGTTTCTACCCCAGAAAGCGACTCCATTTTAGAGCGTTTCTATTAGCTGTGTCCAGTAATTTCTGCCAGAGGAATTATTGCAGAAATTTGTTGCTGGTCACTCAGTAGGTCTTTTGTCCTTATGTTTCTCTTATGTTCATTGATTTTGATTTAGATGGTTCCTCCGGTTCCACCCACACATCACAATTTTGACAAAAAGCGTCGTTTCTCGAAAACTCGCCTTTTTACAATCATATATATATATATACATAAATCCCTCGTTATCACGAACTCGGATTATACGAACTCTCGGTTTGCGCGAACCGTTTCTTTTCCCCCGGTAAATTTCAATGCTTTCCAAAGAGATTTTGCCGGTTAAGACGAAATATTCGGTTATGACGAAATACGAATTAAATTTAGCCCCCAGCAGAACTAATCAATCGGTTAAAACGAATTCTAATATGTTTTTAAAGGCGAGTTATAAGTAAAACAATAAACTATTAAAACAACAAAAACGCCGTTGATATCAAGTATTGGCTCTCTTTGTCTTTTGTGTAAACATTCGTCCTTTGTTTGTTATGATGACTCATTTTCTATGAAACCATCCCCTTGAGGTCGTTCCATGTACTCAATCAGTGGAAAATTTCGACTCTATTGTGCCAGTATTGCTGTTTTTCTCGACTGATAAATGTAGGGGCCATGGTGACCCCTGCCAGCCAGCAGCCAAGGAGCGCACGCTTTCACGGAATTTCACAGAATATTATATTATTCTTATTTGTATACAAAACATATATTTAAAAATATTAAATATAATATAAATAATAAAAATATATTCTGCGGATATTGATGTTCATTTTGAAGATGACCTGGATAAAATAAGAAGGGAGTGTCTGAAACAGTGACCAATCAAATACCACCAAAAAACTATAACAGACTTTCTGAAGCCTGCAGAGAAAACCCAGATATAGGATACTCTATGCATACTGCATATGCTGCATACACATAAACATTGTATGTACCAAGTATATTATGTAAGTTGTTTCTTTTGTTGTTCTTTTTTATTTGTGTTTTAAAATAAACTTATATTCTCATGTTATTGCCTTACATTGTGATTATATTATCCATATTGTCTTTTAAAATAAAATACTTTATGTACATACATATACATAATTGTTGTTCCTTAAAATTATAAAATATTTTCATTAATATCGTTTTCAAATAAATTTATTCGTTATTCCTCAGAAATGTAGTTTTCTTACTCATCAGTAGTACATAAGTACAACCCCCGGATACCACGAATTCAATTCGTCTAATACGAATTCGGTTTATACGAATTCGGTATATATTCTTTTAAGACGAAAAGGATATTTCGTTCTCCCGTTGAGTTCGTCTTGACGAGGGATTACTGTATATGGTAACTGGGATGGTCAATCCTGACGACTCTCTCCGTTCCTGTCGTAACCGAGAGGGTCAATCCTGTAGACTCTCGCTCACTCCTGTAGTAACCGAGAGGGACAGCCAGGGTGTGTGAGTTTTCCAGTACCTCTCTGCACCTTGGAAGACCTTTAATAGTTCTCACAGGGTACAGGCAGTCGTGGTCGAGGCAGAATGGAAGACTTGGGATTGTCCACACACCAAAATGAAGGGACACAGTGGTACTAGGAAAGTTCCGTGAACAGAAAGAGTCGAGCTAGCAGCAAAAGATGGAAACTTGAAAGATTCTCACTGTTCTAAGGTGGCATGCTCGATGGGATGGACCTTGGAGACAACTGACGAGGGCTTCCGCGGATGGTGAAGTGACTGTACATTTCCGGCTTTGAGGAGGTTTATATATCGTTCCGATGAGGAAGTACTGGGCCTTCAGCGGATGTAATAAGGGCGTGGATAATGATAGAGAGGTCATTGTACACTCTTAACGACTTCCTGGGAACTTCCTACATCTTTAAGCCTCGTTCTCACATGTTGTTGGACTTCTAAATCTCAATCTCTGCTATTTAGCTCAACTCTTATTCCATTACACAGTTTTTACAGAGTACATTACATATTGTGATGCAATGACACATGTCAATCATGAGTATAATTATTTATAGAGGTGTTTCTATTATTCAACACGACAATCTTGTTATATTTACCAATATGACATATAAATATGTCACTGTATGTATGTTTGTTATGTTATGTTTATGTATGTTATGTATATATGTATGTTTTTCGGCTATACACGTCCACAATACGTAACTAATCTGTCTGAAATTTTAAAAGTATATAGAGTTGAATCTGGAAAAACTTATAGGCAAATTTTCAGTCTTCTATATCGAATATCCTTGGAGTTATTAACAAATTTCGCTACTTCACTCGCAACCAGCGCCTCACTGCGGTAATTGCATTAAATAAATAAATTTGGGGAAGAATGGACCACGTGGGGGGGCGAGGATTGGTGGAGCGGGACGTTTCATAAGAGTGACATTGAGTGACGTAATAACGGCGTAGGGGTAAGAAATCACTTGCTATCATCATTTTAAGTATATATAAGATTTTAAATATATTCATATAAAAATAAAAATAATACAATTTTCAAATATCGCTATGAAAATTTTAAATTTTTATATTTTTAAAGCACAAACACAGTTTGGAGCGGGACGTTTCACAAGAGCGACATCCTCGGCGCCAATTTATAATTGTAACGAATTGTTTTTGAATAAAAACATTTTAAAAATATATACGCACTCGGGTGAAACCCGGGCGATGTCCGGGTGATTCGGCTAGTGTGTAATAAATTTAAAATTCGTATATAGCTATTAACAATTTTACATAATTTAACCTTAATTTGTGTACATTTAGTATAACCTGTTACAGCCTTTGGTGCCTCTCTCTACAATTATTACCATTATACTGTCCTTTAGTAATATTTGTTATTAAAATATAATATTTTATTTCTGTGCGCAGCATGCTTAATTGGGACGCGAATATAGAATAGATAAAATGGCCGTATGAAGTTTTCAAAATAGCTAGTACTATTCAATATATCTTAACTAATTTTATATATAAAGTAAAATTATTCTCTTTTATAAAAAAAATTGACAAATCACTTTATAATTTGCATATCAATTTTTACATTTGCATATAAAATAGAAGAAAATCTATAAGGTAGCACTAATTTAAAAATGTATGACAAAAATTGTAATTATGCAAAAAAAGGCTTTAATTTGGTTATTAAAAATGCGGCAATATATTTAAAAAGTCATCCATAGCTATATAATTTTTGAAAGATATCAAAAGAAGCCCCTCTAAAATGTCGCTGGGAAAGACAGAAGATGACATTTCCAAAAATGAAATTCAGGAGAATCTAATGCGTGAAGCTGATCTGTCCAATATAAACCTTGAAGAGAACAAGATGCGGTCTGTAAAATTACCTTCCTGCTTGGAAGAAGTTGGAACTACTAGAACAGAATCCTACTCTGAGAACGACTCTGTGAAACCATCTGAGAGGTTGTTACGAAATAGAAAAGCTGAAGAAATTGATAATGCTGATAAGATCGCACAGGGAATCCTGGAAGAAGAAGATATTCCGAATCCATGCTTTCTATCAGTAGAAGATGTCTACGACGAGATGTACAGAAGAATCCAAGTCCTGGCTGTACAACTTGGAAACCCCCGCTCTAATGTTCGCGTTATAATGGAACTACTAGACTGGCACGAATCTAAGCTATTCCATCAGTACCACCCCGGGATACAGCCCGAAGTGAGGAAACTACGGATCCGTTGGAATGAACCAAACATTATTGTCTATGCAGATACGGATGACAACAAGATAGGCCCTTGCTGCGGTCATCTTTATGATGTTGAGGAATGGACGCAACACATAAATGAAGAAATCGCAAAGAAAAAGAGCACAATGGTTCATTGTCTTGAGAGACGTTGCAGGTATATCCTAGATGATATTTTTTTGAAAGGTTTTGTTGATGAAACTATGTGGGAGGAATACCTCTTTAGAATCACCAATAAGTATGTGGAGCATAGCACATGTCTTCGAAAATGTCCTTCTTCCGAATGTAAAGGTTTTGTTCAGCTTCACACTTCGACATTCAAACCACTCACCTGCCAATGTGGTACACAATTCTGCTTCAAATGTGGTAAGCCACCCCATGTTCCAGTGATATGTAATTTGTACAGAAAGTTCTACAAAATGTGCCGCAGAATCGAATCGATTAAGAATTGTCCGAGTTGTGAAAAAGAACTTTACAGGATGAATGACTGGGTTATGAATTATTGTGGGGTCTGTCAACAGCATTACTGCAACCTCTGTCAAGATACGATACTGGTGTGCGATAATAATAATAATAAGACAGATTGTAGAAAATTGATAAGATTCTATGTAGACTACCAAAAATTGGTGGAAAATGTAATTGAACATAACAAATTTTACCAAAACAAGGTCGATATCATAAAGAAAAATGGACATTTGAGGCCCGAGGAAAAAGAAATTCTAAAAGCAGCCGTGCGACTTATTTCAAAAAGCCGTTGGACCTCGCTGCACGCCATCATTCTGGGTTTGTTTCTGAGGCCTAATAATGAGTTCAACGTCAGCTTCTGCCATGATATAATAGAGTTAGACAAAAATAACATTAAACTGAGGGAATATCTTCGAGTTTACATTCAAAATTTCAATAAGTACTTAGACATTGAAGAATTGCAAAGTTTGTACAACAAGCTGAGAGACTCTGAAACCGCTCTAATTCAAAAGGCTGAGAACGGTTATAAAAATTCCTCTTTTTCTTTTGAATGACTGTTCAAACATAAGTTTTAATTAGTTTCCAAACAGCTCATGAAGAAGAAGGCTCTGCATTTTAAAATAATGGTTTTTGCACGTTGGTTTTCTTAGAAAAGCTTTTTTTGTTTGTTTGTTTGCTTTTGTTGTCAATAAATATCGCTGCATTTTTCCCCCAATTTTATAATTACGAATTTACAAAAAAGTTTGTATAATTTTAGGCTTTATTGGCTTGTATATTAATCTATATATTCAACAATGTACATGCAAATTTTTACAATGGTTTATAAAGTAGTTTTGGTGAAGAAAGGTAACAATCGTCAATTTATCTTGAAAAAAATGATTCAGTAATTTGATAATTTATATTTCAAAGAACATTTCAAATCTCACATAGAAATTAAATAAAATATTTTTTTTATCATTTTAAATATCATTATCGCTTTAAAGAAAATATAAAAATATGCCCGGATTCTGAAAGAATATTCCCAAAGTAATGGTTTAAAAAATGTTGAATGTTTGCCTATAGAATAATTTGTAATCATGAGAAAAATGTATTAATATATTATCATATAGTAAATTATATATTTTCAGACTCCATAATATACAAATTATACTAGTAGTAGTTGCAATATATATGATTGTATGAATTCATTTTAATTATAATTATCATTTTCCTACCATCATCTCCCCAATTCCAATCACAGGTTTTCACTTCCTAAGTTTTGTCCATGAGTATATATTGTAAAAGTATGGTATGATGGTATCCATTCGCACAAAAATATATCTTTCCCTTTTAATTAATTCACAAAAATATTTTTACTATTGGAGTAGTAATTTTTTGGAAGTCTCTAGGACCAAAATTTTTGATCGTTGAAGTATAGCCTGCACCACGCTGACAAGTGTCAACAGCCTGAAACGCGTACGTAGTTGACTTTTTTTTCGATTTATGAAGAAATTTTATTTGGCTAATATTCTTGAATAATTACAAATCAACGATCAGTTGATTCCGACATATGGTGAAAGCCTTCAGAAAATTCCGTATGCACGATCAGGAATTTTTTTCTTAATTTATCCACCTGGTCTCAGTACAAATTGACTTCTGTGATATTTTTTTTTACACAAATATAATTTATTTAGAATCACGTGGGAAGGAAGAATTAGGTTTAAAAAGAAAAATGGAGAAAAACAAGTATTTACTTCACACGGTCTGAGAGTGAATCTGAGCGGCACCCTCAATCCATTAGCTACCAAAGCAGGTCATTCATTAATCTGCAAGAGTTTATTTTGCATTTAATAAAGGCATTTCAATGCATTCCTTATATAGATGTTTTTTACCAAATAAGTTGATATTATGGTGTGTTGATTAATTAAGTCCTGTGATGGCCCAAAAAAATATCTTAAATAAGTTTTTATTACTATTATGTATTTTAGTTACATTTAAGTCAATAAGTAGACAAAGGACATCTGGCCTAGAATGTTCGAAAGGTTCTCATTGGCGGCGCCTGGCGGTGGAAACCGGCCGAGACTGGAAGATGGCGATTGAGTTTCGGTTTTGGCTGCGCAGCGGCAAGAGGATCTTCGCTTCAGTGTGTATGTTCTCCTTACGTTCCGGCACTGATTACAAATAAAACCGGTACCAAGGAAGCTCCGACGACTCCGAGTGGATTATTTAGCAACACAACGGGCACAACACAATAATCACCATGTGAACCACATCTTTTGCAGACTGTATGGACTTGTGAGGAGCTTTATTGACAACTCTCCCAACAAGCCCCATATATACAAGGTGCTTTCATAAAATTCAAGGACTGATATATATTTTTCAAAACCTGACCGCGAACCAAAAAAAAAATATATATATATACGTGTTTACAATTATAATTTTTGAACTTAAGCCTTAAAAGCGCGCCATACGCAAGCTTTCCTAGAAATATTCTTGCGTTCTTATAATATATTATTTTTTGCCCGCTATCATGGTGTTATCAGCGATATTTTGATGACTAAACTTTCTGGACAACTTGTTTCTGTAAAAATATATACACTTGGTTCTTTTTTTATGCGGTAGATGCGTTCCAGGGGAATCCGCATAAAAAAAATCGCACAAAAAAAGACATACATTTACACTTCGTTCTCTTTTTATGCGGTTTTTTTTAATGCGGTTTTGGAGTTATGCGGTGCAAGAAAAAAAAATTTATTCGAATTTCGAAAAAAAAAATTTTGGTGATTCACTTTTTCTGAAAACGAATAAGAATAACAACTACAACTCTACTATTACGCAATCAATACAAAGAAAAAATTTTGTAACGTCCTGGTTGTATGTTAAGTTATCCAACAAACAGTAGAGGGGAAGTTCCAATGTCTTTTATCCCGCGCCTGCCGGTGTCTTACACAACTCGTGCAAAACCGAAATCAAAACTGAAAACCCGCCGGTGTGCCAGCTGCTGTTACAAATTTCTTTTTTCTTTTATTGACATGTTTTCTCTTGATTTGTTCTTAAAAACAAAAGAGACAAAAATACCTCGTTAAAATTGCGTGTTTTTATGCTGCATTTTGTTTTTGTATGAAACTAATTAAAAAAGCCTGCATATTGGGAAGCATTAGAAAATAAAACTTTGTGAAAGAAGGTTACTACCGAAAACCGGAAGATAAATTTTCTCAAGTGAATTGTAAGTTTTTTTGAATAATTTTAGTGCGTAATTGTACATTAAGTTTTTTCTATAATTTTTAGTCCTCTTAAAGAAAATGTGTGACAATAATAAAAAACAAAAAAGAAGTGCAATTTCGCTAGAAACCAAAATTATAATTCTCGATTGCTTGGCGAAAGGAGAAAGATCAACAGCAATAGGTAAACGTTATAATTTAGGCGAATCTACTATAAGAGCAATAAAAAAAATGAAGCGGCAATAAGAAGATCAGTCAGATCTGGTACAAATTTGAGTTCTAAAATTTCATCATATTCAAGAGGCACTTTAATAGAAAAAAACAGAAAAGGCTCTCGTAATTTGGATTGAAGATTTAACTCAAAAAAGAATTCCGCTAGATGGACATTTAATCAAGATGAAAGCCCTTAAATTTTACAAGGAGTTAAAAGAATCAGAGCCATCTACATCTTCACGTGAAAGTAATCCACAATTCTCTGCCAGCACAGGGTGGTTAACTGGTTTTATAAAAAGACATTCTTTTCATAATCTAAAAATAAAAGGTGAGGTGGCTTCTGCAGATGAAGAAGCTGCTAGAAAATATCCTGAAAAGTTGACTAAAATTATTAAAGATGGAGGATATTGTGCCCATCAAATCTTCAATGCTAATGAAACAGGATTGTTTTGGAAAAAAATGCCAACCCGTACTTACATTGCAAAGTCCGAAAAAATGCCAGTGGTTTTAAAGCTGCTAAAGATCGAGTTACTTTATTGCTGTGCAGCAATGCATCTGGCGATCGAATGTTAAAACCGTTGCTTGTAAATCGATCTTTAAAACCACGTGCATTAAAAGGAAAAGACTTAAATACACTGCCCGTACATTGGATGGCAAACAAGAAGGCCTGGGTAACAACGGCTATTTTCACTGAATGGTTCAATAAATGCTTTGTACCCGAAGTAGAAAATTATATGAAAGAGATGGGTCTCGAATTTAAGATCTTATTAATTCTTGACAATGCACCAGGTCATCCAAACTTAGAACATCCAAATATAAAGGTATTTTTTCCCTCCAAACACAACGAGCCTAATTCAACCATTAGATCAGGGAATTATTTCAACATTTAAAAAATATGTAAAATTCACTTTCCAATTCATTTTCGATAAACTGGAATCCGATACAATAACAGTAACTGAAGTTTGGAAACAATTTAATATCTTGAACTGTGTAGATCATGTTGCGTTAGCAATTGCCGAGAGAAAATCACAAACTTTAAATGCATGTTGGAAAGCTGCTTGGCCTGAATGCGTATCAAAGAGAAATGATTCAAATAGAACAACAATAATAACATCAGATATTATTTCAATTGCTAAGGAAATAGGTGGGGAAGGTTTTGATGATTTTGGCGAGCATGATATAGAAGAATTGCTTGTGGACGAAGCCCTAAATGATGATGATATTTTGGAAAGTATGGTAGATACTACTAAAGATTTCGAAACAGTAGATAGCGAACTGGAAGATGTTACTCCACTGGACGAAATTTTACTTCGGGAAGGCCTTCAACTTTCCGGTAAATTGGAATTTTTTTTTATTCAAAATGATAATGATGTAGAACGCGCCTTAAAATTTCAACGTGATCTGAAATTTTGTATGTCTGGCTACAGAGAACTCTACAGAGAACTAGTCAAGCCATCACAGCGTTTGATTACTGACTACCTTGTCAAAGAAAAAAAAAACACTGAAGTTCCTAAAGAAGCATTACCATGTAGATCTGATGACATAATTTTATCTTCAAGTGATGAAAGTGATCTTGCACCAATCCACAAACGGGTTCGCACATTATCAGACAGCGAATAATGATGAAAACATTCTTAATATGATTTTAAATAAAGTTTTGTTTATGTTTTTTTTTTTACATATTAAGTTTTGTTTTTGTTATTAACACACACATGTGCCATTTATTAAAATATGATGAGAAAAAATTAAATCTTATTATTTATAAATCTTTTTTTTTATGCGATTTCTGGTGCATTTTAAAACATTATTTAGGTTTTATGCGATTTTTTTAATAAATGGAACGTATCCATCATTTTACATATAAATGTATGTCTTTTTTGTGCGATTTTTTTATGCAGATTCCCCTGGAACGCATCTACCGCATAAAAAAAGAACCAAGTGTATATGTAAAATGATGGATACGTTCCATTTATTAAAAAAAATCGCATAAAACCTAAATAATGTTTTAAAATGCACCAGAAATCGCATAAAAAAGATTTATAAATAATAAGATTTAATTTTTTCTCATCATATTTTAATAAATGGCACATATGTGTGTTAATAACAAAACAAAACTTAATATGTAAAAAAAAAACATAAACAAAACTTTATTTAAAATCATATTAAGAATGTTTTCATCATTATTCGCTGTCTGATAATGTGCGAACCCGTTTGTGGATTGGTGCAAGATCACTTTCATCACTTGAAGATAAAATTATGTCATCAGATCTACATGGTAATGCTTCTTTAGGAACTTCAGTGTTTTTTTTTTCTTTGACAAGGTAGTCAGTAATCAAACGCTGTGATGGCTTGACTAGTTCTCTGTAGAGTTCTCTGTAGCCAGACATACAAAATTTCAGATCACGTTGAAATTTTAAGGCGCGTTCTACATCATTATCATTTTGAATAAAAAAAAATTCCAATTTACCGGAAAGTTGAAGGCCTTCCCGAAGTAAAATTTCGTCCAGTGGAGTAACATCTTCCAGTTCGCTATCTACTGTTTCGAAATCTTTAGTAGTATCTACCATACTTTCCAAAATATCATCATCATTTAGGGCTTCGTCCACAAGCAATTCTTCTATATCATGCTCGCCAAAATCATCAAAACCTTCCCCACCTATTTCCTTAGCAATTGAAATAATATCTGATGTTACTATTGTTGTTCTATTTGATTCATTTCTCTTTGATACGCATTCAGGCCAAGCAGCTTTCCAACATGCATTTAAAGTTTGTGATTTTATCTCGGCAATTGCTAACGCAACATGATCTACACAGTTCAAGATATTAAATTGTTTCCAAACTTCAGTTACTGTTATTGTATCGGATTCCAGTTTATCGAAAATGAATTGGAAAGTGAATTTTACATAATATTTTTTAAATGTTGAAATAATTCCCTGATCTAATGGTTGAATTAGGCTCGTTGTGTTTGGAGGGAAAAAAACTACCTTTATATTTGGATGTTCTAAGTTTGGATGACCTGGTGCATTGTCAAGAATTAATAAGATCTTAAATTCGAGACCCATCTCTTTCATATAATTTTCTACTTCGGGTACGAAGCATTTATTGAACCATTCAGTGAAAATAGCCGTTGTTACCCAGGCCTTCTTGTTTGCCATCCAATGTACGGGCAGTGTATTTAACCCTTAGTTACTGGCGCCTATTTTCCTTACACAATTACTGGCGTTCGGCCTCTCAGGCCGTCTTTTAAAATCAATAATAAACCATGTTATTTATAAAATAAAAAGAAATTAAACGTATACACATAATTTCCAAAGAATAAATATTTTGTTTTTTTCGAATAAACAGAGCTCTAAACAAAATTAAATGAAAATGTACAAGAAACTCTTTCTATCTAAAATATTCTATATATATTCTAAAAAAATCTATCTAAAATATTTTATTCAAGATTAGGTGCACAATTCAAGCATATTTCAATAGAATGATCTTTGCAGATTGGTTTTTTGCATTTTTTGAATTGCATTTGAGTTCGACGATCTTTTTTACATAGGTAGCATCTTTTGCGTTTTTTGGACCAAGGACTGCCGCTTGTGGATTCCTAGATAACACATATTATTGATATTTCGTTTGAATATCAAATAAATATTTGCCTACCTCAAGTGATGAAGTTCCAGCATGCTTCTGAATTAATACTTGCAGATCTCTTGACAAATTTTTGGCTTGATTTCTCATATTCAAGGCATCTCTCATTAGTTGTAGAGCAAGCTGCTTTAAAAAATCTTTTCGAGCCATTCCACCGTCTTGCTTGACAGCCTTATAAATTACTGCTGAATTTATTGCAACCACATCCAAAAAGTTGAAAAATAAACACAGGGGCCATCTTTTGGTTCTTCTTCCAACTGAATACATGTCTGATCAACTACATCTACACCACCTTTGGTCATATTATAAAATGTGATTATATTGGGCTTTTATTGTTCAGCAGTATCTTGATCAATTGTTGTGGTCGAATGCATTGTGGAGAGTAATATAACAGATTTTCCAATTTTAGGGACATAGGATACCAAATTTTTGTTTTTTGAAAACCAAAAGTGGAACCGAACTTCTATTATATTATACAAAATTACAATCACAAAACACAATTTAGAATGCCTATAATTGAAGCAAGAGTAATGAAAAAACGAATGCTCAACTTATTTGTTGCGTTTGAACGTCTATAAAACCAAAAGTGAAACGGCCAATAATAGGGGCGCTAAAATTCCCAGTGACGTAATTACTGGCGCTCGGCTTTAAAGGCCGTTTGATTTAATAACTCGGGATATACAAAATAGATTTCTCTTAAAATGAAAAGTTCTTCAAATAAATGCATTTTATTAAGCTACCTAAAATTTTGATGAAAAATATTGCATTTTGAAAATTTCGCAAACATTTTTAATTTTCACACGGCCTTTCAAGCCGAACGCCAATAATTACGGGTTAAGTCTTTTCCTTTTAATGCACGTGGTTTTAAAGATCGATTTACAAGCAGCGGTTTTAACATTCGATCGCCAGATGCATTGCTGCACAGCAATAAAGTAACTCCATCTTTAGCAGCTTTAAAACCACTGGCATTTTTTTTCGGACTTTGCAATGTAAGTACGGGTTGGCATTTTTTTCCAAAACAATCCTGTTTCATCAGCATTGAAGATTTGATGGGCACAATATCCTCCATCTTTAATAATTTTAGCCAACTTTTCAGGATATTTTCTAGCAGCTTCTTCATCTGCAGAAGCCACCTCACCTTTTATTTTTAGATTATGAAAAGAATGTCTTTTTATAAAACCAGTTAACCACCCTGTGCTGGCAGAGAATTGTGGATTACTTTCACGTGAAGATGTAGATGGCTCTGATTCTTTTAACTCCTTGTAAAATTTAAGGGCTTTATCTTGATTAAATGTCCATCTAACGGAATTCTTTTTTGAGTTAAATCTTCAATCCAAATTACGAGAGCCTTTTCTGTTTTTTCTATTAAAGTGCCTCTTGAATATGATGAAATTTTAGAACTCAAATTTGTACCAGATCTGACTGATCTTCTTATTGCCGCTTCATTTTTTTTTATTGCTCTTATAGTAGATTCGCCTAAATTATAACGTTTACCTATTGCTGTTGATCTTTCTCCTTTCGCCAAGCAATCGAGAATTATAATTTTGGTTTCTAGCGAAATTGCACTTCTTTTTTGTTTTTTTATTATTATCACACATTTTCTTTAAGAGGACTAAAAATTATAGAAAAAACTTAATGTACAATTACGCACTAAAATTATTCAAAAAAACTTACAATTCACTTGAGTAAATTTATCTACCGGTTTTCGGTAGTGACCTTCTTTCACAAAGTTTTATTTTCTAATGCTTTCCAATATGCAGGCTTTTTTAATTAGTTTCATACAAAAACAAAATGCAGCATAAAAACACGCAATTTTAACGAGGTATTTTTGTTTTTGTCTCTTTTGTTTTTAAGAACAAATCAAGAGAAAACATGTCAATAAAAGAAAAAAGAAATTTGTAACGGCAGCTGGCACGCCGGCGGGTTTTCAGTTTTGATTTCGGTTTTGCACGAGTTGTGTAAGACACCGGCAGGCGCGGAATAAAAGACATTGGAACTTCCCCTCTACTGTTTGTTGGATAACTTAACATACAACCAGGACGTTACAAAATTCTTTCTTTGTATTGATTGCGTAATAGTAGAGTTGTAGTTGTTATTCTTATTCGTTTTCAGAAAAAGTGAATCACCAAAAAAAAATTTTCGAAATTCGAATAATTTTTTTTTCTTGCACCGCATAACTCCAAAACCGCATAAAAAGAGAACGAAGTGTATAATAAAAATGTTAGCAATGTATTTATTTATTGATAAGACAAGCTTTCGGACATTTATTGTCTTTCTATTGACATGTCTGTAAATAACAATTAGCTTAAATGTATTTTTAAGCCCACTCACAGAATGGGCAATCCAAAATACGCATATAAAAACTTCAGGAATAAGTTCTACATAATAGAACAGTTTAATTAAAAAGGCATATATTGGATATCTATATACGTATATAAAAATTTATGTGTGTGTGTGTCTGTTCTTTATGCCTGACCAAACCACTCATTGGAACGCCATGAAACTTTGGGAAGTTATTTAGTATAGTACTGGGAGAAGGTTCCTGAAAAATATTTTCTTGAATATCTTGAATATCCTTAGAGTTATTTGCAGATTTGTAGATTTAACTCGAAAGCAGCGCCCCCATTGCGACGATGATAACAAGTTTTTTTTATCTATAAGTTTTATTATCACTAAGTTTATTATCTTAAAGATTATTTATCAAAAGTAAGATTTTCTACCTATTAATTGCGCACAAGTCAAAGTTAGTTATCGAGTATTTTTCAAGGGACCAGAAAAAAATGTTCACTAGATAAAACGATGATTTTGTAATGTAGAAAATTAGGAAAGACAAAATTCAGGATGACACGGCAATTTATTTGAGACAAGAATAATGATACAATTCCAAGGTAAGATACTATTCATTTAATTTCCAATTACCGAGGGAACCAATTAATATTGATTTTATTCAACTTATCGAGTATTTTACAAGGGACCGGGAAAAAATGTTCACTTTATCGAGAGATTCAAATTTACGAGTTTCAAATTATCAAAAAAATGTTTTATAAGTTTATAGTGAATTGTTTTAATAAATGTTCGTTAGACAAACCTTTACTCGGGTAAAACCCGGGAGAAGCCGGATACATCCGCTAGTAACAAATATATTTAAAATATGCCTTTTTAATTAAAGATCTATTTATGGATTTTTGAAAATATGTGAATTCAATTTTAGAGAGACTCTTCAATATCTTATTTAAAAATTAATTAACAATTATTTCTTTTAAATATTCCAAAAATTATATGGTAATTTAAACCAACAACCCCATATTGTATATAACTTATAACAAGATTTTCATGTTGTATAATAGAAACACATCTGTAAATGATTATACGCATGATTGACATGTCTCATTACATCATCATATGCATTGTACTTTGCACAAACTGAGGATAAATAAATAAAACCCTGTAATAGATTAAGAGTTGAGCTAAAGAGATAGAAGTCAAAAACGCCTAAATTCGAGATAGATGGAAGTCACAAAACAAAATCTAAAGATAGATTGTAAACTGTCAGGACGGCGCCAGTCTAGAATTTCACCAGACGATCCACCCTCTTCACATCTGGTGAAATGCAATGCTCCCTTTCTCAGAAAAGGTATATAAAGCTTCCGTCCTAGCCAAAAATACAGTCACTTGACCATCTGCGTGAGCCCTCGTCGGTTGTACCCCAGGTCCACCTCATCCACCATGTAGACCAGTAAGAACTCTTCCATCTCCACCTTTCGCTCCTAGCTCAACTTTTATCTGTTCATAGAACTTTCTTAGTGCAACTGTGTCTTCGTTTTTTGTGTAGACATTTCCAAGCTTTCCACTCTGCCTCGACCACGACTGCCTGTACTTTGTGAGAACTGTAAAAGTCTTCCAAGGTGCAGAGAGGTACTGGAAAACTCCTCATCCTGACTGTTCCTCTCGGTCAACACAGTATAGCGAGAGTCGACAGGGACTCACACCATAGTTTAAGTCGACTGGATACCTCACCACAGTTTTAGTCGACAGTATTCTACAAGAGTCAACAGGACCTCACCACATATCTAGTCGACAGGATGACCAAAACGAAGAATGACACAACGAAGAAGGTAAAAAACTGCCCAGATAGAAGCGAGAAAGAGCGAAGATGGAGGAACAAACCGGCCATTCCAACGAAACGACCAAGCAATCTCTCCCCAACAAGAGATATTTACGGAAGATACGACGCCCCAAGGGACCTCCGCAGATCCGCTAACACAGCTCGCCAACGTCAGGAGCAAGCTGTCTGACCACCCCCACGACACAGTCGAAATTCCCGCAAGTCATGGAAATCGAAAAGAAGAATGACGCAAATCCAGTGAAAAGTTCTCTACCTTCGACTTGACATCGTCGATACAATGCTCAAAGCGACAAGCCGCAAACGACTTTATAGAAGTTACAAGCTTCTACAAGCTCTACATGGAGCGACTTCCACGACAGCAGGACGACCACCAAAGACCAAGTCTCTTGACTGAACAATCACCACACAATTTTAAGTTTAAAAAAACCTACCTTAACTTTATCCTCACGTTCACAAATTGATTCAACATAAATTTTGTATTTATATTTTCACTTTAAGCATTTTAAAATCAATTTTTATCTTTTTATATCATTTTTTATTCAATTTTTAAAACTTTCACACTCTCATTTATCAAATTTACTTTAATTTTTAATCAGATTATAAATTTCAATTTATTACTCTCAATTTTAATTAAAAAAAAAATTTCGCCCATCACGCATTTTACTAATTTACTAATCTTACATGCCTTTCTTAAATTCACCTAAAATAGCATTATCCAAATCTACAACTTAAAATAAAATATAAAAAAAAATCATTATTAATATTACTTTAAAAAAATCATATCATAATTCTAAACTTATTTTTGTTTTTCTTATTATTTATCTTTATACCAAAACACCCATTTCTTAATCAAATACTTACAAATTTTCAAAAATAATTGTCATATTCACCATTTTAAGTAAACGCCACAATTCAAAATATTCTTGTTACTATCACGACATTGCCCTTTTACAAGGATCACTTTCACGCTACCATAATCAACGATTTAAAAAATATATTCAAATTTTAAATATAAATTAACATAGGTGAAACGTATTTTTTTTTTATTGAAAAAAAATCGAAAGATATAATATCTTCAAAATCACAAATAGGAAAAACAACTATCTTTCCAAAAACAAGTTAAAAATAAAAATCCCATCAACTACCACGCCAGTAGCTAAATTAAGTCACAGCCTTCTTAAACTATTACAATCGTTAAATTCCAACATAGCTACACTCCCTCATACTTTCCTTTTACACGCATAATTAATCAACCATACATCTCTTTCAACAAACGTTACAACACCCTCTCACATCACTTTCTACAATTGGCAACAATTATTAGTGCGCGATTTTTCACAAACAAATCCAATTTCGAGCCACACAAGCTCCATAACGTCGCCCCACTAAACACTAAAAATATTTCACATTAAACGTGCCATATCTCCACTAACAATATAAATATTCACGATATATGTTCTTACAACCCCCACCCATGACTAGTAAATTTGTTATTCATGGTGAAACAGGTTAGATTTTGTACCAAACAACGACTTCACGTGACACCTTTTCATTCACAATTTTTTCACTTCGTGTCACGGCGCCACACCACAAAACTTTTTCACTTTTCAGGCCAAAGACGCCTTCATGCCTGTGACACATCTCACCCCAAAGCGTGTCCACGTCGAAAGTTGCACTTTCACTCACATCTAAACCTGACATCACTGAATAACGTTTCTACCAAGTCTAAACTAACTTCAAAACACAACAACTACGAACACCGAGAAAATCATATCTTTCAATTATAACAGTAATATGCCAACCTCAACAAAAGAAAAGAGAGAGAAAACAGTTCCAAGTAAATGACAAATTTAAAAAACATCCCACACGAGTGACCATACCAGAAATAGAACCATCGACGATACCGAGAAAGAAAGAAAGTGGACTCCCTTTAGGCGTCACTCCCCCAAGTCGAATCTATTTCAGTTACATGTCCCCGCTGAAGGCAGATGTTAATGACCGCTATCTGCATGATTGCCATTTTTTAAACACATTTTTCACACTAACCATTTAGGTTTTCTTACAAATTTCACCAACGCCTTAATCACAACACACACACACACACAACATACATTAAACATTTTACATGCTAATTGATATCACAAATTAAAACAACTTAGCTAAGTCTGATATAGACTTTATAACAGAAAAGAGATATAATTATCTACATATCACCTTTTTGGATAAACGATAATATTGTTCAATTTTCCACTACCCAACATTCATCTATTCATTAATAACCTTTAATATATTATATTCTAATTTTTGTATAAAATCTTTAATAATTATTTTTATTTTTATATATATACCTTTCAATTATATTCAAATTTTTAAAACACATTATTTAGAAAAAAAACTGTTATCAAATTTACTTTTATTTTTCATGATATTATTTTAGTATTTTTTTTTGCAAAAGATTTAATTGTTTGATAATCATTTTTATTTCATTATTATATCCTTTATATATTACATATTTGATTTTGTCCACTTTCACTTTTTTTTACCCGCAATCATATTTCTATCTTTTTATTCACTATATTTTATATTTGTTTAAATAGTTTTTTATATGACAATGTTTATCATCAACTATCGGGCATCCAACAATCGCTTTCAACAATCATGTTCTTTAACCAATTCCCTATTTCAGCCATTGCTTCAAATCAACGTAGAAAAACGACAGTTCTGCTTGACAATTTTTTTTATTTCGTATTTCAACAAACTCTTTGAACACAGTTCCCCAGATTTAAAAATCCCAACTTTTGGCCTGAACACGCTTCAAGAGTTAATTTCAATCATCCGCTAAGCACGATCACCAACGCATGCACAAAGCGTTCACTTTTTTCAACTTTCAATTTTTTTTCAGCTCTAGCGGACCACAATCAACCTTTGATTTCATATCAAGTCAGACCACCTACTGTCGCTACAATTCAACTTATCGCATGGCTCTACCAACCCTTCAATCATATTAATAAGCAACTTTTCTTCAACAACTTTTAACCCAATAATCCTAAAATTGTGACAAAGCACTGTAACCCTTATATAGGATCGCAAGTGAAGCACTGCCAAGGAAGACGCTCAAGTCTATATCCTCGCTTTGGACCTGGATCTGATTATTTGGTTGCATGTGTAATGCTTACAATTGCATATTCTTCAACTACTAACCCTTTCCAACGCCCGCCAATTTTTTTTTTCTCTTAGAATGTGAATTTTTATGACATAATTTTATTTTAATCATCTTTTTTTTTATCAAACAAAAATATAATTTTAATTTCACTTTTATATATCCAAACAAATCATCTTGTTATAGCCCTTTTTAACTCTCAGAGTTTGAATTAATTAAAATAAATTTTAATTACTTACCTGTGTTAGAGAGGCTTTACCCGCTTAAACCCGGATAAACCCTTTCACTCCCGGGGCCCATCTATGGTAATTTAAACCAACAACCCCATATTGTATATAACTATAACAAGATTTTCATGTTATATAATAGAAACACATCTGTAAATGATTATACGCATGATTTACATGTGTCATTACATCATCATATGTATTGTACTTTGTACAAACTGAGGATAAATAAATAAAACTCTGTAATAGATTAAGAGTTGAGCTAAAGAGATAGAAGTCAAAAACGACTAAATTCGAGATAGATGGAAGTCACGAAACAACATCTAAAGATAGATTGGAAACTATCAGGACGGCGCCTGTCTAGAATTTCACCAGACGATCCACCCTCTTCACATCTGGTGAAATGCAATGCTCCCTTTCTCAGAAAAGGTATATAAAGCCTCCGTCCTAGCCAAAAATACAGTCACTTGACCATCTGCGTGAGCCCTCGTCGGTTGTACCCCAGGTCCACCTCATCCACCATGTAGACCAGTAATAACACACACACACACACACAAAAGCCTTTATTAAGACACACAGGTCTTACAGAGGATTCTCCTTGGGGTTACAAAACGGAGAAACCTATGAAAGTGGAAAATAAAAAATGGAGAAATATTATATACATATGGTAAATATATACAGATTATAAGAATGAATAAAAAAATAAGAATAAAAAAAATAAAAATAAAAATTTTGGAAATATGGATGGGAGAAGTGGAGAGCGAGAAGAGGAAAGAAAACAGGTATTTACATATGGAACAAGACAATTTAAGCTCTTCTGCTCACACAGCACAGGTGGGCCATGTATTTTTTAAGAAATCTTTAAGAGATTTCCCAGGAAAATCCGAGTGTTCAGGGTTGTAAAAGACCAGTAATAACTCTTCCATCTCCATCTTTCGCTCCTTGCTCAAATTTTATCTGTTCACAGAACTTTCTTAGTGCAACTGTGTCTTCGTTTTTTGTGTGGACATTCCCAAGCTTTCCACTCTGCCTCGACCACGACTGCCTGTACATTGTGAGAACTGTAAAAGGTCTTCCAAGGTGCAGAGAGGTACTGGAAAACTCCTCATCCTGACTGTTCCTCTCGGTCAACACAGTATAGCGAGAGTCGACAGGGACTCACTCCATAATTTAAGTCGACTGGATACCTCACCACAGTTTTAGTCGACAGTATTCTACAAGAGTCAACAGGACCTCACCACATATATATATTGTAACATTGTTGTAAAATTAATAATGTAAACAACTCAGGTATAAGTTGTATTTTTTGTTTTGTTCTTTTAATTTTTGTTGTAAGATTTAGGTACTTACAGCTTGTATGAAGGCATGAGCCGTTGATGATTATATGATAATAACCATTATTATCCATTTAGGAAAAGAAAGTTGTAGTAGCGAACACATTAACAGTAAATAGGTAAGAAGTAAACAAATTGTAGTGATGATGATAAGGCCAGTGTGGCGATAGCTGTAGTCGTAGCATTCAGTTTCCAACAATCCTCGGCATGAATGTGGAGACGTCATGAGGTTGTTGCGTAACTTCTCAAATGTCGGCCTTGGTAGCGGCTTGGTCAGGATGTCCGCCTTCATTTCGCCTGTCGGACAGTAGGTCATTTTTATCACTGTCTTCTTCTGAAGATCCTTCAGGTGATGGATATTAGTTGCGATGTGCTTGGTCCTGGAAGACCCTTTTTCGGATGAACATATCTTGAGACTTGATTGATTGTCTTGGTGGAAGTAGATTGGAGCTTTCTGTTCCAGTTCGAGATCCTTCAGCAAGTCGAGGAGCCACAACAGTTCTTGTGAGGCTTCAGCTGCGGAGATTAGTTTCGCTTCGGTGGATGAGAGAGATACGCAACCTTGTTTCCCAGTCATCCATGAGATGGGGTTTGATCCCAGTAGGAACAAGTTTCCGCTTAGTGATTTTCTATCGGTGTTGTCGCTTGCCCATGTGGCATCACTGTATGCTTCCAGTGTGGGGGGTTTTTGGTTGGATATGCGTAGCTCGAGTTCTTTGGTAGTTTTTAGATATCTTACGATTCTTCTTGCTGAATTTCAGTCACAATTTTTAGGGTTCTGGCTTCTGCTGCTGATTATGCAGACTGGAGCTGCGATATATGGTCTGGATACTACGCTTAGGTACAATAGTGAACGTATCAGTTGTTGGTATTGGACGTTGTTTGGTAGAAGTTTTACATCAGATATACCGGGGTATCCGCTTTCCATGGGAGTGAAGGTAGGTTTCGCTTCTTGGAGGTTGTACCTTTCAAGTATTTCTTGGATTTTGTTCTTTTGGCTCAGAAGGAGTTCACCTTCTCTGTTTCTTGAGATTTCTATACCAATGAATTGAGTAGGGTCTCCGAGGTTTTTTATTTCGAATTCTTTTTCGAGAGTTTTTACAGTGTTTTGGATGATTATTTTGGAATCGCTTGAAAGGAGCATGTCATCCACATATAGAATCAAGTAGATGGAATGGTTTTCTTCATTCTTGGTGAACAGGCATGGGTCTACAATTCTCTGTTTGAAGTTATTTTTAATTAGAGTGTTTGCGATTTTTGTGTTCCAAGATCTTCCGGCTTGTTTTAGACCGTAAATTGCCTTCTTTAGTTTGTAGACTTCGTTTGTTTGTTTTGTATGGAGTCCTTCAGGGAGTTCCATGTAGAGTTCTTTATCTCGGTCGACGTGTAGGAACGCTGTCTTGACATCGAGGTGGTTCACTTGCATTCCTTTGTAGACTGATGCGGCTAGGAAGGCTCTAATTGAAGGATGCTTCACGATTGGTGCAAAGGTTTCTTCATAGTCTCGGCCAAATTTCTGATTGAATCCTTTTGCTAAGTGTCTGGCTTTGTACCGCTCTATGTCTCCTTTGGAATTGAGCTTCTGTTTGTAGTCCATTTACATCCTATGGTCTTCTTGTCCTTGCGTAGAGGCGTTAGTTCCCAGACATTGTTCTTCTCAAGAGAATTTAGTTCTTCGTTCATTGCTTGTAGCCATTTTTCTCTTTCTATTTTTGGTAATTGTAGGACTTCCGAATAGCTGGTGGGTGTCTGAATGTCTTGAGCTTCAGTTTTGTACAGCATGTAGTCATTTCTTATTAGGAGGTATTCCCTTTGTTGGTCTCATGGATCTTCTTTGTGTGACCACTTGTAGGAACTGTGCTTGTACTGGGTTGAATGTAATCCTCGGTTTCTGAGTCCTCAAGGTTTTCGGATTGTGTTCCTGGTTCCTGACTTTCCTCTGCATTTCCCATATAATTAGAGGAAGTTAGATCTGTACTTAGTACTTGTGGTGAAGTTGTTTTTGTGGGGGCGTGGTGAAACACATTTTCTTTTTCTAGAAATTTTACGGATCTGCTGATTGTGATGTTGTCTGTGTCGTGCAGGATTCTGTATCCTTTGCTTCGATCATCGTATCCAAGAAAGATCCCTTCGATAACTTTGCTATCAAACTTGTTTCTTTTTTCTTGGGAATATAGGCGAAGGCTTTACATCCGAATCTTTTTAGATGCTTCAGACTGGGCTTCCTGTTGGTCCATAGTTCAAATGGAGTATTATCTGTAGCTTTCGAGGGTATTCAGTTGTGTAGGTAATTAGCTGTGGTAACCGCTTCCGCCCATAGAGACTGTGGGAGTCCTGAGTCAAACAGCATACATCTTGTCATCTCCATTAGTGATCGGTTTTACCTTTCGGCTACTCCGTTCTGGGCTGGTGAGTAGGGGACTGTTAGCTGATGTTTTATTCCGCTTTGATTCAGGAAATCTTCGACTTGTCAGTTTACGTACTCACGACCGTTGTCTGTCCGTATGGTTTGGATATTTTTTACGAATTCCGTGTGTGCTGAGATGATGTAGTCTTTTATTTTTTCACAGACTTCGTCTTTTCCTTTCAAGAGGTAGATCTTCGTGTATCTGCTGTAGTCGTTGATGTATATTCATAATATTTATTATTTAATTATTTATGACCATTGACCGGAATGCAGAATTTGCATAGAAAATTATTATTATTATTATTAGAATGTAGCTTGTGCTGTAACGATTATTAAATCTTTAGTAGGCAAAATAAATGTCTGATCCTTAAATTTTAAATACACCACAGCTGGCGACGAGGATAAAAAAGTAAGTTTAATTATGTCGAATATTGTGCCATTTCCAGTTTTCACCCCAGATCAAGACTTCGAAATTTTCGTGAAATGTTTACGTTTTGCGTTTGCTGCGAATGATACTTCGTTAGCTAAACAAGTACCAGTTTTACTGGCGGTGATAGGCCCAAAGTTATTTAAATTGGCCGAAGATTTGGCAGCGCCTGAAAAACTGGAAACGAAGTCATTTGATGAAATAGTCGCACTTCTAAATAGACATCTCGCACCTACACCTAAAGTCATACCAGCTAGATATAAATTTTTTAAGTCAAGCCAAGAAGATGAAACTATATCTCAATTTGTGGCAACATTGAGGGGTCTATCAGAGCCTTGTAAATTCGGAAGCATGTTAAATGAAATGCTACGAGATAAATTGGTGGTTGGCGTTAGATCCGAAAATCTACAGAAACGCCTATTGCAAGAAGGCAATGACGCAACATTAGACAAAATTTACGAAATAGCGTTATCATACGAAGCCGCAGAACGAGATTTATTATCAATGAAAAATGTAGATTATGCAGATGCGAATGTTCATGATGTTAAGAAATTAAATAGTGCATGTTCTCATTGTGGTAGAAATAATCATCTATCAAATGAATGCTTTTTTAAAAACGCAAAATGTCATGAATGTGGGAAAATTGGACACATAAAGCCGGCTTGTAAAAATAGAAAAACTAAATATGCAAAAATACAGCATGGATCAAAAGCTACTGGAAAAATTAATGTGGTTGAAGCAAGTGAAAATGGAAAATATTTTATTACATTAAATGTGGAAAACAAAAATATACATTTTGAATTTGATACAGGTAGTTGTCACACGTTGATGCCAATAAATTTGTATAAGAAATTGTGGAATAAGAAAATATCTCCTATAAATTTACATCTTAAAACTTATTCAAATACGAAGATTGATGTTATTGGCAAAAGAGAAGTGTTCGTAGCAGAGGCCAACAAAACTCTTCCTTTGATTATAACTGAAGCAAATAGGTCTGTATTGCTTGGCACTACTTGGATTAAGTGCTTGCCTGCTAAATTTTTAAAATTCTCGGACATAAATTTAGTCCAAGAAACATGTTCCTCTTTGGTAAATAAATTTGCAGAGGTTTTTGGCACTTCAAATGTAGGTGTAATTAAGGACCATAAGGCGCATCTAATTCTTAGAAAAGATGCTAATCCTAGATTTTTCAGGGCGAGAAATGTTCCTTATGTAATGAGAAACGCCATTGAAAAAGAATTGGAAAATCTTGAAGCCCGTGGAGTAATTACAAAAATAGAAAGAAGCGATTGGGCTACGCCTATAGTTCCGATAATGAAAAAGAATGGGCATGTCCGTATTTGCGGAGATTTCGAAATAACACTAAATCCTGTCCTTAAAATTGATCAATATCCACTACCTAAAATAGAGGACATTTTTGCCATTCTCGGAAGAGGAATAAATTTTAGTAAAATAGATTTGTCCCAGGCATATTTACAATTAGAATTGGACGAAAATTCAAAAGAAATGGCCGTAATAAATACACATAAAGGACTCTATAGATATAATAGACTTCCTTTCGGCATTGCTTCTGCACCAGCAATATGGCAGCGAATAATTGAACAAATATTGTCCGGCATACCAGGAACACTTGTATATCTGGATGATATACTAATTACCGGAGAGTCAGAGGCTGATCATCTTAGAAATTTGGAGGCAGTCTTAAATAGATTAAATGAATATGGCCTCAAGGCTAATAGGGAAAAATGCATTTTTTTTCAAGAAAGTTTTGAATATTGCGGTCATGTGATCGATAAAATGGGTTTGCATAAAACAAATGATAAGATAAGGGCTGTTTTGGATGCTCCAGAACCACTAAATGTAACTCAGTTACGAGCGTTTTTGGGCTTAATTACCTATTATCATAAATTCATCAGAAACGCTGCAGATGTTTTATCGCCCTTATATGCTCTTCTAAAAAAGGGAACAAAATGGCATTTTCAACAGAATGCCGAAAGGCTTTTAGGCTAATCAAAGAAATTATCTCTTCAGATCAAATATTGATTGCTTATGACCCTAAATTGCCTATCCGTCTGTCGTGTGACTCAAGCAGCTACGGACTCGGTGCTGTGTTGTCTCAAATTGATGTCGACGGAAATGAACGTCCCATATATTTTATCTCGAGGACCTTATCTCAGGCTGAAAAGAAATATTCACAGATTGATAAGGAATGCTTAAGTATAATTTGGGCTTTAAAGAAATTTAATAATTACCTTTTTGGAAGAAAATTCGAATTAATAACTGATAACAAACCCTTGCACCATATACTAAACCCCAAGCGGGAAATATCATCGAACATGTCTGCACGACTACAGCGATGGGCATTGATCTTGTCTTCATATAACTTCACAATTGAGTGCAGGAAAACTGGAGACCACGGCAATGCCGATGGACTTTCTAGATTTCCACTAGAGCAATATGAAGAAATGGAAGAAGATGCTGTAAATACAGTTCATATGATTAAACAATGTGAAGAATTGCCGCTCACATCGAGTCACATTAGGCGAGAATCTTGCAAGGACTCAATCTTGAAAATAGTATACCAGAACACATTGTATGGTTGGAAAGATAAGCCATCAAATACCGAATTGCTCTCGTTTTATTTGCGAAGAGAAGAATTAACTGTAGAGCAAGGAATCCTACTTTTGGGAACACGAGTAGTTATTCCAAGGAAATTCAGAGCGAAAATTAAAACTGAGTTGCATCAAGGACATCTAGGTGTTGTAAAAATGAAAGGACTAGCGCGAAATTTTATTTGGTGGCCTGGAATAGATCGTGAAATAGAGGAAATTACTAGAGTCTGCAGAGAGTGTAATATAAATAACCATACGTTAAAGCAAGAAAGTGTTCACAGGTGGGAATCTGCTCCTACACCATGGTATCGAGTTCACTTGGATTTCGCGGGTCCATTCATGAACAAAATGTTTTTAATTGTCATTGACAGTTATTCAAAGTGGCCGGAGGTTATTATAATGAATTCCACGACCGCGGGAAATACTATCCGAGTTCTGAGAGACTTATTCTCGCGCTATGGTATTCCTGACCAAGTGGTCGCGGATAACGGCCCTCAATTCGTTTCGGAAGAAATGAAATATTTTTTTTAAATCAAATGGAGTTTATCATTTGAGGTCTGCTCCTTATTTTCCAGCTACCAATGGTTTGGCAGAGCGTTTTGTACAAACTCTGAAAAGAAGCTTAAAGAATATGAGAAATGAAGAATTAAATAAGAGTTTGGCAAATTTTCTGTTCACATATAGAACAGTACCACATTCAAGCACTAGGGAAGCCCCAGCAGTCCTTTTTTTTAAAGCAGATGCTTAAATGTAAGTGGAACCTATTGAAGCCAAAATTGGAGGTCAAACCAGGATTTAAAAAGGGATATTCCCCTGATTTTGAGGAGGACGAGGATATCTTGGTCAGAGACTTTCTGGGTCCAAATAAATGGAAGGAGGGAAAAATTATAAAGAGACTTGGAAAGTGTTTTTACACTGTTAAATTGAATGACGGCAGATTATGGAGACGGCACGTATGCCAATTAAGAAAAAGTTACATCGCGCCTAGTCCAGCTTCCGAGATAATTCTGCCAGAGCAACTGATAAATCATCCAAGAAATGAGAGCCGTGCAGAGGATGGTTCTGTGGAGATCCCAGTCTCTCCCAGTAAAGAGAACATTCCCTCCTCTTCAGGAATCTCTGCACCAGAGGAGCCCGGTTCCGCAGCTTCGACGTCGGACCAGGATAGGACGCCCCAGCAGCGGTATCCTATGAGGGACAGGAGACCTCCCGAGAGATTTGGATTTTGAAGTAGGGGAAGGAGCTGATGTATATTCATAATATTTATTATTTAATTATTTATGACCATTGACCGGAATGCAGAATTTGCATAGGTAATTATTATTATTATTATTAGAATGTAGCTTGTGCTGTAACGATTATTAAATCTTTAGTAGGTAAAATAAATGTCTAATCCTTAAATTTTAAATACACCACAGTCGTCAGTGAAGGTGATGAAGTATCTCTTACCGCTAAGAGAGTTAGTTGGTAGTGGACATCACTGTGGACAAGTTGAAGCTTTGAAAGCTTTGTCTTCTTTGGAAATGGGGTTTCGGTGAGTTTTCCTTGAATGCACTGAACGCAGTCTGTGCTGTGCGAGCAGTTATTTAGACTTAGTCCTCTTGCTAGGTTCTTATTTTGATTTTTCTTAATTTATTCTATATTTCTGTGTCCTAGTCTGTCGTGCCAGAGCATAACGTAATTTTTATTATTGCAGTGGTTTTGTTTTGCTACATTTGCTTTGAATGTACGAGTTTGGAGGTTGTCATCCAGGTGGAGTCGGTATATTCTATTGTCAAGTATATCGTTCGCGAAGGCTGTGTTGTCTCTTTCGAAAATTACTTTACATCCGTTGGAGGTGGCCGCACTTACTGACAGAAGGTTGTCTGATAGTTCGGGGATGTAGAGGACTTTTGTGAGAGGTAAGGTATCAGTCTTTCCTTGGGGTGTGATGACTTTGATTTCTCCTTGTCCTATCCCTATGACCTGCAGCTTACTGCCATTAGCAACCACAACATTTTGTGCTTGTTCTCTGTTAAGTTCAGTGAAGAAGCTTTCATCGTACGTCATATGAGATGTGGATCCAGAGTCGATAAACCAGTTGTGTACACTTGCTTCTCGTTGAGTGCAATTGAGAGCTTTTGGGTTTTGCTGGTTGTTCTTTGGTGAAACTCGACTGATTTGTGTACTTTGTTACGTTTCCTCTTTTGAAGTTTTCATATTTGTTCTCTTTGTTGCTGTTGTTTCGCTTTTGATAGTGCCAACATTCTTCCTTGGAATGGTTTGGTTTGTGGCAGAAAGAACAGAATTTCTTCTCTTTTTCTCTTCTTTGGTTTGAAACTCTGTGGAGGCTTTTGAAGGCTTTTGATTCAGTGCTTTCGTCTTTCGAGCTTTCTACTCCGCGCGTGTGTTCATCAAGGAGTTTGTTCTTGGTGAATTCAAGCGTTAGCTCGTCATCAGGCCTTGATTCCAACATCGCGATGAGATTGGAATGGCTCTTTGGAAGCAAGCAAAGCAGTATAGCCGTGATGTGAGAGTCATTCAGTGTTTCGCCAATGGTTCGCAGTTTGTCAACTAGTTCCATCATGGTAGTGATGTGCTGTTGCATGCCTTTGTCTTCTTCGAGTTCTAAGCTGTATAGTTTCCTTAGCAAATATTTTTTTCCTGAGAGCGTTTTTCTTTCGTAGATATTTTAAGAGTGTCCCAGGTAGCTTTGGCTGTTGGTAGATTTTTGACATGCACTATTTGTGAGTCGGCGATGCTTAGATTAATGATAGCTATAGCTTTTGAGTCTTTCTTTTTCCATTCGATTTTAGGTTCGTCTGGAATATTTTCGGTGACAACTTCCCAAATATATTCCTTTTGCAAGAGCATTTCAATTTTAAAAGATCATAGTGAGTAGTTATAGCCGTCGAGCTTATCTAGGGTTACATCGTGGCTCGGGAGTGACGGCATTTTTGCTAAGTCTTTTTTCTTTGTCTTAACTCGTCAGTTCAATTTCATGCAATATTCAGTCTCATAATCTGATTGTTGTAAGATTTAGGTACTTACAGCTTGTATGAAGGCATGAGGCCGTTGATGATTATATGATAATAACCTTTATTACCCATTCAGTAAAAGAAAGTTGTAGTAGTGAACACATTAACAGTTTAGCATCAATGTTTGGATAGGGACACTTGGAGGTCACTTGATTGAACCTTATATTCAACCATCTCGTCTAAAGGGTCCACAATATATGCTGTGCGACATACTGTCAATGGTATTAAGAGATGTTCATTCATCTGTTTAACAAATCATATTTTAATTATTAATATTATACATTAGCGAGACATATGTTATGATAAATGTAAACTATTTTGACGCAAATAATTATTTTTGAAATAAAAAAAGTATACTGCCCCTACTGAAATGGAAAAATAATGGGCAAATAAATTAATGGGAGGGCCTGGCTCATCAGTGGTGAACCCTCCCAGCAGTTTCGCTAGTTTAATATATCATATCATTGTAATATTGCAATGGGCTGTTTTTCCTTTATACTAAACTGAAGCTAGCCTCTTGGAAAAAAAAAAACATTTTAAATAACTTTGGACATAAACTTTGAGGACAGTATAAATACATATACCCTTCAGTGTAGCATATATGAGCAGAATAATCTAATACAGTATTAGAGCTCTGAAGAAGCGGTCTGGTAGAATAAATTGGCGAAACCGCTGGGAGAGTTCAACACTGATGAAGAGAAATGAAGAGAAATCAATCCATAATGAAGTAAGGGTGAAATGGGTTGTGGTATTTTCATCTGAAGAGCCCTGGTACCACAGATTTCTCTCTCCAATAGATTTTCCAAATCTTCTTTTGTGTAATGTCCTGGTCTACCATTAAGGTTCCAAAAAATAATTTCTAATAGGCAAAGATTTAAAATATGTTTATCTATCCTTAACTAGGCAAAAACATTATTTCATATTATTCTTACTCTTAGGGAAAAAAAAAAATCTAAAATTATATAGGAAAAAAAAAATTATATAAAAAAATTACAAAAACTATTAATTAACTAAAAAAAAAATACTAACAACCTTTCAATTGTCTACCTGTTTGAAATAAAAGTGTATGGTTCTTTCTTTATCTCTTTCCTCTCTTTTACTAAAAAATAAATATATAATCATTATAAATCTCTTCTTTATTCCTATTTATTTTAAGAGTATGTCTAAATGACGGGTAAAAGCCGATGCTAAAAGACGTTACGTTGTTAAATCTTCTTTTCTTGTTAAATTTTCTTTTTATTTTTCAAATTTTTTTTTTTTCTATCTAAAATAAAAACATATTATTCTAACATATAATTACTTTTATTACATTTTTCTCTCCTAAATAAGATATAAATATAAAACATATAAAGAACTTTTTAATCTCATCTAACTTAAACACAAAAATAATTATCAACTTTTATCTTATATAATTAATTTAGATTTAGCTTGCTAATCTAATAGAATTTCCTTTTTATATATAAATATTACTATTATTAAAAGTTTTAAATATAGTTATATCAATATATAAATCCATCTTAACTCACTCTATAATATCAACTTAATTTAAATTATATTTAAGATTTAAAATTTTATTTGATAAACTTTATTATTTACATTTCATATAAATTCATACGAGCTTGCTCTATGATAATAACTTAATTTAAGTTATATTTAAGATTTCAATTTTTAATAGACAAACTCTGTTATTTACATATCCAAAAGGTATAATTTATATCTTAAAGGAAAGATTAAAATATAAAAGTAATTATAATCACATAATACTCACAGAATTTTTTTTTCTCAGTGTTTTAGTCAGTTTAAAGATGTTTTTTATTAGTTATTCTTACAATTACTACAGATATACATACAACAATCTATATTTATTATCAAACAAATTATTAATTATTTCAACTAACATCTATAGCAAATAATTTTTAATAAAAAAAACGTTTTAAAGAATAACAAACTAAAAAACTTTAAAAAAAACTACAAACATTTTTGGGTTAGCACCCCTTCTATGTTCTCTAAACTCGCTAAAAATTGTCTAAATAAGAAATGTCAAACTTGCCCAACTTTCAAGAACCATGACACATTTCAAACACCTAGTTGTAAGATAGAAAACACTATTTATAAATTAACTTGCCAAACTTGTCAACTTTCATATATAGGACAAACTTGCAATCCTTTAAACATAAGAATAAATTTACATAGAAACCACTCGAAAAAATCAATTGGTAACACATACATGAAACAACACAATAAAATACATACCTTTAACAATTACATGATAGAAATACTTGACATTTGTCAAGACAAAAAACAACGATTATTATTAGAAAACAATTACATTTATCAACACAACACTTTATACCCTTATGGACTTAACGACGAACTTAACCACACATACACACCACAACCATCTGAAATATCAATCTATGAAATTAGTAATAAATACAAAAAACATAACTCTAATAATAACTCAGTCAAAACCAGAGGTAAAACTACCAACAAATTAGGCTTCATAAACTTTAATAACTTATTAGACACAAACAAAATGTACACAAAAAATTTCATTGAAAATTTTATTAAAACATTATTCAAATTAAATAATAGCAAACTTATAAAACTTGTAGAACACATTAAAATTCACAATCTTTCTAATAGATTAACAGATATCACAAACGACATCTTCAAATACAGAAAAATTAAACAAAATAATAACCAAATTAACATTATTATTAAATTCAATAACAAATTATTTGATCATTTCAAATTTAATGATATATTTAATGACCAATCTATTAACAGTTTATTTCCTATAAAAGGTTTAAATTTTAAAACTACCTGGAAATATAACAAGAATATTGGCAGTATATTATGCAATTATAACCCGTTTATTAATAATCTAACAAATTTTAAAAAATCTAAATGTAATTGCCACAATGTTCTAGATAAATATAAATTCACAGGACATATTTTAACTAGCGATTATACTTTTTTGGAACCAAAACTCCAAAACATTTTAAACAGAGGATATAAATATATACCTCAGATCAAACACAATTTCAATAATACAATTAAATCTATATTAAAAGACATCGATATATTCATTAATAAAACTAGTACAAAACACAGAATTCCTGAATTTACTTTCCTAGAATGGAAATATAAATTAAGTAAAGAAATAAAAAACTATTATAACAACACACTAAAATACACAATCCCTAATGAATCGGAAATTAATTCCTTAAAAGACAATTTTGAAAACTTACAAAAAGATTTTATCATATGTCCAATAGATAAATGTTCAAATAATTTATCTATTATATGTAAAAACTTATATCATGACCTTCTAAAAAATGAAATTAATAACAACAGTAAATACACTTTCATAAAAACAACTGAAACTAAAATCAAAAAAGATATTAAAAATGTAGAAAACACACTAAAAATCATTAATTACAACAAAAACACAAACATACCGAAATTTTATATTATTCCTAAATTACATAAAACACCAATCTCATTTAGAACAATCACATCAGGAATAAACTCAGTCATAAAAAACATAGATTTAAGACTAGCTTCAACACTTCAATTCATAATAAATAAAATAACTAACAAACATAATTATAAATTCATAGATTCTAATAAAAAAATCATTAACTTCCTAACAAATAACCTACAAAAGATCAATACAGTTCATACATTTGATTTTGAAGATCTTTACTCTAACATACGTTTAGAAGACCTTAATAATAAAATACACAGCTTAATAAATGAATTCATTAATGATAAAACATTCCATATTCAAATTATTCACAACAAATACAAAACATTTAAATTAGATAACAAAACAGCAAAAACATTACTTGAAACCTTCTTAAACTTTAATTATATTAATTTTAAAAACAAAATATACATTCAATCTAAAGGTGTTCCAATGGGAACTTCATCCAGTCCACTACTAGCAAACTTATTACTTTTTTGGTATGAAAGAGAGTTCTTCCTACAGAATGATGTAAATTGGCATATGTTCCGCTATGTAGATGACATCATTATCTTGAATAACCCACAATTCAATAATGTCATTTACAAAATATACCCTAAATATTTGAAACTTAAAAATAATGAAAAGATAACTAATAACAAGGAGGTTAACTTTTTAGACTTAAATATAAACCTTGCAAACAAGTCAATTGGAACATATGACAAAAGAAATTGTTATAATTTTAAAATTATTAAATTCTGTAATGTCAATTCCAACATATCATCAAATTGCTGCAAAGGCATATATTTTGGTCAATTTTTAAGATTTTATAGAATCAACAACATTAAAACAAACTTTATTAAAGACATTAAAAATCTTAATAAAGAGTATTTAAACAATGGTTTTAAATACAAAACAGTAAAGTTTTACAATAGGCTGTCAATACACAAATACCTAAGCAATAATAAATATAATTATAAATTTGAAACTTCAAACTTCTCCAATTAATCTAACCAACAACTTATATTCTACTCTTATACTAAAACAAATGATAGAATTACTGAATATATTTCCTATGACTTTAAATATATTAATTATATGATAACGATTATAAAGCATTAAATTCATTCAATTTGATCTCCAGTTACTGTGGGAGGGAACTGGAAAACAAATATAAATGAATTTGAAGCATAATAAATGTTTTATTATTCAATTAATTTATAATTTTAATAAAAATGTAACTTATATCAATGAAAACAAAATTTTAATACATATTTTCACAATCTTTAAAATTTCTAATGATTCTTTTCTGACAGCTCTTCTAACTTCTAACAATTTTAAAAATAAGATTTCCTAGAAAAGGGAAGGTTACTTTTAGAACAGTGTCGAGGGTCCCTGACAGACAGATGTTACATCCACACATGTGCGCTGTCTCGAGGGAGCGGCAGACGCCACTTTGAATAAGTAAGTAAACAACCTCCTTCTATGATATCTAATATTAATTTGATTATACAGTTTAATGGTCGAAGAGAAATCAATCCATAATGAAGTAAGGGTGAAATGGGTTGTGGTATTTTCATCTGAAGAGCCCTGGTACCACAGATTTCTCTCTCCAATAGATTTTCCAAATCTTCTTTTGTGTAATGTCCTGGTCTACCATTAAGGTTCCAAAAAATAATTTCTAATAGGCAAAGATTTAAAATATGTTTATCTATCCTTAACTAGGCAAAAACATTATTTCATATTATTCTTACTCTTAGGGAAAAAAAAAAAATCTAAAATTATATAGGAAAAAAAAAATTATATAAAAAAATTACAAAAACTATTAATTAACTAAAAAAAAATACTAACAACCTTTCAATTGTCTACCTGTTTGAAATAAAAGTGTATGGTTCTTTCTTTATCTCTTTCCTCTCTTTTACTAAAAAATAAATATATAATCATTATAAATCTCTTCTTTATTCCTATTTATTTTAAGAGTATGTCTAAATGACGGGTAAAAGCCGATGCTAAAAGACGTTACGTTGTTAAATCTTCTTTTCTTGTTAAATTTTCTTTTTATTTTTCAAATTTTTTTTTCCTATCTAAAATAAAAACATATTATTCTAACATATAATTACTTTTATTACATTTTTCTCTCCTAAATAAGATATAAATATAATACATATAAAGAACTTTTTAATCTCATCTAACTTAAACACAAAAATAATTATCAACTTTTATCTTATATATATATATATATATGACATAATAAAAATATAATTTTTATTATTCATTAATATAATTATAATTTAAATAATCATAGAATTAACACGGAGTTAATTCTTTAAAATCCTTAACAAAAGGAGTACAACCCAAGATGTTTTTTGTTTATACTTAGAATATCATATAGAATTGTATGTATGAAAACTGTTTGTTCTTAAAAATATAATCATTAAAATAAATTTAATTTTGGATATAAAGTTATCATCTTCAATTCAATCCACGACTGCATGAATGAATTGGTAACGTACCTAAAATACATCTTTTTTTACGACATCTTTATTAATAGTCGACAGGATGTATTTTAACCCTGTACGAGAAGAATTCCAATAGATTTCAAAGCCATATATTGCAACTAAGATATTTGGGAAAAGATATAGATAAAAGAATAGCAATTATGGAAGTCGAAACTTTAATTAAGAAATTAAAAAGGATAAAAAAAAGTATAAAAGGCATTGAAGAAAATATCGAATCCATTGTGTCTATGGTAGATGTAAATGCAACGAAATGCAAACTAGAGTATGCAAATAATGATTTGATGAAAATGAGTGATATTTTCTTGCAGCAACTTGAAGATGATGAATTGAATGACGAAGTGGAAAATTGCATAGATAAGTGTATAAGATTAAAGTGTGAATTGGATTTAAGGCATAATGGGCAAGAAACATCTGAGAAAAAAGTAAATTTACATGTTAAAATGCCTAAACTTGAATTGCCAACTTTCGATGGTAGATTAGAATCATGGCTTTCATTTAAGGATCTATTTTTTTCTGCGGTTGGTTCTAACTCACAAATACCTAATATTGAAAAGTTACAATATTTAAAAGGCCAACTGAGAGGCGAAGCCCTAAGACTGGTAAACGCATTTCCAATTACAGCCGATAATTATGTTGAGGTTTGGCAAACCTTATTAACAAGATATGATAATCCAAAGGATCTGATTTTCAGCCAAATAGATAATGCATTAAGATTACCAAAGTTAGCCGATGACAACCATAAGTCAATGTTTAAACTTCTAGATAGTTGCAACGAGATAGTAAGAACAGTGAAGGTATTAGGTTACCAAATCGATAGTTTATCTGATGTGTTTTTCGTCAAGATCATACAAGATAAGCTTGATAAAACCACAAGAAAACAGTGGGAATTGCAGAACAACCCAAGGGTTGTGCCTTCAAGTAAGGATTTAATGGAATTTCTAGAAATTCACGCAAAAAGCTTGCAGAATTTGCCAAATAAAGATGCAAATGTGGAGGAGTCATCTATTAAAAGGGAAACAGCCCCAAGAATGGAAGTACAACAAAAGCAATGGGGACATCCAGGAAGAAGCCCTATGGACTATAGTTCTAAAAGACGCCCCTGCCGAATTTGCCTAAACAGGGGACATGCCGGACGCTTCCATCCTGAGAATAGGTGCTGGTTTCGGGAGAAGGCCGTACAAGCCTCCCCAGCTGCAAGCTTCATGTCCGTGCCGTCTCGATCCATGGATACCTTGACGCAGACAGCAGCCCCTTCGAGCGAATGCCGACCAGCTCCCCTTCAACACTCCTGACGCCAAGGTCTGTATATAAATCTAAATATGAACAATATCAATATTATAGCTCTCATAGATACTGGCTGTACCTTCTCGATAATTCCTCAACACATGTTAGATAAGATTCAACCAAACTATGTTGCTTTTGATAATTTACCTCTTATTAATCAGACATCCGGTATGCTAAATATAAATTCAAAAATTAATGTTAATACAACTATAGGATCTATTACTAGAGATATTGATTTTTATTCCTCTGATATTGATTTGCCATATGTATTGCTTTCTTTACACCATATAAGATTATTTAAATTAGACATTGATTTTCAAAGTTTTACAATTACTCAATTTGGTAGAATTCTTAATGTTAATTACCATAACCCTAATAATAATAATTATACACATCATAATGTAATTCCTTTATTTAAATCTATTATTCCTCCTAATGAAAATGATTTTAGAAATTTTAATAGTGTAGAATTTGATGAAAAACTTTCACCATATGAAAAATCTGATTTAATTAAATTAATTAAGGAAAATAAAGAAGCTGATTTTCTCAGCAGATACCCCATAGCTCATTTTGTTGATGGACCACTACAAAAGATGCCAATAGCTACACACCCAAATCATATTTTTTCTTTAGACACAATGGGAGGCTTACATAATTATGGGACAACCAAACACAGTATCCATATGATAGTAGATCATCACAGTAGATTCCTTTGGACCTTTCCTACAAAATCTGTATCCACTGATTCATATATAACTTGTTTAAAAAATTTATTCCAAATTAACAAACCTGAAATATTAATAACTGACAGAAATGCAGCTTTTCTTAGCAATAAATTTAAACAATTTTTAGGAAAAAATAATGTTAAGCATCTACTCACCAGTGCCCATCACCCAGAAACAAATGCAAAAGTAGAAAGATTAAATTCCACTATCATAAATAGGTTAAGATGTGAATATAATCATAATTTAAAGATCCCTTGGACAAAATATATTCCTAATATTACTGAAAGTTATAATGATACAGTACATACTATAACAGGCTTTACACCTAGGTTCTTATACTATGGAATACAACCACAGTATATAGAACATGACACAGAAACACATACACCAATAGAAAAAGCAAGAAAATTAACCAATGAAAGAACCATAAAATCTCATGAACACAGCAAACAGCTTTATGATATTAAACACCCAGAACCCATTTTTAAAGGAGAACAAATATCAACCCCAATTCTTTTGCCTACACACATAACTTAATGTCACTTCAAATATCTCTTTACAATCATTTAATTACTCATCCATTTTATTGAAAAATACTTTTATATATTATTTACATGCATTTAAATGTTTATATTTTAGGAAAAACTCATTTTAAATTATATTTGTGTAAAAATAAACATTTCTACTGCCATTTAATATTTTGAAATACAGCAGGCATAACGACATAATTATTCATATTTTAAATACCTTTTTTTGGCTTCATATAAATTTTTATATTAATCTATCATTATTATTTCTTATATATAGTTTTATTTTAATTTCATATTTATATAAATTATTTATAAACAAACTTTCTTTTGTTTATTTTGAAAAAATATAGACATTGATTTTTATTGTTTAATTTGTAATTATTTTATAGACATTTTGATTTCGTTTAATTAATTATTTTTGTAATAGCCATTTTTATTTTCAAATTTTAACTTTTTTAAAATCTTTTTCACAGGGGGGAAATATTATATAATCTAAAAATGCAAATATTTTATTTTATTTTAAAAACATACCACTTTTAATTAATGTTGTTGTAAATATTTTACATTTTGATTTTATTTGTTGAGAAATTCACTCAATTGATTCTATATATTTTTCCCTCACAAATTTTATATGGAACATTTCATATTCGAACATTCTTTTTTTTTTATGTAAATAATAAAACTTCATGTGTAAATATTTTTCATTATGTGGAAGTAAATAACCCATTATTTTATGTTTTTATTCTGATCAAACCAAATAAATGTGAAACAAGATGTTGGATACCACTCGTCATTATGAGAAATAAATTTGTGATTTTCAAAAATATATTTTTTGGCATGTGGCAAAACACCTTTTGAATCTTGAGAGCCTGAGAAGGCCTACTCAATTCATGAGGTAAATCCCCTTATGAATTATAAGAAGGAGACACCTATAAATTCAAATAAGATTGGATAATTTTCAGCTACTGTCAAGAAAAAAGGTACCAATAGGAATATGTAGAAGAAATAAAGAGCATCATTGATATAGTTTCAATTGGTATCCTCCATCTTAATTGATAATCTATGTAAATAATAATGATACTTTTTTTTTACTTTGAAAATTACTCCCTAATTTTTTATCCTTGGAGGGAAGAAATGACATAATAAAAATATAATTTTTATTATTCATTAATATAATTATAATTTAAATAATCATAGAATTAACACGGAGTTAATTCTTTAAAATCCTTAACAAAAGGAGTACAACCCAAGATGTTTTTTGTTTATACTTAGAATATCATATAGAATTGTATGTATGAAAACTGTTTGTTCTTAAAAATATAATCATTAAAATAAATTTAATTTTGGATATAAAGTTATCATTTTCAATTCAATCCACGACTGCATGAATGAATTGGTAACGTACCTAAAATACATCTTTTTTTACGACATATATATATATATATATATAATATACATATATATATATATACATATATATATACAACTACACAAAAAACCTATTTCTTTCAGAACAATCACATCTGGTATAAATTCAGTTATAAAAAACATTGATATACAATTAGCTTCAACACTACAATTTATTATAAATAAATTAACTAATAAATATAATTATAAATTTATCGACTCAAATAAAAAAATCATTAACTATTTAATGAACAATTGGACAAACATGGAAACAGTACACACATTTGACTTTGAGGACCTATATTCTAAAATAAATTTAAGAGATCTAAATAATAAAATAACCAATTTATTTAACGAAATTATTAATGACAAAACTTTCCACATTAAAATTATTCATAACAGATATAAAACAATTAAATTAGATCTTAAAACAGCAAAAACTCTACTGGAAACAATTTTAAATTTTAACTATATAGAATTTAAAAATAAAATATATATTCAATCAGAAGGAGTTCCCATGGGAACGTCTTCTAGTCCGTTATTAGCAAACTTAATATTATTCTGGTACGAAAGAGAATACTTTCTACAAAATAATGTTAACTGGCAAATGTTCCGTTATGTAGATGACATCATAATATTTAATAATCCACAGTTCAAAAATTTAATACCTAAAATTTATCCTAAATACTTGAAACTTAAAAACAATGAAAAAATTTATAGAAACAAAAAAGTTAACTTTTTAGACCTAAATATAGACCTTACAAATAATGCTATTAAAATTTATAATAAAAAAAGTAATTATAATTTCAATATTATAAAATACTGTAATATGAATTCTAATATTTCATTAAATTGCTGTAAAGGTATATATTTTGGTCAGTTTCTAAGATTTTATAGAATAAATAATATATTAGAAAATTTCATAGAAGATGTTAAAAATTTAAACATGGAATTTATTAAAAACAAATTTAGTATCAGACAAGTAAAATATTTCAACAGTATATCAATTATAAAATACCTAAAAAAAAATAAATGGAAGTATCCATTTATTAAATCAACTTTCTATAATTTCTTTCAATAATCAATACTACAAATTTATAATCTTCAACAATTAGTTAAACTTAAATTAAATAGCTGATTTGAAGATTTTTTCACAAGATTTTTAAAGTAATATTGTATATAATTCATTTTGTTTAATCTCCAATTTCTGGGGAGAAAAATGGAAATTAAATAAAAGTGAATTTTCACAATTAATAGCTTTATTAAACTCTAATAATTTGCCTTTTTAAAGGAATATTGATAGATGAATAAGTGTTGAATCAATTATTTTAATTTAACTGACTGTAAAGATTATAAAATTTGGATTTCTTCCCTTAGCTATCTTATCTTTATTCTTTGAATGTCTTGTTTTTCCACAACTCGGTCTAAATTTGTCCCCACCCCCCCACAACATGTGTCATCCAGAAATAGATGTTTACAGTTGAAGGCGTCCGCGGACAAGGTAGGTACACATTATATCTGTTCATATAAATGTTTCACTGTAGTAACTTTATATTAACACATAAAATACGGTTGATAGGAGGTCTAGACATAATAGAGAAGGGATGAAATGTTGAAAGCTGAATTTCTATTTGAGAAGTCCCGGTTCAGCAGACCTCTTTTTTCAATAATTACTCCAATTTAAGTTTTTTGTATATGTCTGGTCTACCATTAGGGTTTCAAAACATAATAACCAAACTTATAATAAAGTTAATTCATAATATAGATATTTTACTAAATACAACTTTTTATATTCATATTTTAAAATAAAAAAATTTAAAAAATCTTTAAAAAAAAAAGAATAAAATATAAAATTATAAATATATATATATATATATATACTAACAATCTTATCTACCTTATTTACAAAACTTTTTGTTTTCTTATTATTAGTTTGATTAATAGTGCATGGTTCTGTCTTTCTCTCTTTTTTCTAACTATCATATATATTCTCACTTCTATTATTCTATATATAGGATTAGAGTATGTCTAAATGACGTGTAAAAGCCGATACAAAAGACGTTACGTTGTTAAATTTTATTGTTATTAATTATAAATATATAATTAACTAGAGGATGTTTTAGAAGTAAAGGATTTTTTTTCTCTATCTATACTAAATAATAACAATTAACAAATTTTATAATTTGAATTTAAATAATCAAAATAATGAAGATAATTTTAATAGAATACTTAACTATAAAACTATACAACTATTTATTTTTATAATATATATATATATGGAAGCAATGGTCGCCTCTCCCGTAAAAATAAACGTCATAATCTGACGCCATCTATTGACCGTCGCCGCAACTAGCGGCATCGGGTCGGTGACAAAGCCACAACACCAACTTTGGCAAATTGATAAGCGTCCACCTAGAGACCATGGTTTCGGGCTAATGGCGTCAGATTATGACGTTTATTTTGATGGGAGAGGCGACCATTGCTTCCATGGATTAATTTCCTTCCGGCAAATTTTCCATCCATATATATATATGTAATATGATGCTGCAATTGTTATTACACTATAATATTTGATGTATTACACTGTTGTAGAATCCTGTCGACTTAACCGTTCTGTGGCAATATCGTTGCGGGGTTTCTTATTGTTGGATGCGAATGGTGAGATTTGGTTGAAGCGCAGCCGTTTGAGTGGAAGTTGCAGCATACAGTTAGGAATAATCAGGACACGTGATTGAGTTTGAAAATAAAGGCAACGGGTTGGAGGAAAGAAAGCTTGATAAGAGCTGAGCGATTTGACTTATTAATTAGCTGATCACATGGCGGTGATTGTACTTAGCTGTGGGATGAGCAGAGGGGGAGAGGTCTAGAGCCGATGTCACCTCCTTGGGAGCCAAAGCGTAACTGACATTTCTTGCTTTTCGATTTAACACCAAGCTTCAGTTTCTCTCTGATTGGTTGAGATATGATCACATGGTGTTTTCCTATTGGTTGACCTACTTAGTGGTTCCTCCCTAATTGGCCGGCGGCTCTCCTTGATGAAAGATGGCCTGCCTGGTATATCCGATTTCGTCAGGAAGTATTGGGTATCTTGACGCTTATAGCTTCGACGGATATTAGATACGTCCTGTTTTTGCCGGAAGTATTGAGTGCATCTTGGCTAAAATAACTTCTGCGGTCACTAGAGACGTCCGGTCTCTGCCCCTGCAATGTTGACACAGGGGTGCCAAAATAGTCGTGCCAGCTTTAGTCTTACTTCCTATATCTTTTGTTACTTTCTTTCCTCCAGTTACCTTGTTCTTTATTAAGTCTTTGAAAATCATACATGATACATACATAGTGGGTCGGGGTTGCATTTAATTATATACAAATTATGACAGATGCGCCCCCTACATGTGAAGAATTCAAGAAGGGGTTAGCCTGAGAGAATTCTGTAAAGTGAAAAATAATTTTGTGGGAAAATTAGTTGTGGGTATGGAGGGGCTATATACAAACATTGCTGGTAATATAAAAGTAAAATAGAATGGTGTTGATGATATAGGTTGAGTATAATTAATAGAAATCAAAAATTTTTAATTGTAAGAAATCAAGGAATGTTATGGTACATAGTGGATTAAAAGAAAAGAAAATGCGCCTAAATGAATTCTACTTGAGTTAAGAAATGAATTCGAGGGGGTTCTATTTAGGCTTTGAAATCAAAATAAAAATAATATAAAAATAGTTGAATGAAATCAAAATTGAATGTGTTTGGTTGAATGGTGAGAAAAAAAAAAGAAAAATGCCTAACCATATTCTAGCTCGAAATTGGGAATGAAATCGAAGGAATTCTATTAGGTCTTTTGAGAAATCAAAAATAAAAAAAATAAAAAGTTGGAAGAAATCAAAGTGAATGCTTGGTGCGTGGTGAAAAAAAAAAGGAAAAATGCCTAATTACTTTTTTGCTTGAATTTTGGAAAGGAATTCGAGGAAATTTCATAAGGTCTTTTGAGAAATCAAAGTAAAATAAAAATAAAAAGTTGGAAGAAATCAAAGTGAATGCTTGGTGCGTGGTGAGAAAAAAAAGGAAAAATGCCTAATTACTTTTTTGCTTGAATTTTGGAAAGGAATTCGAGGAAATTTCATAAGGTCTTTTGAGAAATCAAAGTAAAATAAAAATAAAAAGTTGGAAGAAATCAAAGTGAATGCTTGGTGCGTGGTGAGAAAAAAAAGGAAAAATGCCTAATTATATTCTAGCTCGGAATTGGGAATGGAGACCGAGGGAATTCTATTAGGTCTTTTGAGAAATCAAAAATAAAAATAAAATAAAAGTTTTTTGAGCGAAATCAAAGTAGAGTGCTTGGAAAAAAGAAAAATGAAAAATAAAAAGATTTCAACAACAAAGGGTGATTTAATGTTTTTAGTTTAATCGAAAGTCAGTGAGTTTTCGTTGATAATTGAGTTGTGGCAATATAAGTCAAGTGGTAAATAGAATGATAATTGATAAATGAAAATGATAATATAAACTAATTGGTAAATAAAATGATAGTTAATGATTAAAATTGATAATAAGTTGAATAAATTGCTAAATTGATTAAATATTTAAATTTTAATTGAGAGAAAATAATGAAAATGATTGATATGAAAAATAAGGTGTATTGGTTGGAACCCTTTGGTATCTACATGCCCTGATCTACATGTATTGGTTGCTCCATTTTGCCCTATAAATGTTTTACTTGCTCAATTATGCCCTATAAATTTTTTGTCTCGTCTGTAGCGACACTTAGGTGACAAACGTGATTCTAGTCCTCAAGTGCGTTTATGCTGTGTGTACAGGAGACATGGAAATCTATATAACCTTTATGTGTAATTTTTTGTCTTTGTGTGTGTGTTGTGAAAAATGTTAGAAGTCGGTTGTGTAAGAGATGTGTGAGCTAGTTCTAGGTGTTGTTTCGTGGATGTGTAATTGGTTGGTAAAAATCGATATGTAGACTCGAACTGGAATCAAAACCGGTGGCATAGTGAGGTTCCCAGTCGACCTCAATAGGGGATCTTCTCATTGTAATTAGAGATACGGAAGTGGGGTGTGTCGGGCAAACGAGAGGGAGGGAAATTGGAGATCGGACGAAGGCGCTCCGCTTTGTTTACAGAGGCCGAATTTAACCTCCGTGGACTATACTTCCTGTCGTGGTGTTTCAAATCTCATTTCCTGCCGTCTATTTATTTTTGGTGCGGCTCAGGGCTTGTTTTTGGAGCGTGATTTCTCCGACACTGGTTGGTTATCTTTTCAGTTACTGCTATCTCTTCGGAGTTTATTTAGATTTTCTGCGAAGATGGTTCCTAAAATTATGAGAAGTTTTATAAATACTTGTCCACAATGAAGAATTGCTTGTCCACAATGAAGAATTGCTTGTCCACAATGAAAAACTGTTTGTCCAAAATTAAAAAATGCTTGTCCTAAATTAAAAACTACCTCTTGTAGTTCGAAGATTTTCTGATCGGGCATAGCATAGATAAACAAGTAATTGATGAATAAAATTGGAATACAGTTGTATGGCAGAAGTAACAAACACAGGATAAAAATCAGATGAAAGATAGGATATTGTCCCATGTTCGTCCACATTTTTGTAACTGGGGACTCTGAAATATTTGCTTGAACCTTATAAATTGTAGAATTTGAATGATTGGTAGGTTCGCAGTTCTCCTGTTTGATATCTTTAGGGAGTGTTGTGATATGATTGAGCTGGTTGTCAGGTTTACAGTTCTCCTGCTTGATCGTCAATGGTTTTATTAGAGATATGTCGGCGGTAATTGGTTTAGGTTGAGATGTGGGATCTTTTCTCTGACGTGGATGTGGTAATTTTGGCATTATTTGTGTTGTGTGTACGCTGTGCTTTATGTACGAATTTTGTTTTGTTTGGGTACCTGTGTCGGTATTTTTACGTGCAGGTTGTTTGTATTCATCGATTCTTCTAGCGAATCGGCAGGTGGGGCAGGTTTTTACCTGTTTTGCGATGTCTTGTGTCATGTTCTGCCAATAATACTGTGCTGAGATGAGCCTCGTCATCTTGGAGATGTTTGGATGGTGGTGTTGAGTGTGTACGGACTTAAGGAGTCTGGTTGTAAGTGAACTTGGGACTATAGTTTTAAGTACTCCTTTTCGGGAGACGGTGCGCAGTTTATTGTGATCTATAGTCACGCGAGATTTTCCCGGTGGAGAAGACTGTTGGCTCTGTATGAGTGGCGCATCTAGAAAGCCACAAAATGGGATACGAGTTCCAATGCCCGTTTCATATTGTTGTACTCCATTTATGCTACGGACCTCATATTCGTATCTTGATAATCTTAACCTCCATCGAAACAATCTGCCTGACGGAGCTTTGATCTCTTTCAACCACTGCAATGCGGGATGGTCAGAAAATATGGTAAACTTTCTGCCCATTAGACAGGTGCGGAAATTATCCACACTTTCCACAATGGCTAGGCATTGTAGTTCCAAGTCTGAATAATTTCGCTCGTGACTACGCAGAGATCGGCTGAAATGTTGAACGGTGTATGTCTTCCCATCAGGGTAGACTTGTTTAAGAATGCCTGTAATGCTGAATGTTGAGGTGTTACAGTACACCTGACATGGCAGACCTTCCTGGTAAAGGTGTAATGTGGGGTGTGTGGTAAGGTTTTCCTTCAGGTTAGTGAACGCTTTCTGGCATTCGTCATCCCAGACCCACATGACATCCTTTTTTAGAAGGTTGACAAGTGGTGTCCGCAAGCGGGCGTGGTCTGGAATGAACTCTTTATAGACGTTCACAGCTTTTAGGAAAGATCGCAATGTTTTTCGATTGTGTGGTTGTTTGGTGGCGTGAATTTTTTCTATGTTTTGTGTAGATGGGATGATTGTATTATCCTTAACGGTTGTGCATGCGCTTGTTTGTTGTTGTTGTCTTTTGGCGTGCGTGTTGCGTTTGTTGTGCGGGTTGTGCGTGTTTGTTGTGTGGTGGCGTATGGGTGCGTGTATGTTGTGAGATACATTTGCGTGTTTATGGCGTTGCGAAATATGGTCATGTGTGGATTTTGTGTGGTAAGTGGGTGAACTGTGTCGGTGTACGGACACTTTTTTGGGCATTATTGGAATTGTAGGTTGGAGTCGTGGTGGCTTTATATGTGGTGGGCATAAAGTATTGGCAATTGGGTTGAGTGAAAAGTTGCGTGGTGTGAGATTAGAATGGTGGCATGTAAATATTTGGGGTTTGGGCAATGAATGCAGGCAAGGGTTTCCATGTGTGAAAGCTTTGGGTGCTGTGCGAGTCCTTTGGGACAGGTTTTGGCCTAGCCCGTGCTTGCATTCATTTGACACATGTTTAAAGTGGTAGATGGTATTAGACAATGGGACGCCAAGTTGGAAAATAGTGCCGCGATTATAATTTAGTTTTAATTTATATTGATAAAGGGTTTTTAAGGTAAGAACTCCAAATGGCAAGGATGCATTTACCACGTGGAAGTTCTCTCTACGGGTTATTTGGCCTATTGTCAGAGGGAAAGTTAAATGTCCTATTATTTTCGTAAAGTTATTTAGGGTGGATAGATCAAGGGAAGGTTTTTTAATACTTAAGTTGGGAAGTTGTGCTTTTAATCTATTGTATAAATGATACGGCAATATGTTCGAACCTGCGTCTGGTTCAATTAGAAAGGTACATGGTAGGTCCTGGGTCAGATACAAGTCCAAAGTCAATTTGATGGTGTCATTGGGTGGATCGCCTACCTTAGTCTCGAAAAGTCTCCACTGTGGCGTCTTCGGCTTGGGATGGCTGGCTTGGAATATCTGTTGGACCGGGTCGGGACCTTTTGCACTGTCCGCGCGATTGAAAGGGAAATCTAGTCATTTGTACTGCTTCCATTCGAGTGGATCGCGTTGTCGGTACACTGGGTCCGTGTCGCGTGGATTGCTTCCGGGTGCACGGGTACGGCATGGCGGATGGCGACTCCTCGGTGGACGTCAGGTTGTTCGGACACGTACCGGCGGTGCGGGCGGCGGTTGTCCCGAGGGTGGCGCTCCGGAAGACCGCTTCCAGTTGCGTGGATCTCGCCCCTTGTAGCGCGGCGGTCAGTTCTAAAATTACCGTCGCCAGGGTATGTCTTGTCGCTTCGTTCGTTGTCAGTTTCTTCTCTCTTGGTTTATCATTGCCTTTTGTTGTGCTGGCGCCTGGGTTAATTTCCATCTTCATCCTGATTAAGCTCTATAATCTTTATCCTGATTAAGTTCCATAATCTTAATCCTGTCGACTCTGTGTAATATGATGCTGCAATTGTTATTACACTATAATATTTGATGTATTACACTGTTGTAGAATCCTGTCGACTTAACCGTTCTGTGGCAATATCGTTGCGGGGTTTCTTATTGTTGGATGCGAATGGTGAGATTTGGTTGAAGCGCAGCCGTTTGAGTGGAAGTTGCAGCATACAGTTAGGAATAATCAGGACACGTGATTGAGTTTGAAAATAAAGGCAACGGGTTGGAGGAAAGAAAGCTTGATAAGAGCTGAGCGATTTGACTTATTAATTAGCTGATCACATGGCGGTGATTGTACTTAGCTGTGGGATGAGCAGAGGGGGAGAGGTCTAGAGCCGATGTCACCTCCTTGGGAGCCAAAGCGTAACTGACATTTCTTGCTTTTCGATTTAACACCAAGCTTCAGTTTCTCTCTGATTGGTTGAGATATGATCACATGGTGTTTTCCTATTGGTTGACCTACTTAGTGGTTCCTCCCTAATTGGCCGGCGGCTCTCCTTGATGAAAGATGGCCTGCCTGGTATATCCGATTTCGTCAGGAAGTATTGGGTATCTTGACGCTTATAGCTTCGACGGATATTAGATACGTCCTGTTTTTGCCGGAAGTATTGAGTGCATCTTGGCTAAAATAACTTCTGCGGTCACTAGAGACGTCCGGTCTCTGCCCCTGCAATGTTGACACAGGGGTGCCAAAATAGTCGTGCCAGCTTTAGTCTTACTTCCTATATCTTTTGTTACTTTCTTTCCTCCAGTTACCTTGTTCTTTATTAAGTCTTTGAAAATCATACATGATACATACATAGTGGGTCGGGGTTGCATTTAATTATATACAAATTATGACATATATATATTAGATAATAAATGGCATATATTGGATTTAATAAAATATTTATTTTGCCAATATTTCGGCTGGCTGAACGCCAACCTTTATCGAGGCATTACATTTTTTGTATACACAAACTCAGCGCCGCATAGTGTTATATCACAGTTGAAATCAATTAAAATACAGAGTAGGTGGGAGAAATTTGTGTATGAAAAAATTATTATAACAAATGCAATCAAAAATGTAAAATATCTTAAAATATATTTTTTATATTTTAAGATAATTATTTATATTTTAAGATATTTTACATTTTTGATTGCATTTGTTATAATAATTTTTTCATCCACAAATTTCTCCCACCTACTTTGTATTTTAATTGATTTCAACTGTGATATTATAACACTATGCGGCGCTGAGTTTGTGTATACAAAAAATGTAATGCCTCGATAAAGGTTGGCGTTCAGCCAGCCGAAATATTGGCAAAATAAATATTTTATTAAATCCAATATATGCCATTTATTATCTAATGAATTAAGTATGGATTGCTCTATTTTCAAAAATATATATATATATATTTTATCGCATTAAGGACAGTAGAGGTTTGATTTATTTTTGAAAAGAAACATGTCTTAATCTCTTCATTTGTCATATGTTAACCTATATATAAAACTAACTTTAATAAAAAACTAAACTTTATTTGAAACTCTTACTTTGATAAAACTTCATTTTATTTTAAAAAATTTATGGTGTCTGAACAGGACTAACATAACACTAAAAGATTATCAAATTATCGAATTACCTGCCACCAAAGAATCTGGAAGGGGAAGAGGGTCAGGGGGTATAATTGTCGGTTTTAGGGAAGGCGGGAAATATAGAGTAGAGAGTTCAGAAAAGGATGGCACTTGGTTATCTATTTTCTTATCAACAAACACAAGAGCTCCCCAACATGTTATCTGTTTAATATTTGTATACCTTCCTCCAAACCAAATACAGCTGCATAACTTAGATAAACTGTTTACATACATTCAAAAGCAAATAGCAGATGGAAAATAAATTATTTTACTTGGAGATTTAAACATCAGAACTGGGAAGTTGGGAGGACTACACAATCCACTTAATTTCCAGCTCCCTCTAACATCGGAAAGAAGGGCCAAAGATCATATAATTTTATCTCTGTCTAATAAACTTCTTGATTTCCTGGAAGATAATTCTTGACAATAGTTAATGGAAGATCTAGAGGTGATAAAGATGGAGATTTTACATACATATCTGAAAGAGGCTCTTCAACTATTGACTATTGCATACTCTCACAGGGTTCACTACAAATTTTACTGGACTTCAAAGTCGATGACCAACTGTACTCTGACCACCACCCTTTGGTTTTAACGATAAAAGGCCAAAACTTCAATGAGAAAAAAACCAAACGGGAAGATTATAATATTACGAGATATATATGTTCATCCAATGGACTCGCAATGTTTAAAATGAAACTGGAAGAATTGCGGGAAAAAAAACATACCAGCCTCCGATGACCTTGTATACACTTTCAATCAGCGAATTTTGGAAGCAAAGTCATCTGCAAAAATAACCTACTCAATTAAGGGCGGCCCCAGGAAATCTACGCCGTGGTTCGATAAGGACTACTATGATATGAAAAAACTCGCAAAAGAAAGTCTGAAGAAATATCGTAAAACAAATAGATTGGAAGACAGATAATGTTATGCTTCTTCCAGAAAGAAATATCTCGCTTTATTGGATCTAAAAAGGAAAGGCTTTGATAATGAAAAACAGGAAATACTCAGAAATGCTAAAGACTCAAAGACCTTCTGGAAAACTATTGCGCTCTACAGAAACACATCTATAATCCAAGGAGAAATATCTATACAGGACTGGCTGAACTTTTACCGCGAACTAATGACTACAGAGAAAAATTTGAGAATTTGTAATTTACATAATGTGATTTCTCAGAACGATCTTATATTGGACTCAGAGATAACCAATGCAGACATATACAAGGAGATAGCTGGTTTGAGGAGTAACAAGGCATGCGGGCCCGATGGCATCCCCAATGAAGTATTAAAAACACTCCCTGATTCGTACATACTGCTGTTGAAACAACTCTACAATAGTGTTATGACGACTGGAAAATACCCAGCAATTTGGACTAATTCCACTATACACCCAATCTTTAAAAATGGTTATAAGAACAGCCCCTCCAACTACCGAGGTATTGCACTGATTAACAATGTATCAAAGCTTTTCACATCAATCCTAAGATCACGACTGGAGGAATGGGTCGAAGGAAGAAGGGTTATACCCGAAAACCAAGCGGGATTTAGAAAAGGAAGATCATGTATTGACCACATATTTACACTAACTACTTTAATCCAACTATCATTAAGAAAAAAGTGGGGAAAACTATATGTCTTTTTTGTCGATCTAAGGAAGGGATTTGATACTGTACCTCACTCAATACTTTGGAAAAACTTTACAACCTAGGCATAAGTTACCAATTCATAAGTACGATCAGAAGTTACTACGAACAAGCGACTATAGCTATCAGATGGAAGGGATCATTTACGGAAAGTATTAAGATAAACTCGGGAGTCCTCCAGGGAGAACCACTTTCCCCACTGCTATTTATATTATTTATCACGGACTTAATCGAAATTTATAATAACTCAGACCTGCCGAGTGTAAATTTGCCAGAATTTGGAGATATCCATTTATTGCTGTACGCTGACGACATAGCAATTATAGGTGAGTCCAGGATGAACCTCCAAAAGAAGATCAAAATACTGAAAGAATATCTCGATGAGAACTTAATGACACTAAATGAGTCCAAGTCAAAGATTATGGTGTTCCGTAATGGAGGTAAACCCTCAAATAAGGATAGATGGTTCTGGAATGATAAGCCCATAACAATAACTTCAAGATATACATACTTGGGATTCCCTCTGACACCAACAATAACAACTACTCACCGGCAAATTACTTTAAAGGAAAAGCACTTACAGCAATTAACGCCACACACTCAATATTAATAAAATCAAAAGCAAAGTCAATAAATTTATCAATCAAACTCTTTGATACAATAGTGAGAGCTGTCCTGATGTATGCCGCTCCATTGTGGGCAACAGAGCATAAAGACTTACTGGACAATATACAAGACATATTTATCCGTAGGTTCCTGAATCTGCCCAGATACACTCCAGGTTACCTAATCAGATTAGAAACCGGTCGTATCTCATTGAGTGTAACAGCCTTAAAATTAACCCTGAAGTATTGGCTGCGGGTGTTGAATATGAGCAGTGACAGATTGCCACGTATATGTTTTAATAGAACACGGGAACTGTCTAATGCTTCGGGCACACCCATCGGTTTCATTAAAAAGCTCACCAATCTGCTTAACAATAATGGATCCCCTGCACTTGTTTCCTGTGATGACCCTGAAACGCTGAGGAGCGCGATTACAGGGCTCTTAAAAACAGCGGCAGACCAATCTATACAAAACGACCTTACAAGAATGGATAAATCTAAGCTATACTCTCACTACAAAGACATTCACATATCTTTCATGACGGAGGGATACCTTTTAGGGGATTTTCCTTTCCCGGTTGTAAGACTACTCGCACAAGTTAGAATACTTTCAAGTTTTTTTTTAGAGAAAACCACACCAAGATGCTCTGCGGTGAGGACCCGACTTGTACCTTCTGTAATTCAAAACTAAAAAATGAAATCACTCACTATATTTTTGATTGCTCTGCTCTGAAAGAAGAAAGAAGAACCCTTATGCTCAAAACTGGGCAACTCTGTGCTTCACTTCCATCAATAATTGACAATATGACCCAGAATAAGTATATTGCTACGGCGTTTTATGGTTTCCACAAGTCCATATCTCAGAAGAAGGCCAAGTGATACTCATTCCTCACTTTCTTACTGCTACTCTTTTTGTGTTGATTTCTTGCTTCCCTCTTTCTTATTTTTTTCCTTTTCTTGTTTTTTTTTGTTTTTTTCCTTTCTCTTCTTACTCTGTATATATCGTTATTTCCTTTGTCTCACTGCTTTGTTCTTATGCATACCTCTGGTGAATCCTGTATAGGATCAGTGACCCTAAATAAAGGCTTTTTGTTGTTGTTGTTTTAAAAAAATTAACACTGTGTGTGTCTCTCTCAGAGAACATTTTAGAAATCAACAAATATTCTCAGAGTATATAATATTTTATGAAATTGATATTTGGAGCTGTGAATAAGATAAAGTTTTATTTTTTATCATTCACATAAAAAAAATTGAGCGAATTATTTGATATTAACAAATTATCAGCAATCATTCTTCTGACTTGAATATAAAGAAATATGAATAGAAAAAAACTAACCCTATTGTTAGATAAAAGAAGACAGCTCACCTAGAAAAAAGTGAACAGATTTTTACACATACACTTCAATGACCTTTCAACTAGAAATATAATGATATTTATTGTACTCTAAGACTATGAATTTCATTCTTTAAATCACCAAGCACAGATTCACTTCAGCAATTTTCTGACTGTGTATGGTTACATCCAATTTTTGATTAAAGTATTGGCATTGACATAGCGGTAAATGGAGTCAATAGCACAAAATGTAGTTCACAGCACCAGTGACCTCAAGGTCTGCTTGGCGATTTTCAGTTTATCTTCCTTAGTCTATCAAAAATTATTTTCACCAAAATTTATTTTGACCAAAACAATTAATCTCATTCAAATGCTTATGAGTAACCCAGGCTCCTGAGTTCTGAAACATTTAAAACACAACTATCACAACACTAAATATAATATTAAGAAAATATCTTTATTTACGGGCTACTAACCAAAAGTTATGATTTTTGAGCCCAAAATCGATGTCAGGTGGCAAGGGACCCTAGGATGTGGAAGCAGGAGATGTCTCGCAGGGGTGGTGGAAACGTTGGGCAAGCAGGGGAATGGCGCCAGGGTGCAGTGAGGCGGGTGCGTTGAATAGGCCAGGAATCCAGGAGAAGTGGCAGATGGAATTGGAGGCAGAAGGTCCTTGAAGCCTAGAACTTGAGGGCCCTAGACTTCAGGATGGGGCAGCTTGAGGCTCTCGCCTCGTGCTTGTCAGGAAGGCCCTGGGAGCAGCAGTTGGCACATTTGGAGGTGCGCTGGTCAGCAATGGATGGGCAGGTTCGGCCTTCATGGCCGTCTTCACCGCAGTGGAAGCACTTAGGAGCTCTGGTGCATTGGGCAGAGTTGTGGCCGAAGCCACAACAGCGGAAGCAGACGCGGGCGCGGATGGACTCCTCGAAGTTGAGGATTACTCCATCCACCACGATCCTCCCGCGAACGCCCAGGGCTCTAAAGGTCTTGAGGTCCACCTCGATGAAGGCGGTGCAGGTCCCGTTTCTGGGTGCAGAACGGTGCGCCACGCGCACCACCTTGTCCCCAGGAAGTTTTCTAACAGCAGCGGTTTCCAGGAAGGTCTCCTCAATTGTGGAGTTGGATGTCTCCTCATCCACTTTGAAGAGGCAGATCCGTGGCAGGATCTCCTTCTGCTGGCGGACCTTCATTCCATTCAACTTGCTGGCCAGGGAGGTTGTAACCTCAGGGATGGTGTCAGGATTGCTGGAATGGAGGACCAGCTTCCCCTTGGTGCGCAGGGAGGCCCAAACGCCTTGGGGGAGAGTGTGAGCAGCGCGGACTGTTTTCAGCATCTCCCTTGGGTCAGCCTGTGGGTCATCTGAGATGACCACTGTGTGGGCCGCCGATTTTTCTCCATGAAGGATCACTTGGGCGGCCGCAGGCTTGGAGACGTGGGAAGGCACAGGTTTTGAAGGACCATTCAGGTTTGTCCTCTTTGCAGGCGGGTTGGGAGCTTCAGACTGCTTCCTTTTGGTTGGAGCAGGAGCAGGCAGGGTGGAGGCAGGCTTCTTGGCAGGGAGAGCAGCAGGAGCAGGAGTGGGGGGCTTGATTGGGTCAGTCTGGGAGCTGGTTTCATTGCAGGAAGGAGCAGGGCAGGTTTGAGTGCCGCGGCAAGCAGTCTTGGGCTTGTTGGCCTCCTCAATTTCGTCCAACTCTGCGAAGGACTCGAGGGTGTCAGTGAGGTTCTCTACATTGGTAGCGAGGGCCTTGATCATTTCAGTCCGCGAGGCGATGTAGCGGATCAGGTCCTCATGCAGGGATTTCAGGGCAGGATGACCAATGGAGCTCAGGATGCTGCAGTTGCGTGAGATCACCATCTCATCTTCCCTCTCCAGGTCGGCGACGTTCACGATGCGGGTTGTAGGCTTGTAGGCCTTCTTTTTCTTCTTGGCAGGATTCATGTCAAGAGCGAAATGAAAAATAGGCCAACGGGGAAGAACAACGATAACCAACGTTAAAAAAATTGAACCTCTACTAATCTATTAAACAAATCGCCAATCGGGGGAATATAATATTAAATTATTATCGTCTTATTTATACTAATTTTAAAAGGAATAGAGGCTCGTTTCAAGCAATATCAAAAGGAAAACAGGAAACTTCAATCAAGTTGGCATGCTCACTAAACGAAACTATGCAAAAGCTTCTAAGTTATGGATTATCAATTATAGTTCTGCTATGCAAAATTATAAAAAAGAAGGCTAATTAAAATTAGTAAAGAAAGGAGGATTTCGGCAGAAAAACATTTCATTAAGCGATTTAGATTTTGAAAAGTATATACAAAATAATTCTAGTATATCTTTTGAAAAAATTAAGAGATGAATTGAAAATTATTATAAATCTAAAAGTGTCACAAACAACAATAATCAATGCAATAGTTCAAAATAACTCTTAAAAGGTCATAATAAAATCAGATGAAACTAAGCGAAAAAGAAAAGAAGATGCGGAATTGTTTATTATCAATTCACCTGATTTAAAAATGATGTCAAACACCGCTAATTCCATTTCAAGCCCTTCTTTCTTATAATAAAAACTATATTCAATATTTTTAGTTGTTTCAAAATGCTCCTAAATAAGGAATATATAGAAAAGTCCATGTGTCTAAATTAAAATGAAAAATGTCTAAATTGAAATGAAAAATGTCTAAATTAAAATTCAAAATGTCTAAATATAAATTTATAATGTCGAAATTAAGGTTAAAAACCTATATATAATTTTTAACAATTAATATTTTAATCTACGTGTTAAATTGAAAAAAAAAATCTAATGTTGAAGATGAAAATTATGTTCACTAGTTTAATTGATCATTTTTATGAATTAAATTTTTATTTAGAGTTTAATTAAAATTTTCTAAGCAATATATATATATTTATTGTGAAAATAGAGCAATCCATAGATAAATCTTTAATTAAAAAGGCATATATTGGATCAAATAAATTATTTTTTGATCCAATATATGCCTTTTTAATTAAATATATTTTTATCATTAATAACATTAAAAAGTCTTACTCTGTGATAGTTTGAGCTCCTTATTCACCTTACGTCGATTTATTTCTTTCTTACTATTTACACTAATAGCACCGTTTTTGGTGTAAAGTTTTAGAAAATAAAGGTAAATATATACATTTTTATGTCATTTTATAAAAATATACATTTATAGCCATAAGGTCAGCGCTTACATCTCATTTTCAGGGACTATTCATTATAAACATTTTCCTTAAGGATGATTAAATTGGATTGAAAATTTTTAACACACATTATTTATGCTATCATCGAAGACTTTTTAGAACTACTTTTCACATAATACCTTTTTATTGCAGAAAATGGCCGAAGCGGAGCAAAAAGTGGAAAAAACCTCCAAACCAAAAAGCACAAGCGTTGGCAGGTAAGCAATAATATCAAAAATTTATACATTCCACCTTACAATAATATTACAAAATGAACAGCATTTTTAAAACTTATTTTTATTTCTAATACTACAACCAATTTTACACATGAGCTTGTTTGTAATAAAATTTTTATTATTTCAGGCCGGCTCGCCTACTAACATATAAATTTGTTAAACACATTACTAACTTTTATTTCTTGAAACAAAGTATGGTCAAACAAATGGTAAAACTGACCAAATTTTGAACTTCTATATACCTAACCATTTTTTGTTAATATACTTGGTTATTAACAAATCAACTTAAATACTAGTTCATACATTCTTGGTATACATATTCATGTTTATCCTTACATGTATTTACATGGTGATAAAAACGCATTCTTTACATGTGAGCTTTGCATCATGCCAATTGTTTAAAAATCTAACTTTTAAGCTGATTTGTACAGACATAGCTATTTATGCTCATTAATAAAATCTAAACTAGCCTAATTCAGCCAATGATTCCTTTCATCATTGAACATTTTAGAGGCTATACCAATTGAAACTTAATGAGGAACATGGTTGTATAAAAACTGATTATATGTTAATATAATGAAAACATTCTTCGAATGGATATTTATTGATTTGGATATTGTTTTATAAAGAAAAATTAGTAACAATAGGAATTTTTCCCAATATAAAAGATAATTCCAAAATATACCAACAAACTTAAGGCATAGGTACTAAACTGTATTAAACTTTCATTACAATTTTTCTAAAATTGTCAAATTTAGCTTTTTTTTTTTCATTGAAAGCTAAATTTATCAATGTGTAATAACTGAAGTCTTCATTTTATTGTTATCTGGCTTTTAAAAAATATATATATACCATTTCAAATGATATATTTAAAAAAAAATTTCATTGATTCCATAATAATTAACCCAAACTCCTGGATAATATTGTTTTAAATCACATTACAATTATTCTCTCTTTGACAGGCTTCAACTTGATATCTTTTTAAAATTCTATTTAAAATGTATATTAATATATCCATAATCTATATCCATTTTTTAGCTTTAAAAGGTGTAACTGTTCAAAAGGCTCTCACATGTGAAAAGTTTATTGGTGCCACAAATTTTACATTACTATTTAACACAAGGTAATAAGATCCAAATAAATAGTATGTAATGCTTCAGTAACAGCATTGTTACCATACATCATCCACTATTTATTTATTTGAATTTGGTCTTAATACCTTTTTTTTTTTGCTTATCCCTAAGACACATGGTACAGACCATGATAATCATGGTGGGTAGAAGTAGGCGACTGCTTAAGTGCACCACACATGTAAAAAAGTTTGGCAGCAGTTTATTTACATACTCAACATTTCCTGGCCCTCTCCTATCCATATACATTTTAAAATCTCGTCGGTAGACAGGATAGAAACACTCGACTGACTTTACCAATCGGAAGGGCAATGTGTTTCCTCCTCTTGTTTATAACTACAAACATTACCGTGTCAACCTTCCAACATGCCAATAATTACTCTTTTTAAAAATTATTATCCCTACTACATGTAGTACAGGCCTTGATAATCATGGTGGGTAGAAGTTGGCGACTTCTTTTACTGTAAGCGCATTATGTCTACACATGTGAAACTCACTGGCGGGGTTGGACTTTTGCAAGAATCAGGGGCCATTGAAGCATTTTTTTTAATATGAAAAAAGTACCCAATGTGGTAATCGAACCCGGGTCGTAGCAGTCAAAAACCAATGGTTTAGACCATCCTTCCACTGACTCCCTTATGTTTCTCATCTATAATCCAAATTGTACCATACTATTTAACCTATATTCTTTCAAACTATTTGTAATGAATAAATAGAAAAGCTTTTTATAAGTTAAAAAAAATTGCAATATAGATTTAAAAAATTAATTTTTGCTTTTATTTGAAGTCAATTCATTTCAAGCTCTCAATATTATTTAAGATATATTCTTTGATATATATAATTTTTTTAAATTGTTGCTGCAAATAAATATCAACTATTTGTTGATTTTTAATTATTTCATAATTGGCCAAATATCCATTTTTGCAGCTCTGGCCAACAGCCACTTACAGTTAGCTTTTCTTGATCAATCAAAAATTGATATTTGGCCAATTATAGAATAATTAAAAATCAACAAATAGTTGATATTTATTCCGATAGATGCTATCAGCAACTTTCAAGTTGCACGATAAGGATATGCCTTTCCCCCCCTTGATTTATGCACCTTATCCCAGTACACATTTGTACTATATTACATAGAAAGAAAAGCCAATGAAAAGTGGTGGAAAGCATTGGAGATCATGCAAGCACCAAGATAAGTATCAATCGGAGAGCCAGTTGTTCCCCATGAGTCAAACTGCCACACTGAATTATTTACCTCTATAATGGAATTTCGTATCCCTATGTACAAAGATTCCTTGAGTTTTCTAATGAAATAATGGGTTGAACACATTTCTTCAGCTTTATAGGCCATCCAGTACAGGAGTATCTTATATTAATCCCTAGATAACATTTGGTCTTGTTACCATGTGACTTACCTAAAATCTAATGTGTAGCTCTCACCACATTGTATAGTAATGCTAAATATCTTACTTTATATTTTTTATTCTTAATTGTATATATATTTTTTTAATTAGCAAAAAAATGGAAGAAAAAAATTGTCTTTACAGTTGTAATATTAGTTGCAGCAGCTCAAAGGTATGTATTACCAAGCCTGCCGTGACTGGACCAGTAACTCAGCCAATTTGACAGGTCTGAAGCTCTCTTCAATCACTAGAATTGTCTCTATGAAGTGGCTGGTTAAATATATTTCTACATTGTGCACTTATTAATTCATCAAATTGAAAATAGAAAAAAAAAAATTGGCAAACGCCTTACAAAATTAAGGAAAAACTGTTCTTATATATAACAAGATTAGGCAAGGCAAAAAAAAAAGTTATTATCAAAGCTTTTGAAGAAACAATGGAAGCCGAAGTTCAAAATAAGTTAAAAATAGGAAACCTTTTTTAATATAAGGCAAAAAAAAAGAGAAGACTATAAAATAGCTACAAAGAGGATTCAACTTTTGATGTGATTTTAGAAGTGTTCTATCTATATATGGCTAGTGGTGGTTAGCTAAACTGCCCCAATAAATTGGCCCATGATGCAAAAAAAGTATTTTTATGCCATCAATTCTGGTGATTTTGAAGCTGACCTGCCAGTCTGGGAACTTCACTTTATTTGAATGCTTGAAGAGTGCTTCATAAAAGGCTTTGTTTATAGTGTTTATCATTGTTAGTGTCCTTCAAATCGTTTCTTATATGGACAAATATTCTCCAATATTAGTGACCATCACTCACAGCTTCTGGTAGCTTTATTGACCTCTTCTAGTCTGCTCACTGCAGCTCCCTTCCTTCAAATTTTCTCACACAAATTTAACATCTTTTACTCTCATTATGTGCCTGAAGTAAGTCAGTCTTTGTTTAAATATTTATATTTTAAAAATGTATTATGATATGTAAATATGAACTTCTTTTAATATATATTTTAAAAATCAAAAAATGGCCTTGAGGTGGATGCTTCAGTTTGCCAAAGTTGGTGTTGTGGCTTTGTCACTGATCCGAGGCCGCAAGTTTGCGGAGACTGCCAATAGATGGCGTCTAGTTTTGACGTTTAATTTTATGGGATAGGCACCCTATGGGGGTCGTGGGAGGCTGGTTAAACCGTTCGGTTTACGACCACTACGACCCGGGTTCGATCCCCGCATTGGACACTTTTTTCTGTTTAAAGAAAAAAAAAATGCTCCAATGGCCCCCCGATTCTTGCAAAAGTCCAACCCCACCAGCGAGTGCAAGTAACCAAACGGGGCTCTGGCACATTTGTAAGTGCAAATTCGAACTGCTTTCACATGTGTAGACATGTGGTGCGCTTACAGTAAAAAAAGCAGTCGCTAACTACCCACCATGATTATCATGGCCTGTACCACGTGTACTAGGGATAAGCAAAAAAAAAATAGATTTTGGCAGATTCCTGGCAAGATTTCCACCAGTTCTTCAGTTCAGTTTGTTGTTTCTCCAGGGTGAAGCTATGTAAGACAATGTTGTAATTAAACATTGGGTTCAAGCCCCAAAAAATAAGTTTTATTTTAACAATTATTTTTTTAAACTTGTAACATAATTATTTTGTACGCCCAGGTTAGTTATTTTGCAGTTGTGAATTGCTTATTTTAGGCATTCTCACCCTGGTTTAAGGAGATTTGACATCAGAAGTTTCTTTTCACACATCTGATATCAGTTCTCAAATAAAGTATTCATAAGTTTATAGAAACATTAGAGGATAACCAACAAAGTAATTTTGGGGGAGAAATCGCACTACACTTAGCCAGAAGAAAGCTGGTTCAAATGGACTGCAATAATTTATTTGCACCGAATGCAATGTTACAATTACATCTTGTGTGCGCGCCACGCGTACTCATCTATTTCTTACTTAAATCTCTTGAATTTTTATCACAATTGAAAAAATTAAATTTGACTGTTTTTATATGGTAGTCCTGTTTGATTTGATCATTCCTTGCCTAATCACTAACGGCCATTCTTTTAGCCAATGGTTTTCCTCTACAGAAGCCTTGAATTAATTCAAATTCTAGTTCCTATTATAAAACATTTGGCCTTTCATTTCCTAAGCGAATAAATCTTTTTGGCTGTTTGTTTTTAAGCAAAACTGCTTTCTAAAAGCCATTCTAGCTGATCAATCTACAAGAGACATTCCTCTTCTTTATGTTATTTCAAATAGCACAACATTACTATCTAAGAGATACCTCATTGTTTACTAGCAACTGCTTAGTTAGGCCTAAATTATCCAGGAGGAAACAAATTATGTGTGAAGTCATCACTGATATTGGCAATGCTAACTATGGCCTGCGTGCCAAATTATTGTATTTTAGGCGATAAATTTGCATTATCCAATTTTGAAATTTCTTTAAAAAATAGTTTAATTATTCCTGGTGTTTGGCCAAATTAATGTTGGTTATTGATAGGCTGGAGGTTGGGACATGAAAACATAATGATTTATCATGTGTTGAAATAACGAAATTATATATTTCTAGCCTATACACTTTCTGGCTACTAGAGAGTTGTATTATAAAAACAGGTACATGAGTAAAGCAAGGTCACAAACAAATGGGAAATATTGAAAGAGTGATCTTGTTTTAAAACTACCTGTTGTCTGTATAATCTTTTTCACCTCTCTAGTAGCCAGAAAGTGGTCGGTAGGCTAGAAATACACTTCTAATACAATATCATCTTGTTTTTTTTTTCAACACATGATAAATCATTTGTTTTCATTACAGGTATTCTCACCTAATAAATGTGCTACTATAATCTTTATCTCCACTCAATCATATTAGAAGCTTGTAGAGACTACTATAATAATAGTATAGAGAACAGATGTGTGAGTTGTGTGTGCAGGCTGTACTGCAAGGCTGTGTTTGTGGGCTACAAGCGGGGCCAGAGGAACCAGCATGAGAACACCTCCCTCCTCAAGATTGACGGAGTGACATCGAGGAAGGATGCCAAGTACTACCTGGGCAAGAAGGCCGCCTATGTCTACAGGGCCAAGAACAAGACCTCAGTCCCCGGGAAGAAGGGCAAGATGTCCAAGCTGAGGGTGATCTGGGGCAAGGTGACCAGGATCCACGGCAACAGTGGAGTTGTCCGTTCCAAGTTCCGCAGGAACCTCCCAGCCTCTGCCATGGGCAAGACCATCCGAGTCATGCTCTACCCTTCCAGGATCTAATAAAGTCCTCTACAGTTAACTCTCCTTGATTGCTCTCACAGTAACATGTTGGGTGCTCTGCTATAGGATCTCATGAAGCCCCTACCATGGTATTGAGAATATATGCTAACATTACTTTTTAAAAGAATTGAAATCTACCAGCCTTCCTTACTACAATATTTTATTAGGCTGCTGATATAATGTGGTCTGAACTTACAAAACTTTCTCATCCTTAGAAGGCAGTAGTTATATAGTAGAACCCTCCCTGTAAAGGACATCTAATTGCAGAGTCAAACTGTCCTATAGGAAGAGGTGTCCTCTTACCGGAGAGTTGCTTAATAGTAAAAATGGTAATTTTGCAAATGAAAACTGTTCTTTGTATATGATAAAGCACAATTTGGATTATAGATTATAATAAAAGAAAATAAGACCTAAGCCAAATAATTTATTAGTGTGTGACGTTTTGGCAACAACATTGTCACCATCATCAGACAAAAGAATAAATCATTTTCTTTTATGTTCTTTGTATAGAATTTTTGGCTAAAGGGAGGTTCTACTCTATATCTTTGTTTTAAATAGGAATTGTCTACAATGCCATTTTGAATTTATTTTAAGCAAATCAAGTTGTACTTTGGGCTGAACTAACAGAGGGCTTGTACTAAGAGACACTTACACAAATTTGAAGCCAATAACCATTTGGGATCCCTTCTATATGAGAAACTTACAAACATTTATGATGTATTAGCACGCCATGGGTTATGGAAATTTGAAACTATCATAGCCTCGTAGGTTCCTTTTTAAAAATTGAACAATTTCTACTGCCCTTAATGCAATGGAAAATTTAATGAGAGGGCCTGGCTCATCAGTGGTATTTAAACTGGCAAAACCACTGGGAGGGTTCACCACTGATGAGTCAGGCCCTTCCATTAAATTTTCCAAAAAAAGGTTACACACATGGTCTATTTTTGAGAACCATGCCCCCATTCAAATCTTGCTTTGAACACTTTCTGCTTTAATGGATTCAGATTCTTGCACTAGTCCAACTTTAATAGTGAGTTTAATAGGACTCTGACACCTTGTAAATACAAAAGTTGAACTGCTATATATGGTGTATTACAGTAAAAATAGTCTATTTACCCAACATTTTATTATTATCCCTATTACATGTGGTACAGGCCATGATAATCATGCCGGGTAGAAGTTGGTGACTTGTGTACACATGTGAAAAGTAGCTAGACTTACAAGTGTGCCAGAGCCCTGTTTGGTTACCTGCACTTGCTGGTAGAGTTGCAAGAATCAGGGGCCATTGAAACTTTTTTTATAATTAGAAAAGTGCTCAATCTGGAAATTGATCCTGGGTTGTCTACTGACCCCAACCATTGCCTGTCTAGGTGTGTGAACTTGGGTTGACACTTTGAAGACAGAGGATTCTAGTGCCACTGGGGGCCATGTTGAGTTGTTTATAATACATTTTTAATATTATAAAAAAAATAATTTCAAAAATGCAATTTTCAATTTAATATAATATACAGATTATAAACACAAGGTAATAAGACCATATCCAAATAAATAAATAGTGTGTGACGTTTCAGTAACATCACTTATACCGAAACATTGCACACTATTTATTTGCATTTGGTCTTATTACCTTGTGTTTATAATCTACTAGCGGATGTACCCGGCTTCGCCCGGGTTTTACCTGAGTAAAAGTTTGTCTAACGAATCTCTCGATAAAGTGAACATTTTTTCCCAGTCCCTTGAAAAATCATTGATAAGTTGAATAAAATCAATATTAATTGGTTCCCTCGGTAATTGGAAGTTAAAGGAATAGTATCTTGCCTTGGAATTGTATCATTATTCTTGTCTCAAATAAATTGCCGTGTCATCCTGAATTTTGTCTTTCCTAATTTTCTACATTACAAAATCATCGTATCATCATGATAATATTTAGAGCAGATTTTTGAATTATAACAGATAAATTAGAATATTAATCTTGATTATTTTTAGGTGAAAAGTTATTTCAAAAATTTTATTTGCTAGAAACCTTCCCAGTACTATACTAAATAACTTCCCAAAGTTTCATGGCGTTCCAATGAGTGGTTTGGTCAGGCATAAAGGACAGACACACCACACACACATACATTCATTTATATATATATAGATGATCTGACTTTGTGTCTTCTACTCGAATGAATATTTTCTGTTAGAATTTTGTTTCTGCATACTAAAAGTGAACTTGCTTCACCCGTGGTCTCTGCTCTTTTGGAAATATTTTCCCTATATAATTTTGTATCTGATTATCAAACATGATACAGCAATATTTTCATTATCATTTTCTGACTAACAAACAACTATTTTTTCCCAGAACCTGTCAATTTCAAATTTTCTTGGCAAAAAATGCGACAATGCTGGAGGTTGCGAAAGGATTTTTTCAATAAATGTTCAAGACATGGAAGGAATTAGAAATCCAAATATTCAGATTCCTATCTAAAACATCCTTGGAATTACAAGCAAATAAATGAGAAAGCCAACAAATATATTAATTTTATCTGTTATAATTTAGTCATCTTATTCCAATATTATCACGCATATATTTATATTCATTATATATATATAGGTGTGTGTGTAACAATATACCACCATACATTTCACGACACCTTTTTAAATAGTTCCCTTTTTTCAATTAGTATGTTACTTTTAACTATTTAATCAATTGTTTAATTATAATATTCAAATTTTATATGTACCAATTATGCCCTAACAATAATCCACTGGGTGTCTCTAACTTTGTAATATAATTCAATAAATTTAGGGTTCCCAAAAGCAAAGAGACGCAGTTCTGTTAGTAACGGATTTTGCTTACGTCACTTCCGACCTCCCACGAGGAATTGACCAATCTGCTGCGAGCAGGCTTGCAGCTATTTAAGGCCAACGTCGTCTCAGTGATAAGGCTTTTATTTTTTTGGACTAGAATATATACGACTAAAAATAGCGTGAATAATTAACACTTCGAGGACGCAGCCTAAGCAGACCTCATGGTCCACCAGGACGCAGTAAAAACGAAACTTTTATGAAAAATAAAATTTAATATATTTATTTTAGTAATATATGCCAAATTTATAAGCCAATATATATAGGGTTTAAAATTATTTTTAATGCTATATAAAATTAATTTTGATAAAGAAATAAAAATTTAAAAATTATATTAAAAAAAAAAAAACAACTAAATTCACTCCAACACATAGACAAATGTTATATATACAAAAAACATGCTGAAAATTAGTAAAAACTATTTATAAAGGCCATTTCTAAGAGCCAATTAGAGCCAATACTTCTCCTTGGTGTGAAAAGCCTCAAAACAATCATTTATACACAGAGGAACAAGGCGGGTCTTGCACATATAAGCAGTGTCCTTCCTTATTCTTTTTCCAGTGGCATTTTTTCAGCACAGACTTTGCATTTTCGTTGGATATTTACATTTGGCTTGTTTTCTTCTTTTATTCTTGTAATGAAGTGTCTCTCCAAAAGTCTGGCTTTTGAGCTTGAACTACCAAGTTGTTGATCTGTGATCTCAACTCCGGCTTCTTCAACCAGTTTTTCCATAATGACAAGATGGTAGTCTCGGAGTGACAGTTTGGATGTTGGATTTAATTTATTATAAATTATATGAGAATTGACTATTGTCAGGCCAAAGATGTGAAAGAAAAGCTCTTTCCACCATTTCATAGTTCTCCGCTGAAAAGAGTAGTAAGAGAGGAGCTGGTCACTTCTGTCAACACCAGCCTTGTGCTTGTTGTAGTCCAATACTGCAGCTGGTTTCATGGTGAGAGGTTGGTCAGATTTCCTGGCTTTCTTGGTTACAGGTATCATGGCATGATCATGTGCTGTGGAGACCATGAAAACGTCCCTAGTATCATGCCATTTGAATGCCAAAAGAGGACCTTTCATTCTGTAAATTACCTCTCCTTTTTTCAATTTTTTGGAAAATGCATTTTTTGGCAAGCCTCTTCTATTTTTCTTTATTGTTCCTACAGATTGGGTATTGTTTCTCCAGAGAAATTGAAAAAGTGTGGTAGAGGAGAACCATCTGTCAAAGTATATAACATGTCCTCTATTGAAGTATGGAGCCGCTATCCTTTCCACCAGTTTTAAGATCGAATTGTAGTCTGCACCTTGACCAGGTTGCTTCCCTGTGTACACTTCTATGTTGCAGGCATATCCTGAACTTGATTCACAAAGTTCAAATATCTTGATCCCATATTTGTGTGGCTTTCCTTTGATATATATTCTGAACCGTATTCTTCCTCTAAAAGGACATATAGCTTCGTCAATAGTCAAAGGTTGGCAGGGATAGTAATATGTTTTGAATTTGTGGACCAGAGGATCAAGGAATGTCCTAATTTTATGGAGAGGATCATGGCCTGGTTGACCAAAAGCCACATAGGAAGCGTTGTCATTTAGGTGAAGCATGGAGAGAATGGCTTCAAACCGTGGTCTGATCATCCCCACATCTCTGCAGTAAGTTGTCCTAAGTTCACTGCGGGTTGACCAATAATCTTTCAATCTGGTCTTTACAACAAGGCTCATGTGAATTATTATAGCCATAAATATCTTGAGCTCAGACACAGAAACAGCTTTCCACATTTCTAAATGACTCCTAGGATTCAAAGGACCCTTTTTTCTTTCTCTGTCTATGGTTGCCCTAGCATAGCGGTTAGTCTCAAGTTTCAGATTACCAAAAAAATCCTCATCAATAAATTTTTTGAATATCTGGTAAGGAGAGTTGGGTTCTGGAAATAACTCGGCCCTTGGTCCAGGTTGGGCAGTAAACAGAGGTCTGGGTATCGTGGATGTAGTAGTTTCAATCCAGTCATCACTTACCAGAGGAGACCTTGTTGCAGGAGCCTCTTCATCTCTTGGTCCCTCAAAATATATTTCTGTTGAATCCGAATCAATATCTTCATCAGAGTTAGCATGGAGTGTGAAATCTGGATCCTCAAAAGAATCATCTAATTCTGATCCAGAATCAAAAATATGGGGGTCATAAATCTCCCACTCTGGAGATGGGCAAGAGGAGATAACTTTGGATGTACTGGGCTGATCAGGATTCATTTTTATCCAAAAATGTCTATTGAAAATATATAGAAACTTCAAATAAAAATATTAAGCAAAAAAAAAAAAAACGTGACAAGAAGAAGCGCGCAAAGTACAATTGGCAAATGACGGCAGATTAAAAATAGGTCAGTAGAGGTTGGGAGGGGAGGAATCTCGCGGAGAGGAGGAAACTCAAAACTCAATTTAATTGGTCAGCCATCCACCCTGTCACGTGGCAAAGTGGTGAACGACCTTGAGGCATGTTTAAACTTGCAGGAGGGCAAGTGGCCACGGGACGTAGCGCGCGCTATGATTTTATACCGATTTTTAAATAAGTAGGACATTAATATACGTCCTGCGGGCACTGTGCCATTTTCGCGAGGACGTTAATTGACGTCCTGCGTCCTCGAAAAAATTTAAATAATTAAAAAATAATTAAAATGCACTAAAAATAACAAAATAAATATTTCTGAAGTATTGCATTTTTTTTTCTGAAGGTACCATTTAACAAATAAAATAATAGACTTAGAAATAAAAGCGGCGGGGTACAATAATAATAAATTTGAGATCAATGTGATTTTATATGAAGCAAATGTGATTAGCAAGATTATGCCTTTCATTAAATTTATACCTATTTGCTGCATAAATGATTATCATCCCCCACCGCTTTTATTTCTTGTTTATTATTTTATTTGTTAAATGGTACCTTCAGAAAAAAAAAGCAATACTTCAGAAATATTTATTTTGTTATTTTTAGGGCATTTTAAATAAAAGCTTTTTTTTTTTAAGTGTGTGTTTTTTATAAATAATTATTATATATTTAGATAATCCAAATTGTGCCTTATCATTATAATTTATAGTAGTAGAGTAATTCTTCCTGGAATGAACTTATACGATAATAACAAGGCGAAGGAAGACGAGTATCTTTATTGGTGCATAAGAGCGAGCTTTCGGGCAAAAGCCCTTCGACTGGCAAGATATAACGACGTTATATCTTGCCAGTCGAAGGGCTTTTGCCCGAAAGCTCGCTCTTATGCACCAATAAAGATACTCGTCTTCCTTCGCCTTGTTATTATCGTATAATTTATAGTGTTTGAAATAATTTAAAAAATGTTAATTTTAATTATTTAAATTAAATATATGAATAAAATTATGAATAGATAAAAAAATGTTTATCGTACAAATTCACTCCACATACTAAATAAGTAAAGAGTAAAAGGCAAATCTTATCAGATAAGCTATATACACATTTCTAAGATCAAAGTTGATATCAATCTCAGTGAGTTAAACTTGAAGCCCCTTGGCAAAGCTGACTGCTATAGGGCGCATCCCCAGGTGGCGGATAGGGGAACGACCTTCAGATATGAAAGCCAGCTGCGAAACAAGCAGAATAACTGACGAATAAGCAGTCGCGGACCAACAGCATCATTGTTAGAAGAGGAGTAGACCTCTTTAAAAATTCTGACTTCAACTGACCCAGTTGATAGACCTCAGCAAGGGTCCCACTCCAGGAATACGGAGGAGCTGCGTCTGTACTCATTTTAGAGTCGGCAGCAAAGGCGTCTGCTTCCATGTTAGGAACGGCCTCAAACTACAGGCAAAGTCAGACTTTCACCAAAGTGTGCCTGGTTCATGGTGCCATGATCAACGAAAGCTGCACCCCTACACCCCATTCCATGAGATCAGATGTTGATTTGCATGCTGCATCGCCCGTCGCGCAGAATAAACAGGGGCGCGTTCAGGACTTAGGTAGAGGGTTCTGTCCGATAAGTATAATACAGTCTCCACAAACTTCTAACTTTGCAGCTTCCAAGCAATTGAGCATTCTGCAGTGCAACATAAATGGATTGTGCTCAACAGCAACAAAAATAAAATTAGAAGCAATAATGGAAATAGCTGAAAAACAAAAGATACAAATTATAGCCCTACAGGAAACCAAATTAAATGAAAAGTACAATCTCAAATATAAAAACTACAATATCCTCAGAAAAGACAGAAATAAAGAAGGGGGTGGCCTTGTATTTTTAATCAAGAATTTGTATTATGAAGACATAGCCATTAATATTCCAAACACATCAGACCTCGAAGCCCAAGGTATCAAAGTCTACCTCAATCAAAACAAAACCATCAACATATTCAATATGTATCACCCTCCAAACAATAAACTTATTGACGATGGAACAATGGCTCAATTTCTTACAGACAACACTATTATTGTAAGTGACCTTAATGCCAAGCATCAACTATGGGGATATTCCATGCCAAACCCAAGAGGCAAAATACTTTCAAACTTATTTGACGACAATGCCTTCATGTGCTTAAATGATGGGAATCCTACCCACCATTCCTACAGTTATAATACAGCACAAGCACTTGATATAATTTTTACTATCCTGACATTTTCCACAAATGCAAATGGCAAATATTAAAAAGTATTGAAAGTGATCATTTGCCTATTTTGATAGAAATTAGCACCAAGACCAAAACCAGCTCAATTAAAGAAAAATTCTGGAACTTCAAAAAGGCTAATTGGAATCTTTACCAGCAAAACACCAATGAAGACTTTGGAAAAGCACCCACTAGAATAAAATATCTGGAACAAAATTGGATATCTTTCAAAAACACCATTATTAAAGCAGCCAAAGTTTCAATACCAAGAGGTAATATTAAGAAATGGATTCCAAATTACACCCACCAGGCAAAATATATTCAAACACTTATAACTAAAAGAAAAGAACTACAAAAAAAGTGCACCCAAAACCAAACAAATTGTAGAACTGAACTGAACATTGTGAATGCAAAAATAAAAAGATTATACGTAAACATGAAAAGGGAAAAATGGAAACAAACTTGTGAAAACCTGAACCCAAGAAACCCAAATACAAAACTTTGGCATTTGGCAAAACAAATTGACAGAGCCCAGCCACAAACTGAAAACACAAATATGATTAAGAATACAGATGGTACCCCAGCAACTAATGACAAAAGTGCTGCTAATCTTTTAGGTAATTCATATCAAATAAGTAGTAAAATCAAATTTGAAATAAAAGATAAGAAAGTTAAAATAATTAATCATAAAAAACACTTGAAAAAAAAAAGCTTTTATTTAAAATGCACTAAAAATAACAAAATAAATATTTCTGAAGTATTGTTTTTTTTTTAACACAAAGCAATAACGCGCCATCTATACATATAAAATAAAAGGACTTAAAAGCGCGAATGTTTCTTTTAAACATAATACAAATTTCTACTGTCCTTACTGCGATGAAAACATATATTGGGAGGGCTTGGCTCATCAGTGGTGAACCCTCCCAGCGGTTTCGCCAATTTAATCCACCAGACCGCTTCTCAGAGCTCTAATACTGTATTGGATCATTCTGCTTTTATATGCTACACTGAAGGATGGAATCTTAGAAATGGTTTTCAAGTAAACTATGGACATAAGCTTATAGGACAGTAGAATTATATGAATCTTTCGCCTGGTTGCAGAGTTTGTAGTAAAGTATGCCATGCTGATCCTACCAGATGCACAGAACCTTGCCGTGGATATTGGGTTTGACAGTCGAAGTTGTTGGCTGTTCTGAACTTACCCATGATTTATTTTTATCTCCACTCACAATACGATGAAGAAAATACTTTCTTTGAAACCTTTCCAGCAGGATTTCAGATATCCTTTGATTTTCCTTTTTCTTTTCACTCAATACGTGAGACAACTATTTTCCTTCCTTCCTGGATATTTCCCCTAGCATGCAAACGAAGTGAAAGAGCCTATCGAGTGATTTTGAAAGAAACCGCTAACTGTTCTTGTGTTTGAGCATCGTCTCCATCCAATTATGCTTGAAGTTCCTCATCCTCAAACCTTTTGGGCAGCTTTCAGTGTTCCTTGTCATTGACGTCGATATCTCCAGATTTTAATAGCTTAAACCATCTTGACAGGTTTTAATAAAGGAGCATTGTTTTTATAGGTGATATAGAGCATTTGATGAGCTTCGGTTGCGCTTTTCCTGAGGTTGAAGATGAAAAGCAAAGCTTCTCGCAAATAAGACTTTCCAGGCACAAAAGTGACATCTAAAGAGCTTTAAATGAAAATATGTATAAGAATTTATATCGAGTATTACATATAAATAGCTATTTATTTATTTCTTAACATCAAATCAGACGCGATATCCCCACAAAGGATGCTTGCGTTAAGCAGCAACACTAAATTCAGAGACTTTTACATTACCAATTGATGAATTACAAGGTTTGAGTAGAAGTTTAAAGAAGAAAAGATGGGAAAAGGACATTAAAATCATGCTTGAATTTACATTTGCCTAGGAACAACCAATGAAATAAATACAAATATATAATTTAGCCATTAGGTTTTTTAACCGAGAGAAAATCATAGATATACCTTAAAGGATTTCCTCAATTTTAAATATAAATATTTACTGTTTATAAACATTCCAAAATATCCCTGTATACAATGTCAATAGACAGCGATTAGACAGTACCGGGTCATGGGGAAGTGGAGTTGCGGACGGCGACTAGACAGTACCGGGACGTGACGAGAGTGGAGTCGGGGACAGTGACTAGACAGTACCGGGACGTAACGAGAGTGGAGTCGGGGACAGTGACTAGACAGTACCGGGACGTGACGAGAGTGGAGTCGGGGACAGTGACTAGACAGTACCGGGACGTGACGAGAGTGGATCGGGGACAGCGATTAGACAGTACCGGGAAGTGACGAGAGTGGAGTCGGGGACAGGGACTTAGACAGTACAGGGACGTGAAGAGAGAGGGGTCGGGACAGTGACTAGACAGTACCGGGACGTGACAAGAGTGGAGTCGAGGACAGTGACTAGACAGTACCGGGACATGACGAGAGTGGAGTCGGGACAGGACTAGACAGTGCTGGGACGTGACAAGAGGGGAGTCGGGGACAGTGACTAGACAGTACCTGGACGTGACGAGAGTGGAGTTGGGGACAGCGACTAGACAGTACCGGGACGTGACGAGAGTGGAGTCGGGACAGGACTAGACAGTGCTGGGACGTGACAAGAGGGGAGTCGGGGACAGTGACTAGACAGTACCTGGACGTGACGAGAGTGGAGTTGGGGACAGCGACTAGACAGTACCGGGACGTGACGAGAGTGGAGTCGGAGATAGTAGCCATTTGACCACCTCTCCCGACCCACTGTCGTCACACACCAGTACTATCTAGTCACCTCTCCCGACCCACTGTCGTCACACACCAGTACTATCTAGTCACCTCTCCCGACCCCCTGTCGCAACACACCAGTACTATCTAGTCGCCTACCTCGACCCACTGTCGTCACACACCAGTACTATCTAGTCACCTCTCCCGACCCACTGTCGTCACATACCAGTATTTTCTAGTCACCTCTACCGACCCACTGTCGTCACACACCAGTACTATCTAGTCACCTCTCCCGACCCACTGTCGTCACACACTAGCACTATCTAGTCACCTCTCCCGAACCACTGTGGTCACGCACCAGTACTATCTAGTCGCCTACCTCGACCCACTGTCGTCACGCACCAGTACTATCTAGTCACCTCTCCCAACCCACTGTTGTCACACACCAGTACTATCTAGTCACCTCTCCCGATCCACTGTCGTCACACACCAGTACTATCTAGTCACCTCTCCCGATCCACTGTGGTAACGCACCAGTACTATCTAGTCACCTCTCCCGACCCACTGTGGTCACGCACCAGTACTACCTAGTCACCTCTCCCGATCCACTGTGGTCACGCACCAGTACTATCTAGTCACCTCTTCCGACCCACTGTGGTCACGCACCAGTACTATCTAGTCACCTCTCCCGATCCACTGTGGTCACGCACCAGTACTATCTAGCCGCCTCTCCCGACCCACTGTCGTCACACACCAGTACTATCTAGTCACCTCTTCCGACCCACTGTGGTCACGCACCAGTACTATCTAGTCACCTCTCCCGATCCACTGTGGTCACGCGCCAGTACTATCTAGTCACCTCTCCCGATCCACTGTGGTCACGCACCAGTACTATCTAGTCACCTCTTCCGACCCACTGTGGTCACGCACCAGTACTATCTAGTCACCTCTCCCGATCCACTGTGGTCACGCACCAGTACTATCTAGTCGCCTACCTCGACCCACTGTCGTCACGCACCAGTACTATCTAGTCACCTCTCCCAACCCACTGTTGTCACACACCAGTACTATCTAGTCACCTCTCCCGATCCACTGTCGTCACACACCAGTACTATCTAGTCACCTCTCCCGATCCACTGTGGTAACGCACCAGTACTATCTAGTCACCTCTTCCGACCCACTGTGGTCACGCACCAGTACTATCTAGTCACCTCTCCCGATCCACTGTGGTCACGCACCAGTACTATCTAGCCGCCTCTCCCGACCCACTGTCGTCACACACCAGTACTATCTAGTCACCTCTTCCGACCCACTGTGGTCACGCACCAGTACTATCTAGTCACCTCTCCCGATCCACTGTGGTCACGCGCCAGTACTATCTAGTCACCTCTTCCGACCCACTGTGGTCACGCACCAGTACTATCTAGTCACCTCTCCCGATCCACTGTGGTCACGCACCAGTACTATCTAGTCACCTCTCCCGATCCACTGTGGTCACGCACCAGTACTATCTAGCCGCCTCTCCCGATCCACTGTGGTCACGCACCAGTACTATCTAGCCGCCTCTCCCGACCCACTGTCGTCACACACCAGTACTATCTAGTTACCTCTCCCGAACCACTGTCGTCACATACCAGTACTATCTAGTCGCCTACCTCGACCCACTGTCGTCACACACCAGTACTATCTAGTCACCTCTCCCGACCCAAAATGTCGTCACACACTAGTACTATCTAGTCACCTCTCCCGAACCACTGTGGTCACACACCAGTACTATCTAGTCACCTCTCCCGATCCACTGTGGTCACGCACCAGTACTATCTAGTCACCTCTCCCGATCCACTGTGGTCACGCGCCAGTACTATCTAGTCACCTCTCCCGATCCACTGTGGTCACGCACCAGTACTATCTAGTCACCTCTTCCGACCCACTGTGGTCACGCACCAGTACTATCTAGTCACCTCTCCCGATCCACTGTGGTCACCCACCAGTACTATCTAGTCACCTCTCCCGATTCACTGTGGTCACGCACCAGTACTATCTAGCCGCCTCTCCCGACCCACTGTGGTCACGCACCAGTACTATCTAGTCACCTCTTCCGACCCACTGTGGTCACACACCAGTACTATCTAGTCACCTCTCCCGATCCACTGTGGTCACGCACCAGTACTATCTAGCCGCCTCTCCCGATCCACTGTGGTCACGCACCAGTACTATCTAGCCGCCTCTCCCGACCCACTGTCGTCACACACCAGTACTATCTAGTTACCTCTCCCGAACCACTGTCGTCACATACCAGTACTATCTAGTCGCCTACCTCGACCCACTGTCGTCACACACCAGTACTATCTAGTCACCTCTCCCGACCCAAAATGTCGTCACACACTAGTACTATCTAGTCACCTCTCCCGAACCACTGTGGTCACACACCAGTACTATCTAGTCACCTCTCCCGATCCACTGTGGTCACGCACCAGTACTATCTAGTCACCTCTCCCGATCCACTGTGGTCACGCGCCAGTACTATCTAGTCACCTCTCCCGATCCACTGTGGTCACGCACCAGTACTATCTAGTCACCTCTTCCGACCCACTGTGGTCACGCACCAGTACTATCTAGTCACCTCTCCCGATCCACTGTGGTCACCCACCAGTACTATCTAGTCACCTCTCCCGATTCACTGTGGTCACGCACCAGTACTATCTAGCCGCCTCTCCCGACCCACTGTCGTCACACACCAGTACTATCTAGTCACCTCTCCCGACCCAAAATGTCGTCACACACTAGTACTATCTAGTCACCTCTCCCGAACCACTGTGGGAACACACCAGTACTATCTAGTCACCTCTCCCGATCCACTGTGGTCACGCACCAGTACTATCTAGCCGCCTCTCCCGATCCACTGTGGTCACGCACCAGTACTATCTAGCCGCCTCTCCCGACCCACTGTCGTCACACACCAGTACTATCTAGTTACCTCTCCCGAACCACTGTGGTCACACACCAGTACTATCTAGTCACCTCTCCCGACCCACTGTCGTCACACACCAAGTACCTACCCCAAGTACCTCCAGTCACAACAAACCAAGACAAGGACACTTCTTTAGACCGACCAGTTCAAGTAGAACAGGGTCTACATTCAACCCAGTTGTTTCAGATAGATTTGATGCCGAGCCTCTTCACCAGTTGCCACTAGAGGTTTCTCCACCCTTGCCGACTACCAAGGAACGACCAGGAGTGGAAAAGTCGTCAAGCCACAATCAAGATATAAAGATATGATTCCTTTCATTTAAAGGTATAAATAAATAGTAAAATAAAATAAATGTAACCTTTCAAATATATATGATTGAAATAAAATAATTTCATCTGGTGAGAAATTTTTAATTAATAAATTAAATAATAACTATAAAACAGTGCCGGTGTAAACAGGATGAAGCACGAAAAAAATGAGCAGTGTATTAAGGATCTTAGGGGTGATGTAGAAAGACTGACTAAATTGTTGGGCGAAATCATGCCGAGTCTACCTGAGTGTAGGGTAGGACATATAGCTAGTGATTGCTTAAGACAGTCTTCTATGTTTTCCAACTGCAATACTCTTGACAATGCTGAGATTGTGAACATACGTCCATATGGCGGAGATTAGTTTGGAAATCTGCGAAAAGTTAAGGTGAATATAAACGGCAATATACAGGGTGATCCAAAAGTCCCGCACAACTTTAAAAATTAATAACTCCGCGAATATTTGCGCTAGAGCAATGCGGTAAACACCATTGTGTTCAGGATGCAATGGGATTTTTTATGGCAAATAATGAAAATTTCGAAATTGATTTTAGTTACAACTTTATTCACTAGATGGCGCTCTACCCTAATCAGCGATTCAGCGGCCAAATTGTTTGATAAATTGAAAAATATAACTGAACGACACGTATTTTTCCTTTTTGAATACCAGGAAAGAACCCTAATAATATCAAATGATAAATTAATAAAACACCATTTCGCCAAAAGTTTGAAGAAATGGTTAACGATTTTTAAATACAATCTGAGATATGTAAAATAGGTAAATGCAAATTAAAACATGTATAGCAAAAAATATCTATATTTTAGATGGGGTTTTATGAAATAGATTGAATTTTTGAAAAACACTGCTGATATCAATGCACGATTTTTTGAAATGTTAATATAGTACCAGAAATTATGATGGCATTACTAATAGGATTTCGTGCTATAAGTAATGTGTAGTTTCTTGACTAATTGGCGACACTTGACTATTTAACTGGATATTTGTCATGATCCAAAAATGAAATATAGAGGGGAGTGACAAAATATATTTGTCGTACTTTATTCCAAATATCCTATGGGTTTGTCGAATGTTATCATTGTTTATTATACTGTACATAATTTTGAAAATGTATAACCTAAAAAAATCATTTTTAAATCGACCTTTTGCGTTGAAAAACGTGGTAGTAAAATAATTTTGTATTATCTTTTGCGCAAAATTTCTAAAGTTGGTGGGGGGGTGGATACAGAGAATATTCCTTATGCTATTTCTTCTAATGAGCGAAAAGCAATAAACTAAACATAAGGGGTAAAATTGTGTATACCAGTGTTATTCGAGAAGTTACAACAATTTGGCCTGCACGACATAATATAAGATGTGGGCAAATGACAAACAAAATATTTACTGTTCACAGAAAAACAAAGAGTCATGATGTGAGGACAGCATTTATTATTCCAATAACCCAAAACAAAGAGCTGCAAAATATAACACATGAAGTAACTGCCTTCTCTCTTGTATTAGGTCACAATCCTTACTCAATGTGGCGCCCTTCATTCTCAAACACCGCCTGCAGACGATAGATGACAGAACGGTCACAATTAAATAGTTGAAATTTATAAAACGTGCCATCTGATAGAAGCCTTCAACATGGCCAATGTGGTAGGCCGGCATCGATAAAAAACGCGACTTAATGTACCCCCATAACCGAAATTGTAAGGCGTCAAATCTGGTGATATTGGAGGCCACTGGTATATAAAATGACGACTTATCAACGAATTTCACCGAACGTATCCTTCAGCAATTGTTTGGCACTGCGGGAGATATGAGGAGGTCCTCCATCTTGCATGAATGTTATTTCGCTTAGTGCTTGTCTGTTCTGCAATATGGGAATAACCTTTTCTCTCAGAAGTTGAACATTACGTTCACCAGTTACAAAAACGGTTTTAAAAGTTCTTCCATTGATTTTTTCAAAGAAAAATGGCCCAATAATAAAAGAAGAAGTGAACCCACACAAAATTGTAACTCTGGGCTGATGAAGTGGTATTTCTGTAAAATCCTAGGGTTTTCTGTTGCCAAAATGAGGCAGTTTTGAAATGTTAAATTCTCCCTTTAGATAAAAGTGAGCATCATCTGTTCTTAGAACATTTGACAGCCAGTTTTCATCAATATCAATTTGTCGGAAAACCCATGCAGCGAATTCTTGACGCTTCTCAAAATCGCTGACTTTCAACACGTGAAAACTTTGAATTTTGAATGGGTATTTTTATTGAAAAATTCTAAATGTGTGTTCTCTCCAAACTGTTCCATACGAAATCCCCTTTAAAAACCTTTTGAGAAAGAATAATGGGAAGGATGATTTAGAGACGAATCTACAAAGATTCCTATTTGCTCATAGAGCATTCCCCCAAACTGTAATAAAAGAATTCCCCCGCGGAACTGCTAAGGAAGGGAAGTTTAAGATCAATATTCTCGAATTTAATACCAAGATGGGAAATCCGCGAGAGGTATTTCATGAGGCCATAAGAAGGCAGGAGCAGTTTACTACAGGTTGCGAGGTTTATTTCCGCAACTATGCAACTGGACCTAAACGGTAAAAAAGTACCATTTTGAAATTATTGAGCTACCGTCACTACCTTATAAGTTGCGAGGGCGTCGTGTATAAGAGGCATATCAATCAATTGCGACCTGTGAGAAAGAAACAAGTAGACACAAGAAATTTGATACTTCCTCGAACATCAGGACAGAAGCCTGTAGATGGAAGTCAGAAATAAAGTGAAGAGGAGGTTCCAGAGGTTACACCAGGAAACAAGGAGGAGACTGCTTCTGTGCACGTACCCTCTTGCACTCCTAGACCAGGGCCTTTTGCTGTGCACGTGCCCTCTTGCACTCCTAAACCGGAGCCTGCCGCTGTGCAAGTGCCCGTCCGCAGTCCTAGACCTCAGAGAGCCAGGAAACCCCCAAACCGACTGGAGTATTATTAAGGGGGGAGATGTGTTGTGTATGTAAATAGATGAAGATTATTTGCATTCTTTAAAGTCTCATTATGTAAGAATATATGTGTATATAAATTGGACATTTTTTGTTGGCCAAACGAAAAGAATAAGAGCTAAATAAAGAGTCATGGTCAAGTTTGAGTTGTTGTACATCTAATTACGACACAACCTTAACAACATCCATCCTCACTGAAGACACAAAGGTTGCCTGTTATGCAGATTATATAGCCATATGGCACACAAGTAGCAGTATAGAAATATCAGAAAAATACTGAACACATCAATGAGAGGACTGGAGAAGTGGGCAATGAAACTCAAAATGACAATAAACCCAATAAACACAAACCTATAGGTCTCCTTCACTGACAGGAAAAAAGGCATGAATTTAACTCCAAAATAAGCATAAACAACCATATAATTGATAATATTAGATCTCCAAATTAACCTAGGTGTGATACTTGATGAGGAATTGCGATTTACAGAACACATAATTAGCACCTCAAATAGAGCTACCAGAAACCTAAACATTCTGAGAAGGCTATGTGGAACAAATTGGGCAGCAAAACCCAAAATTCTCAGAACAACATATATCACCTTAATAAGGCCACCTGTTTGGGCTCCCTCAAGTTCATCACTAAAAAGAAGACTAGACAGTGTTCAAGCAAAAGCGGCCAAATTAATCACTGGTTCTGTTTCAAATACCAACAATTAGAAAATTCAGAGAGAATGTGGTCTAGACCTACTTGAAAGAAGAAGACAATTAAAAACAATAAAATTCACCAATAGCTTAAAAACTAAAGAAACCGAACACATATCCCATAGAACCTATTTAAACTGGACCCAAAAAGAAAGGCTCAAAAGATCTTCAACACTTCAGTACGGCAACAATATTAGAAAGAGCATAAATATGAAACATAATGAATTTCAAATTCGAGAATAACCAATATTTCCTACCCCATTGCTATCAAATGTAATTATCAATCTTAACCTGAATGAACCCTGCAATAAAAAAAAAAGAGAATAAAAACATACTTAAAAAGAAAGGACTTGACACAATTGGTTTATGCGATCAGATAAATTATTTAACAGCATATACAGATGGATCATCAGACGTTACCATAAATAATGGAGAGGCTGGAATTAACATAATACTGCAAGATGGAACATGTACATCAAACATGTACAACTTGTACATCAAAATCAAAGAAGGAACAAGAAAGATTTCACTTGTGAACTGACAGCTATCTGGAAGCTCTTGATGTATGCCTTAACCAACCATCCCTGCATCAAGCAGAAGGAATTATAATATACCGTACAACGACTTTATATCCGATCTAGAAGCAATTCAGAAGGGCAATACTATAATCACACAGAAAATACACTCGTTACTTACTTAACTGATATCATTGGAGAATAACTGCATTCTACAATGGATTCCTGCCAGTGTTTGGATCGGGGGTAATGAAATGGCAGTTGTATTTGCAAAGGAAGCCAGAAGGTTGAGCCAAAGGAAAGAACAAATGCCATTATTTGACGCTGATGATTTGGAAAAATACAAGATAATTGAACAAAAATAAGAAAAAAATCAAAATGCGAAATAAACACTGAGAGAAAAATGACAAAAACTATAACACGGCTTAGAACAAACACTATAAAGAAATGACAATACATCCAGATGGCACAAGAACCTATAGGACAAGCAACAACTGTCCTGGTGTGGAACTAACACCTACTCACATATTCTCATGCCCAGCAATGGCCGCAGCCTTGCAGAAAATTGACATAGACCCAGAGCAGCTGCTTTGCACACCCAAGATAGTGGACAATGCTGCTGCTGCTGTGATAGAGATGCATGGAGACATCTGAAGCTCTTTATTGGACACGACAAAAACAACAACGGCATTCCAAAGTAAAATAAATCATCAGAGATAGATAAATATTTTTCAAATGAATTAAAATAAATATAATCGATACTGTGAGAGAGTTGAATTAAAAAAATTAGAAATTTATTATTTTCTAAATTTAAATAGCTGAGAGGATTCCAGCAAACCGCATCTAAAATATCAGGTTTTTTTTTGCTACATGTTTTAATTTGCATATACCTATTTTACATATCTCAGATTGTATTTAAAATCGTTAACCATTTCTTCTAACTTTTGGCGAAATGGTGTTTTATTAATTTAGCATTTGATATTATTAGGGTTCTTTCCTGGTATTCAAAAAGGAAAAATACGTGTCGTTCAGTTATATTTTGCAATTTATCAAACAATTTGGCCGCTGAATCGCTGAGTCTGGTAGAGCGCCATCTAGCGAATAAAGTTGTAACTAAAATCAATTTTGAAATTTTCATTATTTGCCATAAAAAATCCCATTGCATCCTGAACACAATGGTGTTTACCCCATTGCTCTAGCGCAAATATTCGCGGAGTTATTAATTTTTAAAGTTATGCGGGACTTTTGGATCACCCTGTATGTGGCATCTGTTATACGATACAGCAAAGCTAAGTTAGTATCATTGATTCTGAAAAGTGTAAGGTCTTGAAAGAGAATTGGGACGATGCACTTAAAACTCTACGTACTTTAAGAAGATCCTTACACGTGTTGAAACCTGTAGAGTTGGCAACGAAAACGGCAGCGAGCTGGGAGAGATAAACCTTTGGGTAATGCCGCTCGGAGATAACGGCTACGACGGGATTCTGGGAATCAATGATATAAGGAGATTGAATATCTCGTTGCCTCCCATAGGGAAACGTTTCAACATAATTCCCTTTAAACCAGAAGACCGAAATTATGTAGACCTTATCTGCGTTGAAAGTGCACATTGACCATTGGTTTCAAGCTCCTAAGGGGAGAAATCAGTGATGGACATTGAAAACGAGGCTGTAAAGTTGCCACCTACTGAATTTAACATAAACTGTGGGTGAAGCGCTGGGTCTGTTAGTAGTTTTAGAAAGCCTACTTGGGCCGAAAGGTTATGGGCGATGCGGAAAGCTAGGGAAACTGTTAGACAGTTCATGTCAGGTAATTCCGTGAAAAAGGTTATGAATGCTAGGCCACCTTATACTAGAAGTTTCGATGAAAGAGTCTTGGTAATGCTAGCTGTTCCTAAGAATAAAGGTTATTCCAGTTTCTATGGCACTTTACGTGTGGAAGCTAGGGTCTCCGATGTCAGTTTCAAGGTACGAGGGGTCAACATGCACGATAAGGAGGTTGTGAATATCGTTTGGTTTAAGCGTTTAGAATCAGGCGTTAAGTAGAGCTTTTAGCTCTTGTAATTGAGAGAATTGAATGGAATCTTCTGAGTTGGATCGTTCAGTTACTCCTCAAGCCAGTGTAGTCAGTTCCCATAGTCTTCTCCTAACATGCCCAGCTGGTCCCAAATGAGAGCACATTTCCCCTCTCCATGACTATGCAGAGATATGCGGTTTTAAAGAAGTAACCCAAGGTAATTCACTGTAGTTTGTGCAGAAGTTAGTTTTGAAGAGTTTTCAGTTTAACAAAGAATAAACCATTGCCTAATTTCACTAAATAATTTAATGAAAACATTAAAAATAATACACGTATACATAAACTTGAGAAAACTTTAAAATTTGAAATCAGAAGTCAAATATCTGCCAAACTTTTTAATGGCCTTTCAAAATTGCATAAACCAAACACACCTTACGTTCCATTGTTTCATATGCTGACTCTCCTCCTTTACCCCTCACTAATTTATTTCTTCATTCATCTCTCCCCTCTAGGAATTACTTCCCCACACTATACTACATTAAACAGTACCTATAGAAACGAGGAAAAAACCTTTCAATTTCCAATAACAGCAGCCTGATGTCATGACGTTGAATCACTCTACACCTCAACTCCACACAATGAAGCTATTCTAACACTTCAGAACTTTCTTGAAACATATTAAGAATTAGATCTTTCTTTCTCTACAGAGACTTTAATGGATTTAATTGGTCTTGTTGGTGAACACAATGATTTTAGCTATGAAAACAAGTTTTATAGACAAGTTAAAGGCCTACCAATTGGCAACCCTATATTTCACCGGCTTTAACAATATATTCATGAACCAAATCGATCAAATTATAACAGAATCAAAATATGTCTAAATAATCTTATGGAAAGGATACATTGATGACATTTTTGGAATAACCAAATCGGCTATTTCAGTATTTTTAAGATATTTGAAAAAATTAAAAGAGGAAGATGAGCAAGATGATATGATCCGATTTTTTATAAAAGAAGTTCCCTTTCACTTCCTAAATTTAAACAGAAAAACATGTGGTGCTCCAGTTCCGAGTCGGTTTATTGATTACATAATGGACATATTCAGTCAGTTGAGCTAAATATTGTGCGATACATCTTTTGACTGGTAATGGGAGATCTCCGATCAAATATTGTTCTGCTGTTATAGAAGGGAGTAGATTTTCATAGAGTGAATAAAATTTCTAATTTGCTATTATTAGTAGGTCTTCTTGGCGAGCCTGGTCGGTAGCAGTCCTGATAATTTGAGGAATCGCTCTTTCAAGGATATAATAGTCAGAACAGTTAATAAGCCATGAGAATTCTGTATCATTTAAAATATTTGTTTTGATTTTGGATAAACCTATTTTTTGTTTTGTCCCAGTAGATATTTACCCCACAGTTGTCTTTAAAAAAATAGATGATAACCTTGATTCGTCTATTTTTTTTTGTATTCTTAACCAACATTTTAAAGTTAATTTCGTTGATGTAGCTGCAAGTGAAACTCTTGCAGTTTCAGTCATTAGGATATATTCAGTAAAATATTTAGGGAGATTTAAGTATCTGCGTAGAAAAATATATTGAATATTGTTTAGGATCGTGCACTGCTCATTTGACCAAATTGATGCAGCGTAAATTGTCTCCAACAGCTCCATTACTGACTGGAAAGAGTTCATCCTTGAGTTTTTTGTCAGAATCTCCCAGATAACACCTATAGCTACCAGAGCTTTGCCTTTATAGTAAATCGTAGCTTGTTTGAATGAATTAGTGGTTGGAGAGGGTATCCCAGATATCTCAGAGTAACCATTGATGAGTGTTGACCCCAGAACCATTTATCAGTGTGCATTAGTCGACCGCCATTCCTGAAGACCATTATTTTCGATTTATTTTCATAAAAGGTTAATATAGATTATATATACATCTATTAATTAATTAAAATATAATTTTTAAAATATTGTTTGAAAATGCACTAAAAAGGAGAAAATAAATATTTCAGCTACCGCATTTTGAACAATCAGATCTATATGAGTCAAACTGGGAAACTATCAACAATCAACGTGATTTTCAAAATACCTTGTAGCAAATTCAAACCAATTATATAGGAAATCCGTTTTAATGATCGTATTATTACCACAAATCAAGATTAAGGAATTATGACCTTGTTTCACTCCTTGTAGACTCCGCGGACTTTGAAAAAAAAAAAAAAAAAAAACTCTATACGAGGTCTTTTAAGAAAAGTTTCTTTTTTTTTTTTTGCGAAAACCAGTTGGATTTTAATGAAGCGCGCTTGCATAAGACGACGTTGAACCTTCATACGCATGCGTGAAATTTTTTCCCCGCCTGTGAATAGCTTCAGTTGAAGTCAAGCGGCATTTGAGTGATTTAGTATTTAGTTTGAGTCAAAAGGCGATCCATTAATTAAGATTATATAAAAGGGCGTACCTGGATCTGTAAAGAAAAAAAAAAACAATTATTTTCTTAAAATATTTCGAGAGATTGCTCCCTCTTTATCAATTTGCAATCTCTCGAAATATTTTAAGAAAATATATATATTTTTCTTTACAGATCCAGTTACGCCCTTTTATATAATCTTAGTATTTAGTGTTCTTATCGGATTTTCATTGTAAGGAAAATGACGGCACGACTAGGAGGTTTGAGTTAACTCAACATGTATTACCAAACCAGTATATGAATCAATTGCCTCAAACTTGGGTCAGTTCAGGTAAAGTTAGGTAGACACATCAATGGCATTCTCTCCCATCTGCTCGGTGTTGATCTCTAAACTCGGGTAGATGTTTGGAGTCTGATGTGAGAGATGTTCTACACGACCTTGCTACTCACGTTGGCTGCTAGACTCGTTCGGCCCAGAAGGCCCCGTGTCGAACATACTCCTCATCCAGCAATTATCAGAATATAATAGATATGGGGTGGGATGGGTCCAGTTCTGGTCCAGCCTGGTTAGTTCCTGAGCATCAGGGATCCAGTGGCGTGTGGGCTGGACTCGGTCTCATTCAGACGGTTGTGTCCGCGGTGATTCTGGTTTAGAATGGCTGGCACACACAGTTGTTACTACAGTCGACAATCAGGGATGAGAGTGAGAGAGAGAGCTGTTTGACAAGATGTGTCTGACCCTGAATTCTGACGTAACACTTGCCTGCTTCAAAATATAACATATCTCGGGCTGTCGAAAGGAGTTCATAAAGCGCAAAATGCTTCAGAGATTTGTGTGTGGCGCGATAGTGGCTATAACCGGTTCTCGCTGACTAGAGCTTCAGGAGCAATGAAAATGTTCTTTTTAGGTTCTACTTGATAATTACAGATGAATAACATATTCTATTTCATTAATTTGTTACATCCTCTTTGAAAGGTAGTTGAAAAGTAGCCAAAGTCAAATCTATGAGAATTACACAAGGGTGAATTATATCCACGAAATCAGCTATTGAAGCAAGTCCGTTATAGACATGTCATGAGCGATAGCATTCAAATCAGGAAATAATCGATCAGATAGATTATAATTGTGAAGTTGATATCAACTTTTGTATAAGGTTCTAAGAATTCGAATAATATAGAATGTTTCTGGATTATACCTGCTTGTTGAGTTAAGGGGTTAAAAGATAGAAAATATAATGAACAAAGTTATATAGACGCTAACAATTAAAGATGAGGAGAGGGAGAAATATCATAAAATGGCGGCGAGGCATAATCCACTGCCGCCCTACATTGAAGAAACAGTAGTGTTAGCTACGATTAGTTTCTCTTTGGTGTGCTGAAGACATTACCTCTTTCACTGCAGAAATTCTTGTCTTGCAGAAGTCAGAGTTGTTAAGTGATAGGTAGAGATTGGGTGGTGTTTTTGTTTCAATTCAACGTAAAATATATTTTGGAGACACATAACCAACATAGAGAATAGCGTCATCTTGGGCACTGTGATCTACATTTTCCAAGACTGGTTCCAGGATTCCGCCGCAGTGTCAATGTCAAGGCTTCCCTACAAGAAGACGATACGACGCTCTTCACGCCGCAAGAGAAAAGACGCGAAGCTACTAGGGACAAAGTTTTAAGGCTATGAGAGAATTCTTGGCAGAAGTTGGATCCATGTCAGTATCTACAATATCTGCAAGCTGTGGGTCCCAGTTCCCATAGGGAAGGAGCTATGCAGCAAAGTATTTATTTTATCTTATATATACATGTGATATCTTGGGACCTCTGGGACCAGTGTTACCTGATGCTAGACGAACCTCGATGTCAACTCTACCGTGCAGTCGTGGTGGAAGGCGACACAGCTGGGCCAAAGGTGAAATAAACAAACAGAGATTCCACTAAAAGCGTCTGACGTCAAGAAGGAATGGGATGAGGAGAGAGAGACTTTAGAGCAAGTGTTACCGTTGGGAGCCAAGCGAAGACTGCCTATTCTAGGTCTTCGATTTAACACCACGACCTTGCTTCTTTCTGATTGGCTGACCTATTTAGGTGATTCTTTCCTAATTGGTGGGACTTTTTCACGTGGCCGTAGGCTATTGGTTGACCTACTTAGGTGATGTCTTCTGTAATTGGCCTTGCGGCTTTCTTTGATTGAAAATACGTCCTGTCTTGGCCCGGAAATTGGGCGTCACTCTTAGATTTTATGGTTTCCTCGATATCAGATACGCCCTGTCCTGTCAGGAAGTATTGACTTGTAACTTATTTATAGTTGGGCTGGTTTTAAGCCTCTTTTGCTAGGCCTTGCTTCGACTTCTGTCCTAAACCTGATTTGTTTTAACCTTAACTTTCTCCTGTCTCTCTCCATTCCTTCTATCTGTACAGTTGCAATACTTTATTAGATTCTTACGCGGTACAGATTGATGCTAGTTGAGGTTTTCTATGTGCAGTACATAAGAAGTTATATACAGTCATGGGGTGGAACATGTGGTAGTGGATATTTAGACTATTTACAACAATTCCATGGTCTTAAATCATCACATACAGATTATTATTTTTTATATTTCTATTATTTATATATTTTTTGATACTCTGGAAACTTCCCTCCTTGCTTATCTTGTATCTTATAAATGTTGGTTTTGTTCTTGCCTTAAATAAATTGCTGTGTCATTCTGAAGTTTATCTTTCCTAATTTTTTAGCGACAATAATCGCGCAAGCATTAAATGTATATATTTTTAAATATATATTTCAATGATTTAACTAGCGTGCCGAATTTTTCGGCACGCCTGGAGAAAAAAGAGGTAAATAAGAGTTAGGCTTTTTTTTTACGCTACAATAAAGTTTTGTATTTGCTAATTGTGTATGTACTTAAAAATCATAACACTACATAAAGCCAACAAATGCATGGTTATTCTTCATTTATTCCTTTTAGGTTTCTTCAATATTTAACCAGTCTGAATGAGGTTTTAACAGGATATAAAGTTAAGTTTAGAAGAGAATTTACCACCAGCAAAAAATTAAAATTAATTAAGTACTAGACAAATGTACTTATTTTTTAGTCCGAAAATGATATTTCTGCATCAGGTTTAATGGGCAGAAGGGACTGCGAGGTTCTTCTGGCGACTTGGGATCTTCCACTGTTGGAGTATGGCGACGGGTTTCCGAATCTTCCCTGGGATAGTTTACTTCCTGATTCGCCCACATGGTGTGTAATTTTCGGTTAATAGTCTTCCGAAATCGACTGCATCTCTTCCAATTCTGGCATCCGAAAAAGCTTGGCGTCTGTCTCTGCAATAAAGTAGCCAAGGCGCCCACAGTGGATCGGTCTGTCATATTTAGTGCGCTACTAAGTTATCTGATTATTTGGTGACCCTTCAGTGCTTCGTCGATATCTTTGATCATTCTGGGGGATGAATTGACGCCGAGGGCAAATCTCTCAAGCTGACGGACTTCCCGTTTGTCAGGGAGGGGAATGGAGTATCGACATCATGGGCGGCAAATGTAGGAGGAGCCAAAACTTCCTGAACTCTTCTCTGATCCATTCTCCTAACCAAGGCTTCCAGGTTCTCAGTTTCAGCGGTTGAAATGGTGGTCACAATTGGCAGTCGGTTGAACCTTGGATGAACCTTGGCGATGCAACACACATCTTCTCGAGTAGAACGGCAGAACGCAATAAATTACCCTGTGCTGATATCTAGATTTCTTTGAAGTTCTCGAACCTGTAATTCGCTGTGCCAGCGAGGTCAAATATAACATTAGAAAGACACATGGAGTCATCCCACTTTTGTATAGCTCCATACATAGGAATTCTTTTAGGCAACGCTTTGAATCCTTACCACATTCTCCCGAGAAGACAGCAGGATATCTCCACTGATGGCGGAGTAGGCGATTTTCTGGTGTTTATTTTATCTCTATTTTCTTTCGAGTGGGAAAAGTAAGCGCTGTAGATAGTTCTGATTGCAATTCTTGAAGGCGATGACTTCGTCTAGGGACACGTCTTGTTACACAGCGTCTCCACCACAGTTGTCGCAATGAAAAGTAATTAAATAAGTTCTCGAATGATTTTAAATATTTATTTATTTAGTTATTATAAATATTTCAGATACAAAATAGGGTTATACTATATATGCACCAAATCGATTTAAAGCGAATTGGGAAGTGTTAATTATGCTGCACGAGCCAGCCAATTCCATTCCACTGGTCGCTTTGTGTTTTCCCATAAAATTGCAGGGCGCGATCAAGTCGCTGTCTTGGACTCAAAAGAGATTGAAACCGATTTATTTCAATGTTCATATAAGGTTATATATGATTAAATACAAAATAAAATTGAATAAAAAAGATGGAATAAGAATAAATATAGTTGAAAATATAAAATAGATAAATCCTTTTTTTATATATATAAAAATGAAATCCAAAATCGATGTTTGTTATCGCGTTTGGCAAAATCTACATAATAAATCATTAAATTTCGCATGTAGGTAGCTGAAGATTTCGTTTAACATATAAGCTATTCAAAAAACTAAAAAGGTTAACGCGCTTTTTTTAAAATGTAAAACCAAAAAGCGTTAGTACCAGCCTTTTACCGCTTGGCGCCGCACTGGTCGCGACGATAAATGAATTTGATTGGTTGATAATTTTACATGTAGTTTTTTTAGTATGTTTACATGATAAATGTTTTTAAAAGGTAAGATTATCCAATCGCCGTGAAACTTAAGGAAGTTATTTACTATACTACTGGGAAGGTTTCTGGTTTGAATTTGATTTGAAATAAATATTCGTTGCAATTTTATTTGAAAATTTTCTACTTTCACTCGCAAGCAGCGCCTCTCGCGGTATCTGTTGAAATTAAATTTATAAATTGTAAAAATGCTAAAATGTGTTCCAAGTATAATAAATTTAATTCGAGGATTTAGTAATATAATATTCCAATGACGTTGTAAAAAACTTGGCATTTCAATATTAATATATATTTAAAGGAAATATCTTATTTAAAATTTAATGATTATTTTTTTAAAAAATATGTGTTTCAAAAATATATTTAAATGCATATAACAATATTTCTATACATTTATAAATCTATATATAGGTAGATTGGATGTTTTCTAGAATAGCTTTAACAAATGTTTGTTAGGCAAACTTTCACTTGGGTAAAAAGGGCAAAGCTGGGTACATTCGCTAAATACAGTTATTTACAAATGTTCGTTTGTGGCAAGATACTATTCCTTCAACTTCAAATTACCGAGTGGACCAATTAATATTGATTTTATTCAACTAATCGAATATTTTTCAAGGGACCGAGAAAATTTTCAAATTATCGAGAGTATAGACAAGTATCGATTCAGTAGGGATTGGATGTTTGCTAGATACTTTTAACAAATGTTCGTTAGGCAAACTTTTATTTGGGTGAAAACGGGCGAAGCAGGGAACATATATATATTTGTTTGTCGGCTATGCACGCCCTCAACATGTAACTAATCTCGCTGAAATTTGAACAGGACAGAGAGTTAAATCTGGGAGAGTTTTTTTTTCCGCACTTTTAACCAAGAAAAATTATAATTAACCAAGTCCTGAGCAACAATATTTCTTTAGTCAGAAATGATTGTGACAATATTGCTATATCATGCTTGATTGACATAAACAAAATTCGTTAGAGGAATATTCACTAAAGCAGACCACGGGTGAAGCCAGATGATAATTTTTAGCAGGCAGGAACAAAATTCTACAAGCGAAACATTCACTCGAGCAGAAGACACACAAGCCAGATCATCTCTATGTATAAAATACGTTTCTCAGCCTTTTGGCGAAGATCATGTGGTATATCTCTAGATATATATATATATCTTTATAAAAATATATTCAGTAGAGAGAGTGGATATGTTTGCTCGAAAAATATATTTTATATATTATATAAATATATAATGTAACGAATATTATTATCATTATTATCATAATATTCTGGGTGTTCTGGAATATTATTATCAATAATATTCGTTAGGCAAACTTTCACTTGTTGGGGCACGTTTTTGTAACCATACCCCAACAGAAGGCGTATGTATAATCAAATCAAATGGATACATGGCTTCCCTCCCACATAGACTTACAGACCACCTTTTTGCCCAGAAACCTAGACAATTGATGACACCAGACTTCCATGCCGAAAGCTGATGCCTGGTGAAGAAGACACCAGTGACATCCAGAGACATCCGCGCTGGAAGCTGTTGTTCCATATGTACATATATTCCCCTCACCAAAAATTTAGGTAAAGGTGACCAGAAAAAAATGGAGAAGGAAGATTTCTAAAAGACTAAGCCTTATAAATATCCTTCCCGAAAAAAGGAAGCATCACATTACAGTCCAGGTAAAAGGGGCCTGGGTCGATTTTTAGCCAAGACGGGGGGCGATATATATACCGTCCCGAGAAAAGGGAGGATCGTATTACAGCCCATGTGGAGGAGGCCTGGGGTCTGATGAAATTTTACACTATTGCCGTGGCTGTTTCTCTCTTTAGATTTTTTTTGTTTTGGTAATACTATATGTTCTATTTTGATGGGAGAGGCCTGGGGCGTCTGTGAAATCGTATACTGGAGCCGTTGGCCATTTTGATTGGTGTTTCTTTCGGCGAATGAAAACGGAGAGAGACAAGAATAAAAGAGGGTTTCTTTGCCAAAAGGCAGATTTGAATCTGAGTCGCTCAGTGAGAGGACAGTCTTCAGACGGGAGACCAGACCTTTGCCGGCACTTTCGAGAAAAGGTAAGCCATTTGTCATTATGACTTAGCGCCCCCCCCCTTTTTGTGTAGTAACCAACCTAGATTTCGCATGGGCCCTAAAGGGCTATAAAGTAACTTCAGGTCACCTCTATCTAAATTTTACTATGTAAATAGCATATCTCGTCAGTATAGACATGTTCCCAAATTTTAATTTATTTAAATAAATATCTAGAGAAATTTTCTTGTTTCCTCTCATACATATTTCATTCCTTTTGCTTTATGGTACTACCCCCCCCACACCTTAATTTCACAAATTGTACTAAATATAGAACTATCGACTCTGTTGGAATAGAGTTGTGTACTATATCTTTGCTGTGATATATTGACACAGCGACAGTTGCAAATTACGACTTTATTAGGGCTACTTTGAGGGTATCTATCTGTCAGGTTTTAGTAATGTTTGTACTTTTATGTGTTTCAGTGCGTTATTCCATCATATTTACCATTATACCATATTTTCTGATTCCTCGGGCTATTGTTACGCTGTTAGGAGGGTACGGCATGATGCAAACAGATTTGTATGTTTGACTATTGTTTGTGTTATTTGGGCTATAAAAATGCCTTAATATGAATCTATTTACAGTTGATCTGTAGAAATTATAGAGATCCGTTGCTATAATTTTCCTCTATGAAATAGCTCCCAGCGTCTTCAGTGGGTTGCTAAACCTCCAGAAGGAGTCTTTTATAGATTGCCCAATTTAATAACGATTTCATGGGTTGTCTGATGAAATTGTATACTAGTGTCGTGGCTGTTTCCATCTTTAGACCTTTGTTCTGACAATATTATATGCTCGATCCCTGCTTTAGCTCAACTCTTAATCAATTACAGAGTTCCCCCCCCCCTTTTTTTTAAATTTTATTTATCCTGCTTGCACAAATTGCATTACATGTGATGATGTAAAGACATATGTCGATAGTGCATCATTGACAGCTGTGCTTCTATTATACAACATTAAGGTCTTGCTGCGGGTTATATACATGGGGTTGTTGGCCTAAATTGCTATATATATATACTTAAGTGAGGAAACTTTAATAAGTCACATCGTGTATCCTCCCTTTTCATCTATCCAAACCGGGAACGCAACAATGGCGCCCAACGTGGGGCTCGAATTTAGTATATGTTTCATCCCCTATACTTTAGAAATATATACCTAATGAAAAGCCATACTATTTTTAAGTATTGGTGAAGTAGTCCACGCATCCTGAGATTAACAGTCTATTATAAATCGTGAATTTTAATTTATGCTTTCCGTTTCACTGGCATTTTATCAGGCAATGAAAGTTATGTTGAGGCGGTGTATACCGCATCTCTCGCCGCTGTCTTTTACGATTCACATTGTTTGTGGCAAAACCTTAATATTATCATTGATTTCTGATATCAAAGTAAAACGTTTATGGGGATGAGTATCTTTTATTCTGGTCTTCTCAAGCTTCGAGCTTGTCCGCCCTTCTACAGGAGAAACATATACAATATATCAAGAAAATATAACGTCGCCTGATGCTAAAACTATTATGATTCTATGTACATATATATATATACATTAGGAAGTTTTGCATATTATTTGTTTTCTTAAGACATTTTTTTTTTGGTTAAGGTATTTACACATATTCTACTATTGTTTGCTATATTCTATGAATTATCTTATAGGTTAGAAATTCTATTATTTAAGTAGTTTTATAATAGTTATTGGCTATTACATATAAGTTACTCATATTATTGTTGATATTATTAGCTGGTACTAGGATATATTGTGTTAAATGTTTCGGGCAAATCTATTTTCTATTAATGCTATTGTGTTTTCTGAATAATAGAGAATCAATTATAAGCCTTTGATATTTGCTGTTTATGTTATTGTAATGTATTCTAGGTTCTCCTAATGCGAAAGTGTGACCTGTTCCTTTGCAGTATTGGAAAATTAGAGACCTATTATCTTGATTAATAACGTTGCGTCTATGTTCATATATTCTATTGCTGACTCTCCTTCCTGTCTCCCCTGCGTATTTGGCTTGGCAGCTGTTACACTCTACGGAATATATTGCCTTTTATTCTCTGTTTTGGTTAGTGGGTTTTATGATAGTAGGATTATTTTTAGATAGTGGACTTTTATGGTGGAGCCTATGTTAGGGGAATTACAGTAATATGTTTGGATGCCAGAGTTTCTTAAGTAGTTGACTATTGTTATAGATGTTTGTGAGTATGGAATGTAACATATCGCCCTATGGATATTTTGTGGTTTTGTTTATTGGGTTATTGATAGTTATACTTTTGTGGAAATGTTGTAATATAAAGGTGGTTTGGTATCCTGCTTGCTGGACATTATTTATAATGTTCTGTGTCTCAATCATTTTGAATTCTGTTGCGAGCACCATTGATTACAATTTCTTTATTTTACTTTCTCAAATTATTATATACAGTATGAGAAATGAGGTTGGATTCCCATGGTTCAAATTTAGAACGGTGATCAGTGTTTTACAGTAGTCTACTGAAACGACTTAGCATTTTTTTTTCATCATAGCTCTGATATAATTTTCTCACAGCAGAGGTGAGTTCTGATAATTATTGCTGGATACAAATATCTTAACTTCATTTTAATAGCGCTTTCTATCAAATCATACTAGCCTGTGCATCCAGATTAGGGCTAACATGCTGAATGATAGTTAATCGATTTTATTTTTTTTAACGCATAGTGGATTGGGAGAGTGGCAAATATATGAGCCTTAAGGTGAAAATAGAATTGAAGATCCAGTTCGCGTACCCGTGAAGAGAGAAGTTTGATCACCATAGAAAGACGCGCTTTTTTTTTCTCTTCGTAAAACCTTTTTTATTTGAAATCAATAATGGATAGAAATCTGGTTTTAACATTCCAATGGCAGAATCTCAAGGAGTAGATCTGGTGACCAATTTGCGCGAGTACCTTTTAAATCACTGTGGAACTATTTATTAACTTATGACAACTACCTGGGATAATCTTTTAAAATATTCAAAGGAAAGGAGATGACTGGAGCTTGTGTCTACAAGACAGCTGAGATATCCCGAGGTGTGCTTGGACAGCTTTAAGCTAATGACAAGGCAGCAAAAGCCACCTGTGTTAGAGACAGGATCTATCTAATAATGGGGGTATAGGAGACAGGAGAGTTTATCGAGGCTCGATTTAACACTTGTATATAATGAGGAAGTTAGCGGAATGCGAGCCTCCAGTGCGGAGTAAAATCACCTAAAGGCTGTGAATAAAGATTGATAAAGTCGGGACACCCGTGCAAAGATATTACATTGAATATAATTCGGAACCTATAGGCGTGAGGCGGTATCGTGATTGGATTAGATGGCTAGACACGCAAGGAGGGAGGCCCCCTTTGACGACGTTTTCTGCCAAGTATGATCACTGGATACCGATAGACCGCCAAAAGGGTGTGTTCCCCACATTGGAAATGTCATTGAAGATGTGCCAGCATGCAGAAAAGAAAGGTCTAGGACGAGATGACGTTTCCTAAAATTGACATTTAAGGTGATATGCCTGGACTATAGATGAGGCAGTGAAGTCCATCTAGAATATGACGCTAATCCCAGAACAAAATGTGGATGGATCGAGCTGAGGTGACGACTCCATATTAAATATACCTCTATAAATTCTTAAATGTCCACATATATTTCCACAGTGAATTATACAAGTTGCACACCTATCTCATGAGCCAGGAATGTAATTATCAGACTGACAGTAAGGAATAATATAAAATTTCTAACCCAGGAACAAACAAGACCCCTGATATGCAACAAAGTCTACAAAATAATTTCCCTATCAAATTCTCAGTATATCATCATAACTCAACAGAAAACCCGGTTACAATTGGTATCATAAAGGGCGAAATAACTTTGTCCTTTCCCAATCCAATGTGCACCTGCTACCACATAGACAGTGATCTTATAACCACATTTGATTTTGTTTCAGCATGTTGTGAGAGAATTGAACTCATGGAAATGCAGCATTTTAATTACTATGCCTCATACTGTATAAATACATGAAGGAAATTTCTAATAACAGCCGCTAAGTGGCAAAGGACACATAAAAATGCTACAAAGAGCATTGATCTAAGATTACTATCCACCCACATGGATGAACATGTACCTCTCCCATTTCCTTTCCCTTTTGGGCCATGAACCCATCTTTCACCCCTCGGTTCCCTGCCCCCATTAATACATGAGATTCTCTTCTCCAATCCCCACTACTAATCTGGAATATTTCAGACAGCAGACTGAGAGAGAACCATGCACCCTGGAGATGACCCCTCACCCAGCCAGACGCCGTTGCCGTCTGCGCTATACCATTTGGAGAAGTTTGAGGGAAATGGGCTCATACCATTCGACAAGTTCATCCGGGACTTCGAATTGGTCTACGACGTGAAAGCCCTGGATGATTCTAGGAGGAGGATCCTCCTGGACAATCACCTTCGAGGAGCTGCGAGAGAGTTCGCCCTCCAGTCCTCCCAGATCAAACTGGGATACAACGAATTAAAGGAAAACCTGGAACAGAGATTCTCCAGGAGGGCCCCCAAGAGAGAAGCCAGGAAGAAGTTCTTCTCCTGTAGACAAAGGCCCGGAGAAAAGGTTAAGGAATACGCGAACAGAGTGCGGAGCCTTGCCTCAGAAGCCGAGTCAGATGGCCTGAGGATCGACATCACTGAGGTCGCTGATATCTTCCTCACTGGACTCTGTCCAAACCTGTGGCAGAGAGCCCACCAACTCCAGAATGAGTCATGGGAGGTGATTGTGAGCAGTCTCCACCAGATCGAAGAAAGGGATGACGAGTACTCCAGATGCCAAATGGAAGATGAAGAGGGGAGTGCCAGGAAGTTGAGGGAGTTGACGAGCCAGATGGCCCGAATGGAATCCAAGTTAAAGAACCTGGAGACGGAAAACCAAGACCTGAGGAGGACCCACAGGGAGCAACCCAGGATGAATATGGGAAACAGGTGGGACAACAACCAGGCCAGAGGTTTCCAGCGGAGAGGAGGTTCCGCTCAGAACAACCAGCCCACTATACAAGGGACCAGGCAGGAGAGACCCCAACAGAACCCTAACGGTAGAGCCCCACAAGAACAGCGCAAGGAAGGCCCTCCAGCAACAACCAAGGGAGGAGCGCCAAGGGGGTATGAGGGCCCCGAAGCAACGCGGACACCCATCAGGTGCTTCAGATGCGGGGAGACAGGCCACATGGCAAGAATTTGCACAGCCATGACAAAAAAATAGGTCCGGCTCGCCTCAAAGCAGGGAATGGGGGAACTCTAGCCGGCCTACCTGTAATCACATGTACATTTGTAGATAAAGGTTGGTCTCTGAGCAATAGGACTATCAGACTAATTATCGATACAGGCTCAGAGGCCAACATTGTAAATATAGATTCCTTGGATATTAGCGCTGAAGGTTTGGGTAAACCCACCTTCCTTAAGGGGATTAGTGGGAGTGAGTTAAGGTCACTGGGGAGTGAGTTAATAGAGGTTAGGGCCTATATCAGGGGAAAACCCATCAGGGAAGTAAAAACAACATTTGAATACTGCCATTTAGGTGGGCTAGGCTTTGATGGAATCCTAGGTATGCCAGGATTCAAGGCTCTAAGACTCACTCTCAACCATGATGGAAGCGTCAGATCAGACTTTGAGCAGGACGAAGAACCAACTAAGTCGGCCTTCCTGTCCTCGTTACAGGCCAGTGAGGTGCCTGTCAGACCACCCAGTATACCTCTACATAAAATCAGGACAGGGGAAGACGTCCTTAGGGCATATAGTCACTGTTTCTGTGACGACATCTCCGATATGGGCGATGGGTCAACCATCATTGCCCCTAAGTTAAAGATACTGACTGGAAAGCCAGTCTATAGACGTCAGTATCCGATCCCAAATAAGCTGGTCTCAAAGGTGAAGGCCTTAGTAGACGAATTGGAAGAAGCTGGAATAATCGAGGGGAGTACATCCTTATGGAATTCTCCCCTATTCCCCGTTGCTAAAACAGACGGCAGCGTCCGCATTACAATGGACCTGCGATTAATTAATGAGGTGACAGAATTCTTCCCGTTCCCAATACCTCGTGTTGAAGACAACCTGCGTGCTTTTGCAGGCGCAAAGGTCTTCAGCACATTAGACTTGACCTCTGGATTTTTCCAGATTCGCATCCCGGAGGGTGATAGAGATTATTTCACTTTCTCTCTGCCCTGGGGGAGATATCGTTTCACACGTCTACCACAAGGAGCGAAGAACTCAGATCAGATCTTCCAATGGGCCATGAATTTGGTCCTAGGGGATTTGTTGTATAAATGCGTTCGTTTGTACATCGATGATGTCATCGTCTACAGCGACTCTCATGAGCAGCATGTGGCGGACCTTGCCGCTGTACTCGAACGCCTGAGTCGCTTTAATCTAAAGGCTAGGCGTGGGAAGAGTTATTTCTTCAAGGGCTCTGTAGATTACCTCGGTCATGTAATTGATCAGGATGGGATAAAACCCATGTGGGATAATGTCGCGGCTCTCAGGGATTTGAAACGTCCCCACAACATCAGGGGGGTCAGAAGTCTTTTGGGTACTGTAAACTACTACAGGCGCTTCATACCCAACGCAGGTGAACTCCTAGCTCCACTAAGTAACTTATTGAGAAAGGGGCGAAGATTCACTTGGGGTACAATAGAGCAGACAGCCTTTGAGACCATAAAACAAGTACTAACCAGTGAGCCTTTACTGGCTCATCCAATGATAGGGCGACCATTTATCCTCAATACAGACGCCAGTGGAATAGCGGTTGGCGCTTGTCTCCAACAGGAGATAGACGGGGTTGTCAAGCCAATAGCTTACTATAGCAAACGGTTGATAGGCCCCGAAACTCGCTATTCCACAATCGAAAAGGAGGCTTATGCCGTAGTGTTGTCTCTGCAGCACTTTAAACACCTCCTGGCGGGCAGTAAGGTTGAGGTGCATACCGATCACAAACCGATCACTTATAACAAGGGGTCTGATTATAAGAACGCTCGATTGTCTAGATGGGCAGAGATCATCCAAGACTTCAATGTGACATTTGTGTATGTCCCGGGGAAAGAAAACACGGTAGCCGACTTCCTCAGTAGGTTCCCGTGTGAGGATGATCCTGAACCATCACGAGATAAGAGAGTTGTGGCCGCAGTAATTAAAAATCGTGGGCCCCCCTTGATAGATAGTGATCGGACGTGGGAAGGTTTGCTTAAGGACAAGAAATGGGCCCCCTTATTGAAACTAATAGGTGACAGACGGTCTACCGAGACTGTAACTTATAAAAATAAGGATTATAAAATGCACGAGGGTTACCTTGTGTCTAAGAACAGTGGGGGTATCTGGGTGAAGGTGGTTCCGTCAGACATTAGGGAGATGGTGATTAAATATCACCACGACGTTCCGACGGGAGGTCATTTTGGGGTCAAGAAGGTAATGAGAAGGCTGAAGGACGATTATTATTGGCCGGGTATGAGGACACAGGTCCGAAACTATATATACAGATGCGAGGGTTGCCAGCTCTCAAATCAAGGTGTAACCAAGGCTGGTAATGCTCCCCACTTCAGGCCTGGAAAACCATTTGAGCATCTTGCTCTAGACTTCATAGGACCCTTAGAGAAGACTTCCAGAGGACATTCTAGCATCCTGACCATAGTCGATTTATTTACCAAATTCCCTATTTTAATACCTACAAGAGACCAGTGTGCCAGTACAGTGGTTAAAGCGCTGTTGGAAAGCGTAATTACTATCTTTGGAGTACCGAAAACTATACTTTCGGACCGGGGTTCGGCATTCATTAGCTGTATTTTTAAAGGGATTTGCAAGGCCATGGGGGTAAGTGCAGTGAACACCACTGCTTGGAGACCTCAAAGTAATGGCGCTGTAGAAAGGCTCAACAGAACAGTAATTGAATCTTTGCGTAGGTGTGAGGCAAGTTCTAATTGGGATGACATCCTACCCATGGTAGCTTTAGCTATCAGAACCACTGAACATTCTAGTACAGGATTTACGCCAGCGAAACTCGTCTTCGGACATGAGCTGAGGCTTCCGCAACCTTTTCAGGAAGCGGGACAAAGTCCTGTAAGCGAAGATTTGATTGCTCAAACGGCAGCCTTCTACGAGCGGGAACTAACAGAGGAGGTCGAGAAGATAAGAGAGGTGGTAAGGCAAACCTACTTGAATGAACAGGAAGAAGCTAGGATTAAGTTCGAAAACAAAAGGCTGAGAACTTTCAATAACGGGGACTTAGTCCTAGTGGAGAGAATGCATGAGACGAAGGGGCGTCACAAATTTGAACCAAGGTATGGGGGTCCATATGAGGTACTAAGAAGAGCTGGTGATACTGTATATCTCTTGAAGAATCTAGAAACTGGGAATTTGGATAAATACCATATAGATAGGTTAAAACAATACCATATACCAATTAAGATTTTCCCCACAGAGGAGGAGGAAACTAGTGATGGTAATTCAAGTCAAGGTTCCAGTGATGAAGATCATTGGATTCATCTTACAGGTCCAGCTTATCTCCCGAATAGGTCCGTTAATGTAGTGGTTCCACAAGGGGTGACAACCAGAGCGAACTCAGAAGTAATGAGACGAGGGGAAGTTGACAGAGTTAGTGTGAACAGTTTAACTTTACGCAGGTCTACAAGGGTGAAAAGGCCCACACAGTGTAAATTCTGCTTAGACTGTCGCCACTAACTAGGATTTTGGAGTGTGTACGGAGAATCAGCTCGATAGAATGAGAAGTTTAGAGATTTCAACCTTTTTTTTTTCATTTAAAAACCTTTTTTTTTTTAAGTAGAACTTCATTAGGATTCCTTTTTTTTTCTATACAAACTATTTCTTGTTAAAACCCGAGTTTCAAAGACCAATGAGAATAATGTATACCATTGTGAATTAACTATTTAGTGTAAATCTGAAATTTTAGTTATTATCAGGAGTAATAGGTGAAGGAAGGTGTAGGAAATCACAACTTAGAGGGGGGCTATGTCTAAAACAACAAACCTAATAGGCATCCTATGGCTTGTGTTGGGTAATTCAGAAACCCTATAATCCCTGGCCTTCAGGTAGTAGCTTTGAAATAGGTTTCTAATGAGAACATGAAAGGTCAATCTCTCAGAGTGAAGTTGTGAAGTATAGGGACCCTAAGCCAGGGGTAGAAGTTAAGTAGGCCCAGACTGTAGTCGATCCTTGGAAAGCACTTGAGAATGTTAGTGTTGGGTAGTGAATCGTAAACCCTATAAATCCATCTTTCAATAGAGTGCTGAGGTAGGACTACTGCAAAGGGGGCAGACGCACGAGGAAGTAAGAAGAAAGTGACTTCACCCACGGTGGCTAGGGGAATGACTCAATCCGCTTTTATGAGGTGTCACGTTTAATGGTTCTTTATTCGCCCCAATAATTTGTGTGTGTCTATATAAAATTGTCGTGAATAGTCGCTTAGTGTCAAGGCAAGGGCAGTTTTTGAAGTTACACTGATTCTTTCTTTTTTTTTTTTTTGGTAGATTAGCTTCCAGGTTATTTAGACTTGTCAACAGTTATTGTTAACAATCATTTAGTGAGTATAATGAATTAATATATATGTAGAGCTTGTGCAGAGGCATTTCGTTTAAGTAAATAGGGCTTTGGTCCCCACTTTGTTTTAATTAGGTAACTTTATTTGATTTCACGTCTAGTCCTAGAAGATTTTATTATTGTAAGGGTCTATTTGATAGAAATAATTGAGTGTTTTGGCGTCTATAGCAGCTTCTAACTTTAGGATGAATGCCCTCAGTGACTGAATTGTGTGAATGTGAAGAGGAATAAATGTAGAAGAAGGTTAAAAACTATTATATTGTGAGACCAAAACACATTAGAATAGGGTTAAGGACTTTAATAGGATCGATTTTATTTTATTTTATTTTTTATTTCGAATTTTGTTAGGACCGAGAAGCCTCAAACAGGACAACTACAACTCTATCTAGTTAGAAAATATTCGCTCCCTTTTGTTAGGTCCCTCGTTAGGGGGTATAATTTTCCTTTGATTTTCTTTTATCTTAGTTTAGCTTGAATTCTAAGGATTGTGGATAAATGATCCCTATCCCGACCCTCAGACTTGGAGATAGTGGAAGGCAAGGATCAAGCCGAATTTCCCACTCAACTCCTCCTCGCAAGAGGAAACGAAGAGGTATAGATTGAATTTTATGCAGGATGGGGGATTTGTTTTAGCCATGCCGTATAGCCTGGGGTATAACGGCGCGACCTTGGGTAACCGATCTGACACCGTAGTTTCGACGCTTTTAGCGTGGCTGGAGCGAGGGTGTTCCAGACGGGAGGTCCTGTAAGATTGGCAAGTAGGCAGATATTGCCCAGTTATTCTAGACGAAGTAGTTTCCGTCTATTGAATTTTTTTGGTACCAGTTTGATCCCCCATAGCTAGCGGAAGTTTCTTCTAATAAAGGATTCGCCCTGCCATACGTTTTGTTAGAATGAATTCGAGCATAAGACCGATTCGAGAGACAGAATAAGTAATTATTAGGACCTTCAACGAGTTTAGACTCGTTCCATGATAGGATAATATTTTAAAGTATTAGTTAACTATAAGGACCGCGAACGAGACGCCAGAACGAGCCAATGAGTCAAAGTTTTAGAAGTGTTGTATTGAGGACAGTAGAATTAAGAGCAGTTATACAGGGAGTAGAATTCTGAAGGAATTTGTAAAAGGAACCAAAATTTCAGATTGATAAAATTCAAACTTATAAGATGTAGATTTATAGGATTCAGGTCAATGAATAGAGAGTATATTAGTAGATGAAAGTAATATGAATTTCTTGGAAGGGGGAGGTAGATGAACTGTACACACCCCAGAGGCAAGGTAAACGGAGCCACAAACAAAATAGTAGAAATTGATTAGTCGCTCTGCCAAAACAGAAAATTTCTCTTCATACGGTTGTCACCCTAGATTCAAAAGGACTGTGTAGTTTAATAGAGGTCTGGGCTATGTTCCATTTGACCAAGATTCTGAATGACGTTCCCACCTGGGTTGAGAGTATTGTAACAGAGGAATCTAACACATAAGAGAAAACACACCCTCCAGTAGGATCGGGATAGACGAATATTACCCAGTGACCAACTCGTGATTCCAGACTGAATAAGATTGAAAACTTAACTGAGATACTAAACCTTGATCCTTCAGCGCACAAATATATATAATGTGTTTTCATTTTCTTATTGAATAGGTTATTATTTTATATCATTTATATTATATTATAATCATATACTATTCATTTCAAAAAATTTATTTCCTTTGATATTCATGATATTAGTAATATTTACCTGCCATGTTGCATTTTTTTTAACATGTTGTCGTGGCTTATTCTTCCCTCAAGGCATGATCTATTTTATCCTTATTGTCTTTTATCCGCCTTACTTGTATATGTATATATATTTTGTCAACATATATAATTTTAAATAGTTATAAAACGAAGAGAAAAATGTTTATTAATATGCATGGGCTACAAGCTTTCGGGCTTCAAGCCCTTCGAAGGGCTTGAAGCCCGAAAGCTTGTAGCCCATGCATATTAATAAACATTTTTCTCTTCGTTTTATAACTATTTACAATTCTATAAGAGAAATTTTCATGATTCATGTTAAAATATATAATTTTGTAGTGGTTTTCTTTATCATCTATCATGGGATGATTTTTATCATATTTAATCACTATCTGCATGATACGTGTTTTCTTCAATATATATATTATACCCATCATATAACATGGAAGGATTCATTTTATCATTACATATTTCGTGCCTTATTTAATAATTACTTTCACAATTTGTTTCTGTAATTTTTTTAATTTAGCAAAAGTCATCATGTCATAGGCTAATTATTATATACCAAGATATTTCTTTCAGCTAACTATAATTATCCTTTCCTTTGATTGTATATGTATAACTATACCACACGAATGTCTTGATTGGTACTTAAATAAAGATGCTGGCATGTTTTAGGAGTTGGACTAGTCAGTTATTTCTAAACGACTTCTTGGCGCCCAATTTTTTTATATATAATATGTAATAGGGAAATGTTCTAACTGTATTGTTAGCAGAAAGAAGGTAGCAGTGATTCCAGCACCCCAAGAGGCAAGGATGGGGTTGAGAGGACTTACCACAAGGAAGGCCTACTCCTCAAGGCCAAAGAAGAAAGTGGAAGGGTGGTATATATACCCATGAATGGTAAGACAGATGACCATGCTTACTTCCATACATATGATATGACTGTCCCCCATAACCTATGTTGATAACAGTGTGCTGACAGAATAATAACACATAAAAACCCCTTTGCCAGGATGCGCAATGCCCACTAATGTTCGGAATAATAAACATCTAGAATGGCATACCATCATTTTGACTAGCCTTATCTTCCCTATAGGTTTCGGTACATCTGGCTTCACCTAGTAATGGAAAATGCATTTTGCTAGAAATGGGCCTGCTTTCATAGTAACTGATGAAAGGCAGATGAATAATGAGTAGCACAAACGCATTTGTCCATTACTTGGCAGGGGGAGGATTGTTGGGGCACGTTTTTGTAACCATACCCCAACAGAAGGCGTATGTATAATCAAATCAAATGGATACATGGCTTCCCTCCCACATAGACTTACAGACCACCTTTTTGCCCAGAAACCTAGACAATTGATGACACCAGACTTCCATGCCGAAAGCTGATGCCTGGTGAAGAAGACACCAGTGACATCCAGAGACATCCGCGCTGGAAGCTGTTGTTCCATATGTACATATATTCCCCTCACCAAAAATTTAGGTAAAGGTGACCAGAAAAAAATGGAGAAGGAAGATTTCTAAAAGACTAAGCCTTATAAATATCCTTCCCGAAAAAAGGAAGCATCACATTACAGTCCAGGTAAAAGGGGCCTGGGTCGATTTTTAGCCAAGACGGGGGGGGGGGGGGGGGGGGGGGGGGCGATATATATACCGTCCCGAGAAAAGGGAGGATCGTATTACAGCCCATGTGGAGGAGGCCTGGGGTCTGATGAAATTTTACACTATTGCCGTGGCTGTTTCTCTCTTTAGATTTTTTTTGTTTTGGTAATACTATATGTTCTATTTTGATGGGAGAGGCCTGGGGCGTCTGTGAAATCGTATACTGGAGCCGTTGGCCATTTTGATTGGTGTTTCTTTCGGCGAATGAAATCGGAGAGAGACAAGAATAAAAGAGGGTTTCTTTGCCAAAAGGCAGATTTGAATCTGAGTCGTTCAGTGAGAGGACAGTCTTCAGACGGGAGACCAGACCTTTGCCGACACTTTCGAGAAAAGGTAAGCCATTTGTCATTATGACTTAGCGCCCCCCCCCCCTTTTTGTGTAGTAACCAACCTAGATTTCGCATGGGCCCTAAAGGGCTATAAAGTAACTTCAGGTCACCTCTATCTAAATTTTACTATGTAAATAGCATATCTCGTCAGTATAGACATGTTCCCAAATTTTAATTTATTTAAATAAATATCTAGAAAAATTTTCTTGTTTCCTCTCATACATATTTCATTCCTTTTGCTTTATGGTACTACCCCCCCACACCTTAATTTCACAAATTGTACTAAATATAGAACTATCGACTCTGTTGGAATAGAGTTGTGTACTATATCTTTGCTGTGATATATTGACACAGCGACAGTTGCAAATTACGACTTTATTAGGGCTACTTTGAGGGTATCTATCTGTCAGGTTTTAGTAATGTTTGTACTTTTATGTGTTTCAGTGCGTTATTCCATCATATTTACCATTATACCATATTTTCTGATTCCTCGGGCTATTGTTACGCTGTTAGGAGGGTACGGCATGATGCAAACAGATTTGTATGTTTGACTATTGTTTGTGTTATTTGGGCTATAAAAATGCCTTAATATGAATCTATTTACAGTTGATCTGTAGAAATTATAGAGATCCGTTGCTATAATTTTCCTCTATGAAATAGCTCCCAGCGTCTTCAGTGGGTTGCTAAACCTCCAGAAGGAGTCTTTTATAGATTGCCCAATTTAATAACGATTTCATGGGTTGTCTGATGAAATTGTATACTAGTGTCGTGGCTGTTTCCATCTTTAGACCTTTGTTCTGACAATATTATATGCTCGATCCCTGCTTTAGCTCAACTCTTAATCAATTACAGAGTTTTCCCCCCCCCCCCCTTTTTTTAAATTTTATTTATCCTGTTTGCACAAATTGCATTACATGTGATGATGTAAAGACATATGTCGATAGTGCATCATTGACAGCTGTGCTTCTATTATACAACATTAAGGTCTTGCTGCGGGTTATATACATGGGGTTGTTGGCCTAAATTGCTATATATATATATACTTAAGTAAGGAAACTTTAATAAGTCACATCGTGTATCCTCCCTTTCCATCTATCCAAACCGGGAACGCAACACACTCAGATAAAACCCAGGCTAACCCAGGCGAAGCCTGGTACACATCCGCTAGTATACTTATATATAGTATTCAGTGGTGGGGCTCACCGCGGGAAAGACTCCGCCACCAGGAAACAGCAGAGTTCGATGCCAAAAGTTGATTATATGATTAAATTATTAACCTCCTTCTGGAACAGAAAGGCTTTGAGAAGTGTGCACTTTTTTTGTCAGATCCTCGTTAATCAGGCGCTCCTGGAAATTGTTGCTCACCTTGGCATCTTTGTTGGGGCACGTTTTTGTAACCATACCCCAACAGAAGGCGTATGTATAATCAAATCAAATGGATACATGGCTTCCCTCCCACATAGACTTACAGACCATTCTTTTTGCCCAGAAACCTAGACAACAGATGACACCAGACTTCCATGCCGAAAGCTGATGCCTGGTAGAGAAGAAGACATCCAGAGACATCCGAGCTGGAAACTGTTGTTTCATATGTACATATATTCCCCTCACCAAAAATTTAGGTAAAGGTGACCAGAAAAAAAAATGGAGAAGGAAGATCTCTAAAAGACTGAACCTTATAAAAAAAATCCTTCCCGAGAAAGGAAAGCGTTATATTACAGTTCAAGTGAAAAGGGACCTGTGTCAATTTTGGCTAAGACGGAGGGGGGGCGATATATATATATCGTCCCGAGAAAAAGGGAGGATTTTATTTCAATCCATGTGGAGGGGATGGGGCTGGGGTCTGAAATTTTACACTATCGCCGTAGGTGTTGCTCTCTTTAGATTTTTTTGTTTTGGTAATACTATATGTTCTATTTTGATGGAAGAGGCCTGGAGTCTGAAATCTTACACTAGTGCCGTGGTTGTTTCTCTCTTTAGATTTTTTTTGTTTTGGTAATACTATATGTTCTATTTTGATGAGGCCTGGGGCGTCTATGAAATTGATACTGGAGCGTTGGCCATTTTGATTGGTGTTTCTTTCGGCGAATGAAAATGGAGAGAGACATGAATAAGAGGAGGTTCTTTGCCAAAAGGCGAGATTCGATCGGAGTCGCTCAGTGAGAAGGACGATTTTTAGTCGGGCCTGAGACGTAGAGGAGAACAGACCTTGCCGCCGCTTTCGAGAGAAGGTAAGCCCCTCGCCATTATGGTTTAGCCCCCCCCCCTTTTATTTTTCGAACAGAAACTAATCTATTTAGATTCTGAATGGGCCCTAAAGGGCTTTAAGTGACTTAAAAAGGAGTGTTAGGGTTCGTATATTTTGTCCCGCTAGAATAGATGGAGATCTAGGTTCCCCCCCCTTTTTTTTTTTTTTTTGTGTGTAGTAGCCAACCTAGATTTCGCATGGGCCCTAAAGGGCTATAAAGTAACTTCAGGTCACCTCTATATAAATTTTACTATGTAAATAGCATATCTCGTCAGTATAGACATGTTCCCAAATTTTAAGATAGTTAAATAAATATCTAGAGAAATTTTCTTGTTTCCTCTGTTACCTATTTCATACATAATTTGCCTTATGGTGCTATTCCCACTGTTTAAATGAAATGTTGTATGTTTCTTACCTATTTGAAGGGAATGTTACTAATAATCAAGTCTCCCATAAATTACCGGCCACATACATTGCCGCGAGTGTCTGTGTTTCAGTGTTTTATAGATTGCCCAATTTAATAACGATTTCATGGGTTGTCTGATGAAATTGTATAATAGTGTCGCGGCTGTTTCCATCTTTAGACCATTGTTCTGACAATATTATATGCTCGATCCTTGCTTTAGCTCAACTCTTAATCAATTACAGAGTTTTTCCCCCTTTTCTTTTTTATTTATTTTATTTATCCTGTTTGCACAAATTGCATTACATGTGATGATGTAAAGACATATGCCGATAGTGCATCACTGACAGCTGTGCTGCTATTATACAACATTAAGGTCTTGCTGCGGGTTATATACATGGGGTTGTTGGCCTAAATTGCTATATATATATATATACTTAAGTAAGGAAACTTTTAATAAGTCACATCGTGTATCCTCCCTTTTCAACTATCCAAAACCGGGAACCCATCAATGTCGCCCGCCGCGGGGCTCGAATTTAGTATATGTTTCTTCCCCTATACTTTAGAAATATATACCTAATGAAAAGCCATACTATTTTTAAGTATTGGTGAAGTAGTCCACGCATCCTGAGATTAACAGTCTATTATAAATCGTGAATTTTAATTTATGCTTTCCGTTTCACTGGCATTTTATCAGGCAATGAAAGTTATGTTGAGGCGGTGTATACCGCATCTCTCGCCGCTGTCTTTTACGATTCACATTGTTTATGGCAAAACCTTAATATTATCATTGATTTCTGATATCAAAGTAAAACGTCTATGGGGATGAGTATCTTTTATTCTGGTCTTCTCGAGCTTTCGAGCTTGTCCGCCCTTCTACAGGAGAAACATATACAATATATCAAGAAAATATAACGTCGCCTGATGCTAAAACTATTATGATTCTATGTACATATATATATATACATTAGAAAGTTTTGCATATTATTTGTTTTCTTAAGACATATTTTTTTTGATTAAGGTATTACACATATTCTACTATTGTTTGCTATATTCTATGAACTATCTTATAGGTTAGAAATTCTATTATCTAAGTAGTTTTATAATAGTTATTGGCTATTACATATAAGTTACTTATATTATTGTTGATATTATTAGCTGGTACTAGGATATATTGTGTTATATGTTTCGGGCAAATCTATTTCTATTAATGCTATTGTATTTTCTGAATAATAGAAAATCAATTATAAGCCTTTGATATTTGCTGTTTATGTTATTGTAATGTATTCTAGGTTCTCCTAATGCGAAAGTGTGACCTGTTCCTTTGCAGTATTGGAAAATTAGAGACCTATTGTCTTGATTAATAACGTTGCGTCTATGTTCATATATTCTATTGCTGACTCTCCTTCCTGTCTCCCCTGCGTATTACTTGGCAGCTGTTACACTCTACGGAATATATTGCCTTTTATTCTCTGTTTTGGTTAGTGGGTTTTATGATAGTAGGATTATTTTAGATAGCGGACTTTTATGGTGGAGCCTATGTTAGGGGAATTACAGTAATACGTTTGGATGCCAGAGTTTCTTAAGTAGTTGGCTATTGTTATAGATGTTTGTGAGTATGGAATGTAACATATCGCCCTATAGATATTTGTGGAAATGTTGTAATATAAAGATGGTTTGGTATCCTGCTTGCTGGACATTATTTATAATGTTCTGTGTCTCAATCATTTTGAATTCTGTTGCGAGCACCATTGATTACAATTTCTTTATTTTACTTTCTCAAATTATTATATACAGTATGAGAAATGAGGTTGGATTTCCCATGGTTCAAATTTAGAACGGTGATCAGTGTTTTACAGTAGTCTACTGAAATGACTTAGCATTTTTTTTTTCATCATAGCTCTGATATAATTTTCTCACAGCAGAGGTGAGTTCTGATAATTATTGCTGGATACAAATATTTTAACTTCATTTTAATAGCGCTTTCTATCAAATCATACTAGCCTGTGCATCCAGATATATGAGCCTTAAGGTGAAAATAGAATTGAAGATCCAGTTAGCGTACCCGTGAAGAGAGAAATTTGATCACCATAAAAAGACGCGTCAGGCAACCGACTTTTTTCCTTTTCTCATGATGCCTCCAACTGCATATGATCTTAAATATCCTGTATACACTCTGACAAGGGAAGGTTATCCTGAATTGACAAATGTACAATTTTTGTCTTTAGTAGAGATTTCCAAGATTCTATTTCTGAAACATTTTTTTTTTGGATGAAGACAAATAAAACCATCTTGATAGTATTGAATTTTACAGTAAATATTTGCCAGCAGAAGGCATGATGAGATTACATGAAATTTAAACCAATTATATGCTTAGTATGTTTCTTCAGCTGTAATTTGACACAGTCATCAAATGAAGAAATGGGCAGTACGCCATATCTTGATGCTGGACACTTCTGTGTCAGGAAGGTGTAGTTAGTCTGTTTAATGAGAATTTCAATAATTATCGAAATTTAGCAGATTATCAATAACGAGTTTACAAAGTGGGAAGAGGAGCTTCTTTTTATTAGCATGCACACAAGCTTTCGGACATGTCGTCCTTCTTCAGGTAAGAGTAATAAACGCGCTGAGGATCCATATATACACAAAGCTGAAAAGAAAATTTACATAACTGCAAAAGATAAAAGTATTTAAAGATAAAAATAAGAACCAAATATGCTAAAAAGATTATAGGGATTAAATGCTAATAAATCTGGACTAAGTACATATGCACTATGAATGGTGTTAATCAAGGGCAGGTAAATGCAACCTATGGCTATTCACACAACATATGGTATTGTTCTGGTATATCTATATGCCTGTTGATGCTGTTTGTTTTTATTGACACAAATGCCTCTAGTAAAAGTCTTTGGTACTTATTATTGATATTGTTGTATAGAATGGATGGCTTTGTTAGATTGAATGTATGACCGGTTTGCATAGAATGACTGTAAATAGGGGAATTTAGGTTTTTATTAGAGATGTTTCTGGAATGCTCAACCATTCTGATGGCGACGGATCTACCCGTCTCCCCGACATAAGTGGCATTGCATTGGTCGCAAGAGACGGAATAGACAGCACCACCAGAACGGAGAGAACTCGCATGAAGGGAAGATCTGGTAATGGGGTGTCGGATTAGTGTGGCGATGTTAGGTGGGTTCTGGAAGTATGTTGTAATGCCATGTTGCCTTAAAAACCTGGCTATGGTGATAGACTGGGGGCAAAAAGGAAGGGAGCAAATATTTCTGTGTATAGCTGGAGCACTGTTGTGGTGAGGGTCATGCATGTGTTTAAGAATGAAGGGGATCGGGTAGCCGGATTTGGATAAATATGAAAATATTTTAGCCTTTTCTATTGTTTGGAATAACGGGAGGGAACAATGAGTAAAGATACGTTTAGTGAGAGCTCTAACTGTATTGATTTTGTGTGGTGTTGGGCAATGTGACCGGAAGTTTGTGTGGTGTGGGGGTGTGTTGTTTTTATAGTATACTGTGGTATGGAAACTGCTGGGGGTGCGTATGACTAGTGTATCTAGGAAAGGTAGGACTGAGTGATTTTCTGTTTCATGGGTGAAGGCTATGTCTGGGTGGAAGGAGTTGAGGTCAGATAGGATGTGAGAGGCAGATACCTCACTTACCAAGCAAAAGGTATCATCGATGTACCGCCTCCATAGAAAGATGTCTGAAGAATGGCGTGAAGTGATCCATTGGTCCAGTGACCTCATGACAACCTCAGCCACCACGGTTGAGAGGGGGCTACCCATGGGAGAGCCCTTGGTCTGCTTGAAAAACTGGGTATCAAATGTGAAGGTGGACATGCCTAGGCATATGGAAGTGAGCTCGACAACCGTCTCCGCGGTGAGGGTGTCTAACAGGGGGGCATTTTCGAGGAAAGTGCGTAAACTATTAATGATCAAGGGGTGGGCAAGTGAGAGATATAGAGACGTTACATCGAAAGAAACCATTATGGACCTGGGGGGAGGTGTGAGGCTGGTGATATAGGACACAAACGAGGGGGAGTTTGCAATGGTATATTCCCATGGGGGAGACTGTAGAAGGGGGGTCAAGAAGTTGGACAAAAATTTGACAGGGTATATGCCGGAGAGAGATGGTAAGATATGATTGGTCGGAGGGGAACATCGGGCTTGTGGATTTTTGGAAGGCCGTAAATGTAGGCTATTTGGGCGAGGTTAGCTGTGAAGTCGTTATATTGCTCTTTAGTGATCTGCTGGGACCTTTTTAATCTTAACAATAGTAAACGGAAATTCTTAACGGATGTTTTATGTTCCTGTTCAGTGATGGCAGAAAAAATGGAGTGTTGGTCGAGAACGTTTTGCATTTTTTGCTTGTAAACGGTAGTGTTGAGAATTACGGTCTGTGAGCCTTTGTCGGATTTTGTTATGACTATGTCTCTATTGCGTTTAAGACGGGAGATAACCCTATTCATGGCTAGGGACGGTTTAGGGATATTGTAGGGTCGTTGAAGGGTGGAGGTTTTTAAGGCAACATGGCATTACAACATACTTCCAGAACCCACCTAATATCGCCACACTAATCCGACACCCCATTACCAGATCTTCCCTTCATGCGAGTTCTCTCCGTTCTGGTGGTGCTGTCTATTCCGTCTCTTGCGACCAATGCAATGCCACTTATGTCGGGGAGACGGGTAGATCCGTCGCCATCAGAATGGTTGAGCATTCCAGAAACATCTCTAATAAAAACCTAAATTCCCCTATTTACAGTCATTCTATGCAAACCGGTCATACATTCAATCTAACAAAGCCATCCATTCTATACAACAATATCAATAATAAGTACCAAAGACTTTTACTAGAGGCATTTGTGTCAATAAAAACAAACAGCATCAACAGGCATATAGATATACCAGAACAATACCATATGTTGTGTGAATAGCCATAGGTTGCATTTACCTGCCCTTGATTAACACCATTCATAGTGCATATGTACTTAGTCCAGATTTATTAGCATTTAATCCCTATAATCTTTTTAGCATATTTGGTTCTTATTTTTATCTTTAAATACTTTTATCTTTTGCAGTTATGTAAATTTTCTTTTCAGCTTTGTGTATATATGGATCCTCAGCGCGTTTATTACTCTTACCTGAAGAAGGACGACATGTCCGAAAGCTTGTGTGCATGCTAATAAAAAGAAGCTCCTCTTCCCACTTTGTAAACTCGTTATTAACCTTCAGTGAAGAGCAGTTCTACTTAATTAGCAGATTATCATTGGGGATTTGAACAACTGTCTTGAAAAATTTTGAACAGCCTGAGTAGATAAAGGAATCCTGGAGTTAGAGTGGAGAATTAGTAGTACAGACTGACCACTCGACGCAGATAACTCTAGGGAACAATTATTGTGTTAATCCGCCGTAGACAAGAAGAACATTGATTCTCAGGATACTCGATAGGCAGAATTTTGAGAATTGATAAGGTCATGGTTAAAGTTTACACAGGCATGTGGGAGTAAAGACAGTGATTTAAAGAGGCAGCCTTGTGTCTTAAATACTTTCAGTGGAAGCAGATGCCACTGCAAATATTCAGGTCTAATAATTTCCAAATTTGAAGTCATGCATGACGGGTTAGCACGGGATTGACGCCTGAACTGGCTTTCACTGGGATTAATCGAGCTTGCGAAAGAACTAGAAGAAGTGTGACATGTCACGCCACTGTACTAAATTAATAATTGAGAAGATTTATGTTGAGCCAATTGAAATTAGTAAAGAATTAAGAGATTAAGGTCTTATTCTTTGAGTTTTACACTAATTCCAATTACGCGATATGGACGGCGTTATAAGTTGGGTGGAAATGATTCGGCCGCAATGGGATGGTCTCCTGGAGGTGGTACGATCAAATACTTACTTATTGAATGCCGGGCGGGATCGCATGAAGCATTAAATGACATCGTGAAATGCTTAAAGAAACACCCTAGAAGATTGGGGATCGACAAAATGACGACATGGAAAATGCTCAACATTGTACATTGGCAGCAAAATGATATCTTGCTATTGTATGGACGACCACTCCTTCCTGAAATGTGCAGCGGATGTTAGTCCCAGAATTAGGTCCTTTGAGGCGACACTTTCCTTTGCAGATGACATAAAGACGCATGACAAAACAGCACATGAGCATTTAAACTAACTTCAATTTCTGCCACCAATTAATTTAGTTGACCAATAGCTATAGAACCACTGGAGACCTCCATACCTGTGTGAATATTTTAGTGAGAAATGAACGATTCAATTCTATGAGCCATGAGGTATCCTGTATGATCGGAGTTGTACCCCATTCAATTTTTTTTAATAATAGCCAGTGCGAGATATTTCCAGGATTTTTTTTTAACTGTCTTATAATTCGGAAACTAGAAAACTACACCATCTTAATACAGTTTACGTTTAGCACCCATGTGGACTCAATATGACCATTGAATGAAAAAAATCGAAGACTAATGAGCGAGCCAACCTAAAGAGAACGAGTTTAATAGGCTTACAATCAATAGTTGAAGCAAACTATTCGCACAAATTTGTTATGTTCTCTCTCTAAATGATCTATGACATTATAGGTTTTCTTAACAAGGTAACTACCCCGCCGAGTGTATATGGAGTTATAAAGCTTAAGGGTCATAGGCTGTTGGAATAGAGTAGTTCAAAATTAAGAGTGATAATAGATCGGGATCCAGATCCCGATGACGGGTTTCAGGGAAATACCAGAGGGATGAAAAGGTAGTGAAATGTGTTAAAAACGATGGAAGAGAGGTGATGAAAGAGGTGTTGAAAGTGATGAAAAGGCGATGAAATATGATGAAAGAGGCGCTGAACTGTGTTATAAGGTGATGAATAAGAGATGAAATGTGTTGAAAGCGTTGAAGAGAGATGCGATGGAAGTAAGTTGAAAGGCGTCGAGGATGATGAAGGATGATGAAAGAGTGAGAAAGCGTTGAATGTTGATGAGAGAGAGATAGAAAGATGCAGAAAGATGTTGAAAGAGAAAGTATTGAAAAAAGTTGGATAAAGAGTTTTGTAAATAGTAGATAAAGATTGATGGAAGAAAGTACATTTAATGTATAAAGCGTAGCTGTCGACCGCAATATCGCCTCGATAGAACTATCCCTTTTAAAATAAGACATATTATGCACTGGGGGTTTGTGTAAGCTAATTTACATAAGTTTCGGCAACAGTATACACTATTTAATATAGATAGGTCTTTATTAATTACAATATTAGGTTATATATTAAATAGCAAATATATCTTAGTGTTATGGCGAACTTTAAACAGTTTGCAGTTTTTTTTTTAAACATGTGTTCTAGTGCTAAGTGTTGAAAGGAGCTTTAACACCATGTTTCAGGGTTTGTGTGTTATTTGTCTCAACCTTGTCTTTGTGCAGAATACCGTTTCACAACCTTACTGTAGTGTTTGTTGCCATCTTTAAAGATCTTCACAATTTGTTTTAATATTAGTGTGTCATTTAGAGAAAATTGTCACAACCTTATCCTTGTATAGAACACCGTTTTTACACCGTTTTATTTAATAAGTTATATGAGAGATTTTAGATATAGTATAATAGTTACTATTTACATGAGCCAAATCGACCCAACAGTTAGAGCAAGAGGGGGGAACTCAGATATTTCCTCCTTTCACGTGACGCGACTGCTCACCCCGACCGGTCGTGCCAGATAAGAGGGAATACCAGGAAACTCTGTCCCCCTGACATCGCTCCCTCAACACGAGGAACGTCATCCCGCTGCTTACTAGTCGGTCACAAGACCTTAGGCAGTCTGTTCTTGCACTTCGGGTTTGTGATAGGGCTCCATGCTCGCTACAAGGACGACATCTTGGGTTTTCGTGTTCTCCTAGTGTAGAATTGGCTCAGCCTCATTTTAGTATAGTATATAATTAAGAGTTGTCTCACAACCTTGTTTTAATATGACACACCATTCTGAAGAGCTTGTACAACCTGTCAGGATATGATTTAGGAAAATTTTAGTTTCTTTTTATTGTTATGTTACAATTTTATCCAACAAAGGGGTGACAACCAGAGCGAACTCAGAAGTAATGAGACGAGGGGAAGTTGACAGAGTTAGTGTGAACAGTTTAACTTTACGCAGGTCTACAAGGGTGAAAAGGCCCACACAGTGTAAATTCTGCTTAGACTGTCGCCACTAACTAGGATTTTGGAGTGTGTACGGAGAATCAGCTCGATAGAATGAGAAGTTTAGAGATTTCAACCTTTTTTTTTTCATTTAAAAACCTTTTTTTTTTTTCAAGTAGAACTTCATTAGGATTCCTTTTTTTTTTCTATACAAACTATTTCTTGTTAAAACCCGAGTTTCAAAGACCAATGAGAATAATGTATACCATTGTGAATTAACTATTTAGTGTAAATCTGAAATTTTAGTTATTATCAGGAGTAATAGGTGAAGGAAGGTGTAGGAAATCACAACTTAGAGGGGGGCTATGTCTAAAACAACAAACCTAATAGGCATCCTATGGCTTGTGTTGGGTAATTCAGAAACCCTATAATCCCTGGCCTTCAGGTAGTAGCTTTGAAATAGGTTTCTAATGAGGACATGAAAGGTCAATCTTTCAGAGTAAAGTTGTGAAGTATAGGGACCCTAAGCCAGGGGTAGAAGTTAAGTAGGCCCAGACCGTAGTCGATCCTTGGAAAGCACTTGAGAATGTTAGTGTTGGGTAGTGAATCATAAACCCTATAAATCCATCTTTCAATAGAGTGTTGAGGTCGGACTACTGCAAAGGGGACAGACGCACGATGAAGTAAGAAGATAGTGACTTCACCCACGGTGGCTAGGGGAGTGACTCAATCCGCTTTTATGAGGTGTCACATTTAATGGTCCTTTATTCACCATTATAATTTGTGTGTGTCTTTATAGAATTGTCGTGAAAAGTCGCTTAGTGTCAAGGCAAGGGCAGTTTTTGAAGTTACACTGATTCTTTTTTTTTTTGGTAGGTTAGCTTCCAGATTATTTAGAATTGTTAACAATTATTGTTAACAATCATTTATCGAGTATAAAGTGTTAGTATATATAGAGCTTGTACAGAGGCATTTTCTTTGAGTAACCTAGGGCTTTAGTTCCCAATTTGTTTTAATTAGAAAACTTTATTTGATTTCACATTAGTCCTGGAATTTAGAAATTGTTAGGGTTTATCTGATAGAGATTATTGAGTGTTTTGGCGTCTATAGCAGCTTTTAACTTTAGAATGAATGCCCACAGTGACTGAATTTTTTTTTTGTATGAATGTGAAGTGGAATAAATGATGAGAAGGTTAAAAACTAGTATACTGTTAGACCAAAATTACTTTAGAGCGTGTTAGGGAATTTAATAGGTTCAATTTTCAATTTTGATTTCTTTATTTGTTAGGAACGATAGCCTCACAGGACTGTAAAAACTCTATTGTTAGGAAAGGTATTCGCTCCATTTTGTTAGGTCTCCCCTTTCGGGAGTATAAAATTTTAATTTCTATTACTAGGGTAATCAAGTACTCTTTGTTATTTATATCAACTTGAATTTTAAGAGTCGTAGATAATGATCATATCTTGATTCTCAGACTGGAAGGTTGTGGGAGGTTATGATCAGACCAGGAAACCCACAAAACTTCTCCTCATTAGAGGAAACGAAGAGGTATAGATTGAATTTTATGCAGGATGGGGGATTTGTTTTAGCCATGCCGTATAGCCTGGGGTATAACGGCGCGACCTTGGGTAACCGATCTGACACCGTAGTTTCGACGTTTTTAGCGTGGCTGGAGCGAGGGTATTCCAGACGGGAGGTCCTGTAAGATTGGCATGTAGGCAGAGATTGCCCAGTTATTCTAGACGAAGTAGTTTCCGTCTATTGAATTTTTTTGGTACCAGTTTGATCCCCCATAGCTAGCGGAAGTTTCTTCTAATAAAGGATTCGCCCTGCCATACGTTTTGTTGGAATGAATTCGAGCATAAGACCGATTCGAGAGGCAGAATAAGTAATTATTAGGACCTTCAACGAGTTTAAACTCGTTTCATGATAGGATAAGATTTTAAAGTATTAGTTAACTATAAGGACCGCGAACGAGACGCCAGAACGAGCCAATGAGTCAAAGTTTTAGAAGTGTTGTATTGAGGACAGTAGAATTAGGAGCAGTTATACAGGGAGTAGAATTCTGAAGGAATTTGTAAAAGAACCAAAATTTCAGATTGATAAAATTCAAATTTATAAGATGTAGATTTGTAGGATTCAGGTCAATGAATAGAGGGTATATTAGTAGATGAAAGTAATATGAATTTCTTGGAAGGGGGAGGTAGCTGAACTGTACACACCCCAGAGACAAGGTAAACGGAGTCACAAACAAAATGGGAGAAGTTGATTAGTTTCTCTGTCAAACAGAGAGCTTTCTTCATACGGTTGTCACCCTAGATTTAAATGGACTGTGTAGTTTAATAGAGGTCTGGGCTATGTTCCATTTGACCAAGATTCTAAATGACGTACCCATCTGAGTTGAGAGTATTGTAACAGAGGAATCTAACACATAAGAGAAAACACACCCTCCAGTAGGATCGGGATAGACGAATATTACCCAGTGACCAACTCGTGATTCCAGACTGAATAAGATTGAAAAACTTAACTGAGATACTAAACCTTGAACCTTCAGCGCACAAATATATATAATGTGTTTTCATTTTCTAATTGAATATGTTATTATTTTATATCATATATATTATATTATAATCATATGCTATTCATTTCAACAATTTTATTTCCTTTGATATTCATGATATTAGTAATATTTACCGGCCATGTTGCGATTTTTTTTAACATGTTGTCATGGCTTATTCTTCCCTCAAGGCATGATCTATTTTATCCTTATTGTCTTTTATCCGCCTTACTTGTATAAGTATATATATTTTGTCATCATATATAATTTTGTAGTAGTTTTCTTTATCATCTATCATGGGATGATTTTTTATCATATTTAATCACTATCTGCATGATACGTGTTTTCTTCAATATATATATTATACCCATCATATAACATGGAAGGATTCATTTTATCATTACATATTTCGTGCCTTATTTAATAATTACTTTCACAATTTGTTTTCTGTAACCTTTTTTTTTTATTTAGCAAAAGTCATTATGTCATAGGCTAATCATTATGTATCAAGATATTTCTTTCAGCTAACTATAATTATCCTTTCCTTTGATTGTATATGTATAACTATACCACACGAATGTCTTGATTGGTACTTAAATAAAGATGCTGGCATGTTTTAGGAGTTGGACTAGTCAGTTATTTCTAAACGACTTCTTGGCGCCCAAATTTTTATATATAATATGTAATAGGGAAATGCTCTAACTGTATTGTTAGCAGAAAGAAGGTAGCAATGAATCCAGCACCACAAGAGGCAAGGATGGGGTTGAGAGGACTTACCACAAGGAGGGCCTACTCCTCAAGGCCAAAGAAGAAAGTGGAAGGGTGGTATATATACCCATGAATGGTAAGACAGATGACCTTGCTTACTTCCATACATATGATATGACTGTCCCCCATAACCTATGTTGATAACAGTGTGCTGACAGAATAATAACACATAAAAACCCCTTTGCCAGGATGCACAATGCCCACTAATGTTCGGAATAATAAACATCTAGAATAGCATACCATCATTTTGATTAGCCTTATCTTCCCTATAGGTTTCGGTACACCTGGCTTCACCTAGTAATGGAAAATGCATTTTGCTAGAAATGGGCCTGCTTTCATAGTAACTGATGAAAGGCAGATGAATAATGAATAGCACAAACGCATTTGTCCATTACTTGGCAGGGGGAGGATTGTTGGGGCACGTTTTTGTAACCATACCCCAACAGAAGGCGTATGTATAATCAAATCAAATGGATACATGGCTTCCCTCCCACATAGACTTACAGACCATTCTTTTTGCCCAGAAACCTAGACAACAGATGACACCAGACTTCCATGCCGAAAGCTGATGCCTGGTAGAGAAGAAGACATCCAGAGACATCCGAGCTGGAAACTGTTGTTTCATATGTACATATATTCCCCTCACCAAAAATTTAGGTAAAGGTGACCAGAAAAAAAAAATGGAGAAGGAAGATCTCTAAAAGACTGAACCTTATAAAAAAATCCTTCCCGAGAAAGGAAAGCGTTATATTACAGTTCAAGTGAAAAGGGACCTGTGTCAATTTTAGCTAAGACGGAGGGGGGGCGATATATATATATCGTTCCGAGAAAAAGGGAGGATTTTATTTCAATCCATGTGGAGGGGAGGGGGCTGGGGTCTGAAATTTTACACTATCGCCGTAGGTGTTGCTCTCTTTAGATTTTTTTGTTTTGGTAATACTATATGTTCTATTTTGATGGAAGAGGCCTGGAGTCTGAAATCTTACACTAGTGCCGTGGTTGTTTCTCTCTTTAGATTTTTTTTGTTTTGGTAATACTATATGTTCTATTTTGATGAGGCCTGGGGCGTCTATGAAATTGATACTGGAGCGTTGGCCATTTTGATTGGTGTTTCTTTCGGCGAATGAAAATGGAGAGAGACATGAATAAGAGGAGGTTCTTTGCCAAAAGGCGAGATTCGATCGGAGTCGCTCAGTGAGAAGGACGATTTTTAGTCAGGCCTGAGACGTAGAGGAGAACAGACCTTGCCGCCGCTTTCGAGAGAAGGTAAGCCCCTCGCCATTATGGTTTAGCCCCCCCCCCCCCTTTTATTTTTCGAACAGAAGCTAATCTATTTAGATTCTGAATGGGCCCTAAAGGGCTTTAAGTGACTTAAAAAGGAGTGTTAGGGTTCGTATATTTTGTCCCGCTAGAATAGATGGAGATCTAGGTTCCCCCCCCTTTTTTTTTTTTGTGTGTAGTAGCCAACCTAGATTTCGCATGGGCCCTAAAGGGCTATAAAGTAACTTCAGGTCACCTCTATATAAATTTTTCTATGTAAATAGCATATCTCGTCAGTATAGACATGTTCCCAAATTTTAAGATAGTTAAATAAATATCTAGAGAAATTTTCTTGTTTCCTCTGTTACCTATTTCATACATAATTTGCCTTATGGTGCTATTCCCACTGTTTAAATGAAATGTTGTATGTTTCTTACCTATTTGAAGGGAATGTTACTAATAATCAAGTCTCCCATAAATTACCGGCCACATACATTGCCGCGAGTGTCTGTGTTTCAGTGTTTTATAGATTGCCCAATTTAATAACGATTTCATGGGTTGTCTGATGAAATTGTATAATAGTGTCGCGGCTGTTTCCATCTTTAGACCATTGTTCTGACAATATTATATGCTCGATCCTTGCTTTAGCTCAACTCTTAATCAATTACAGAGTTTCCCCCCCTTTTCTTTTTTATTTATTTTATTTATCCTGTTTGCACAAATTGCATTACATGTGATGATGTAAAGACATATGCCGATAGTGCATCACTGACAGCTGTGCTGCTATTATACAACATTAAGGTCTTGCTGCGGGTTATATACATGGGGTTGTTGGCCTAAATTGCTATATATATATATATACTTAAGTAAGGAAACTTTTAATAAGTCACATCGTGTATCCTCCCTTTTCAACTATCCAAAACCGGGAACCCATCATCTTTACCCATAAACAATTTGTCAAGCGCTTTAAATTCTGAAGCTGGAAGAAATCTGGGCAAATCTTCGCATAGACGCAGTAATCTAGCTCGTTCAAATGTTTTGTTACCCTTATTTCGGCAATCCGTTGCCTCGTCGCCTTGATTCCAGGAGGTAGGGACCTCATGGTTGATGAATTCTATTTCCAGGTTCTGTCTGAAAATTGAACTTTGGCGCTGATTTTCCGAGCTTGTCAATCGAGGTGTACAGGGGCCAGGAGAGGAAAGCCAACCTAGCGTTAATCTTACGTTTAGATTGGAAAGCCGTTGTCGTCAGATTCACTTGAATCCTTTATATTAATTCAGTTTTTGGCTCAATGGTTGCACGTGTTTGACCTATTTATATATAAACATATTTCATTTATATATATTTTTTGCTGTAATTTAAAAAAATATTTTAGGGACTATTTGGGAAAAATATTCTTATATATTTTAAAAAGTAATATATTGCTCTATTATTTTTAAATTAATTAAATTTACTCTGTTTAAATATAGCGTGTTTACATTTTGGTGCTATTTTAACATTTTCTCAACATTTTTTATGATTTAGGTGGAAAAAATGGCTTTAAGATTAATTTTGGGCAATTTAAAATTATTTAATCCAACAATTTTCAATCCTTTGCCCATAGCTTCACAGTAATGTTTTATTTTAATTATAAACTTTTGAATGTTTTAATTTAAAAATGTGGATATTAGATTATACCTATAAAATGTATCATTATACCTTAAATAATACAATTTAAAAATAGAGATAAATAGACACACCATTTCTCATTTCTCTAGCAAATTTTAGTTTTTATATTTTTCCATAGAAGAATTAGCTATTTTTCACTCTTTCCTATTTAGTTTTGAGAACCATTTGATCAAAACACACCAAATTATTTTGAAGTTCTCATCAAAGAAGATAATTTTATCAATTTTTTTTATTTAAGGCATTCATTTAATCTAATTAAAGAATCTTAATTAATATTTTAAAAGGGAGATTAGGAGAGTTTTTTTGTCAAATCTGAAACTATGCACACCTCCAATTAATGCTCAATGTAAACAAACAACATCATTGAGCATAATTTTCCCATAACTACTAAAAATAATATGAAATTTCAATATATTGAAGTTTAAATGATAAAATGTAAGTTAAACTGGGAGGCACACAGAGCTGTAGTGCTCCCACCTCTTCACCAGATGTAAAAAGCATTTTCTGATTTGGTGTTGAAACATTTGTCCGTTGGAATGATGTCTTAACAACATGTTTACCTCTCCCATTAAAATATATATTCAAAATACATAATCTATAAAGTGAATTTTTAGATTATGCAGATATTGAAGTGTTTACTGTAGAAAATCACACTCTAGTGCTTTCATTGTTTACATCACTGATTTTCTAAACTATTATAGACGCGTATGATTATTTTGAAAATTAAACAATTTCTACTGCCCTTACTGCGATGGAAAAATTAAAAGGAGGGCCTGGCTTTAATTTTTCCATTGCAGTAAGGGCAGTAGAAATTGTTTAATTTTCAAAAGACTCATACACGTCTATAATAGTTTCGAATTTTCATATCAGATGGCATGCTGATACATCATCACTGATTTTGTTTTCAGTTTTAGTTCAAATTAGGTTTCATTTTTTTTTTTCAGTGGATGGATTCTATTTATCTGCTGAAGTTTACTTCAGATGTGTAGGAATGTATTAATTTGGTACTGGATTAAAGGAATAACAATGTGTACCTTTAACTTTAGTACACCATATTATTATTATTTCTATTTTATATCAACGCAAGGTAATAAGACCAAATCCAAATAAATAAATAGTGTGTGATGTTTCGGTAACAGCATTGTTACCATCTTCAGACAAAAGGTGTCGTGATCGTAGCCAACCAATAGGAGAGGGCATTCCAAAAAAAAAAGCAAACGGTGACAGAGATGAAAACTGAAGAATTGATTAAGAACGCATGACGCTCGTAACTGTATATATAATAATCCAAATTGTGCCTTATCAATTTTATATAATTTTATTGGCACACACAGTTTTATAGAGAATAGTTATAAGTTTTAGAAAAGAGAGAAATACAGTATAACCTTGTCGACACCCTATAATTCAACACTTGCAATAATTCTGCCACTTTTTCATGTCCTGACCTGCCGCCTATCTCAAACAACAATTCCTCACTATCCATAATTGTCACCTGATTTTAAAATCAATTTTTGACAGATTATTATACAATATAATGTGGCTTATGATTGTAGAACGACATTTGAAAATTATCCCGCTTGTGTTTCTTTTGAATGAAAAATTAAAATTTATTTTAAGTAGAAATAACGATTATTTCTAACTTTAGGGATGAAGTATGAAAGGATGAATTGTGAAGATTAAGGATAAACCGAAAAATTAAAGTGTCCAGGGATGGGAATTGCTTAAATATAAATTTATTGCTGAAAAAACATTTTGGCATGGCAGGCACAGTGGCCATAGTTTGTGTATACACACCTTGCTTAAAAGTCCTAAAATGCATCACAAAATTGGCGCCAATGATGGGCGATTTAGTCCTAACTTTAGCGGCCACTAAATCACCAATGTAAACAAATGTCTTAGATAAAAAACTGAAACTATTTTGGACATTTTCTCTTTAAAAAGGAATCCTACGTGTCCAAAATAGTTTGTTTCTTATCTAAGACATTTGTTTACATTGGTGATTTAGCAGCTGCTAAAGTTAGGTCTAAATCATTCATCATTGGCGCCAATTTTGTGACTTGAGACTTTTAAGCACAGTGTGCGTACACTATGGCCACTTAATTTTTAAAAAGTATCATACATATGTACCATACATGTCCAAAATGTCTTATAACAGATGGTACATCATATTATAAATGTCTTGGAGCCTTTTCTTTATTTGCTCAATTTATTTGTCTTCCCATTGCATTTATTCACTTATTAAAATATTATTTGTTATTTTTCCTTTGTTCCCAAATGTATTAATTCATCCATCACTTAAAGGTAATTGTGAACAATTCTGAAAAAATTAAAAAGTCCCAATATAAGGTATCAAATTCACATTAATAATTAAAATACAGTGGTACCTCGACATACGAGTTTAATTCGTTCCGCAACCTTGATCGTATCTTGAATTACTCGTATCTCGAAGCAAATTTCCCCATACAAAATTCCCATTTAAAATCGCAGATTAATATCTTCAACACTACCGAACCGAACTCGTATCTCGAATTTCGCTCGTAACTCAAAGCAAAAAATCACTTGCTCGTCGGCTCGTATCTCGAAAAACTTGTATGTTGGGGCGCTCGTATGTCGAGGTACCACTGTATATTACAACAGTGTATTTTATAAAATTATTATTTTAATTATATATCTGGTTATCCTAGAGACAAACGGCCAATAGCATTTAATGATAAAGTACAATTTGGATAACAGTATTATTTAAGAACTTGCGCTGTGATATTTTTTCTCATTTATTCTTTTGTCTGATTATGGTAACAATGCTGTTGCCGAAATGTCACACACTATTAAATTTTTTAGGCCTAATTTAAAAATTCCTTTAAACTAGGTTTTCAACATACAATCAGCTTTCTCGTGTCAGTGCTTACATAAATATAAATTACAATGTTTACTGCTGTGAGGGATTTCTGCATAAGTAGGGACGCTATGACAAGAGATCTGGAGATATTTGACCAAATCTGAGACACTGCATCTGATTGACTGGAGTGTGTGATACAAATAAACAATTTGCTCAAATTTTCATGTTAAGTTGGTTAGGTTAAAGTAAGGTTTGGTGTCAAATCTATCTGAATCTCCTGTATAATTTCTGTCAATTAAAATGTCATAGCTCCTCTCTACAGTAAAACCTCTCAGCAGGTAGCCAACTCTCTATCCATGGTGAAATAAACAGAAATAGGACCTAACCACGACATTGCAGCAACTTCCAGGAGTAGCCATGCTTTTCAGGCTACCATTCTCAGGAGGGTCTATTATACTAAAAAATACATCAATTCCATGATGTGATTTGGAGACTGGTAATGTACAAGGTCCCCTAGAACCAAGTACAGATTTGTGGTAAAAGTTGGCCCTTTTTAATAAGTTAGCAATTATGTCTAGGACAATCTCCATCTGCCCTTGGATTTTATAAAGTAAATAATTTTGTTCTTCAAATTCCTTCCCTAGAAGAAAAAATAACCTTTAAAATATATCTTTGTATATATGTTTTGTCTCTCTGTCTTATATATATTTCATCAAAGATCATGGTTATATAGTGCCTTCTGATATAGAGGTCATCCAGCATGGGACTTCTTTTAACCATCGAGCCACTTTCCATGTTGTGGGACTGGTAATGTAAAGGGTGAACCAAGTACAGGTTTGTGGTCAAAGTTGTCTCTCTTAAATGAGATAGCAAGCAAGGCTAGGAAGAGCTCTTCTAGACAGCCTGACATTGTTTGTTTGGGTGTGTGGATGTGATATATCACAGGATTGTCCCACCACACCTGATCCACAGATACTGTGGGAACTGACCTCTTGTTCTGCAGCTATACACAAGTATATGTTGCCATGTTATAGACAGTAGAACCAACCCCTCTTTATAATTCAACCAACTAAAACATACTTCAAGTCAACCAATTTTTAAATTCCAATATTCTTTATTTAGACTATAACTTCTTTAAGTGTTGCCACCAAAATGTCCTAGATAAATGTCCACTAGCATGGAATGAATTAATCCCAGCCAAAACTATAGTTAACACAGACTTCTACGCACACTTCTGAGCCCTCTGGGTAGTGAAAATTAAAGAAGTTGGACTTTAATCTCACACACACACCAACAATATTTAAAAAATAAAATCTCAAATTTTAATTTTGGATTTATAATACTTGGAACAGATGCAAATAAAATTTCTGTAGCTGTGACCTTTCAACACTTAGCATCTAAATTGGCCTAGAGTTGGATGTCCTCCACTGCAACAAATTATTTCTCCCGCATGCACCATTCACTTTATGCCAACTCTACATGTTACCTTACTCAAACTCTCTACAAAGGTTACAAGGTTGTTCTATGGATGGATAGAATCCTATTAACTGGAGTGGTAGCAAGGTTTAAGTTGTATAAAATTAAAGCTTCTTTACTTTTAATTCCGAGTCTAGGATTTAGTCTGCTTGATGACTCCAAGAAAGTGAGAGTTGTTTTGAATTAGAACATTAAAAAATGAAGACTTTTGCAGTGACTGGAGGATGTTTTATTCCTTGGACAATTTTTGAGAAAAGGGTGTTCCTGTATTCCCTCAGATCTTCACAATCAAAAAGAATGTGTTCAATGGTTTCATCATTATCAGATTCACACACATTGGGCCCTCTTTTACCAATTATTCTCGAAAACTCATACATTCAAGTGTGGCTTGTTCCAAAATCACTTTATTAGGTACTGCTCAAAAGAGTAACCTAGTTTATGATATTTGCAGCAATGAATAATATGTGAAGGCTATTCGCATATTAAAATAAAGTGTCCAATGCGGGATTAGATCCCAGTTCATGGCTGTCGAGGAGGTTACCCACTCGTCCACCGAGTGTGGCTAGTCACTAGACCTACTGCACAGCGGGGATAAGGATAAATAAAATTGATTCTCCTTGAAGATAATCGTGAAAGGCCAAACTTTTAAAAATGATTTAGGTATTGTGATTTCCTTCACCGCAACACACCAGGGTAGCCAATATATAAGTTATGGGGGACACACCACAGGTTAGTCTGTTGCACCTTCCCACCCTGTGAAATATCATCTTAGACCAAAATGTGTTGTGGCACTTGTGGCCAAAAATATGAAGAATGATAATTTTAGAAGAGAAAATGCCATCTTAGAAAGTTTCAGCATATTCTACGAAAGTACAAATTTACATGTGTGAAACCCTTTAAATAGTATGTTGAAGAAAACCGTTCATGTATATCCGACCCTATTAGCCATGTAATTGTGAGAGCAGAAAGAATGTAAAGTCCTTACATTGGCCTATGTCAGGTAATGTCAGTGAGGTAGCACTCTTGTGCAATTAGAATTCTATCTTTGAAACCCTTATGTATTTTCTATTTATATAATTTCTCATTATTCTATTGTGTTTTCAACAACTTCAGCCAAAGTACCCAATGTTTGGATAAATCTTTTTATTTCCCTGTATACATAGTAAATATAAATTTAAAAGTACAGTAAACCTCCATGAGAGGACACTCAGGCTAGAGGACACCTCTCTATAAAGGACAGTTTTCATAGGTAAAATTAGCATTTTTACTATTTAGCAACTATCCGGTATGAGGACACCTCTCCCTAAAGGACACTTTGGCTCTGCAATCAGGTGTCCTTTACAGGGAGGTTCTACTGTATTCACTTTCAATGAGAATTATCCCAGTAGGAAATTGATCTATAAACAGGTCATCAAAATATTCCAAACTAGGTGTCATCTCTCAGGTTGGAAGCACCAAGTTTGGTAAATGGAGGAGACTTCAGGCTAATGGACTTTTGTGATGACCTTTCTTTTTCTAGAACCATTTCTTCCTTGAAAAATTTCCATTGATATTTTGGCCATAGAATTGGCCTTGCACTTTGCGAGCTACGCACCTCCTTGGAAATTTTTGAAGAAAAAAAAAGCATCTTATAATCATATAAGTGGCATGAGTACTTTCAGAGGCAAAATCAGGAGATACTCTAATTTACACACCTGATCCCAGTACAATTTCACTTTTGTACTATTGTCTCATAAATTCAGAAGAGTTCATGAATCCCTTGTTATAAAGTCAAAGCCCACCCTGGACTGGCCATTGGCCAGGGTTTCCTGGTTCTGAATTTGCCAAAACTGTGCACATTCATTACATGTTAGTCCATGTTGTGTAATCGTTAAATATTTTTTTTTGCCACATTATCATTGATAAGGCACAATTTGGATTATAGACGCTGTTACCGAAATGTCACACACTATTTATTTATTTGGATTTGGTCTTATTACCTTGTGTTTGCCATTATCATTTTATTATTACATGTATTTCTACTGTTCTCAAGGCTTATGTCAGTAGTTTATTTAAAATACCCATTCCAAGAATCTAGTATCAGTATAAAAGGAAAATGCAATATTACAGCGGTATGGTAGATTAAACTTGGGGAAACCTCTGGGAGGGTTCACCACTGTGTGATGAGAGAGGCTTTAAGGCAATTTTTTTTTTTTAGAGAAAGTTCCCGATGTAGTATCCCATGTTGTGTCTGTAGAAGATCTATGGTTTGTACCACACCTCTATCAACCAACCTTATCATATTTTATCATTATTATACTTCAGTATTGTGCATTGGAATAAGGGAAATTGGATTTATTTGAAATTATTTTATAAATTTAGTTCACTTGCTGTGTAATAAAAGCTTCTAAAATGGAAGGGTTTCAATTCAACACCCCAAGGGCACATTTTTGGTTGAATTAAAGTGGATTAAGATGGTTATAATTTCTTTGCACCATTCACTGCTAGTAGATAGAGCAGGAGGGATAAGTGCCAATTCTGTCCTCCTAACAGTCTTTAATTTTCAGACTTAAGTCTGGTTATCTACGGACAATGACTTTCCAGAATGGTTGCAAGGTTTTCCCACTATGTACTATGTGCAATTCTCAACCTGCAACTCCAAAACACATTATTGACTCATCCATTGATGAGCTCTACTCATTCCCAGCAGACACCATCAACAAGCTTTACAGGCTTGATACCCTAATATGATTGAGTGGAGATAAGAGAGAAGAAGAGATATTTTGTTTAACATTTGAGGGAGTATAAAATAAAAGGATTTAAAAGCGCGAATGTTTCTTTTATACATAAAACAAACTTCCACTGTCCTTACTGGGATGAAATATATTGGGAGGGCTTGGCTCATCAGTGGTGAACCCTCCCAGCGGTTTCGCCAATTTAATTCACCAGACCGCTTCTCAGAGCTCTAATATTGTATTGGATCATTCTGCTTTTATATGCTACACTGAAGGATGGAATCTTAGAAATGGTTTTCAAGTAAACTATGGACATAAGCTTATAGGACAGTAGCATTACATTCAAATATTTGCTTCGAGTAATGCTCTTCAGCAAACTATAATGACAAGGCCAGTTAGGCATATATATAAAAGAAACATTCGCACTTTTAAATCCTTTTATTTTATATGTATAGATGGCGCGTTATTGCTTTGTGTTAATTTAAGGGAGTGTTGTGTTCTATTTAGTTAAATCAGGGTGTTTGTATTTAGTAACTATAGTATATATATTTTCTCTCTATAAAACTTTTGTTGACATTACAATATTTCACCTGGCATTTTATCGTGTAATATATTTCTAAACAAGATTTATAATAAGTTTACAAATATTTTCTAATAAGATATGATTATTATGCTTTATAATATCTTGGAAAAATTTAGAATTAAAAAAAATCTAATGCCACGTATATCAATTCAAATAGGTTAGTTTCATATCGGTTAAATTAAGTTAGTTCCTTAGATAGGTTAAATTAGTTTCAGTAATGTCAAGTTGTTTTATATTTTTAAATAAAAATATTATTTAGCTCTATATAAAATATTTTAATTTAAATACGACATACGATGGTGTGTTTATACAAAGTTGTAAAAATTATACATGCATTTGTTCACATTTTGCAAAACTTTGCCAAAAATCTCCCCCTCTTTCATATACACTAGAACCTCCCTTTAGCAGACACCCCGCTAGTGGACATCTCTCTACAAAGGACAGTTTTCATTTTAAAAATTACCATTTTTGCTATTTAGAAAGTACGGTAAGAGGACACTTTGGCTCTGCAATTAGGTGTTGTCCTTTACAGGGAGGTTCTACTGTAACTGATTTAAAAAACAGTTGAATTACAGTCAATTGAATTGAAGATGGTAATTTGAAAAATTGGTTGAATTAAAGAGGTTCTACTGTTTATTATTTTTTAAATGTTAAAAACTCTGCTTTAATATGATGTAGCTGATTTGGATTAAAAGACAATCCATTGAAAAGGATTATCATTATACGATCTGTGAAAGAAAATTTTTTTTTTTTCCAAAATATTTCAATGGATTGATTTCTCTTTTTCCAGCTTATTGTTTTATTATTACTTTTTTTTTTATGCAATAAATTGATAGAGGGAACAACCCCTCAAAATTATTTTCGGAAAAAAAAAAGTTTTTCTTTAACATATCCAGGTACGCCTTTTTTTGTATAAACATAATTATTCGGGTTTGTTAACATGGTATTTTTCTAGTGTTTTAGTTTGGCAATGATACTGTATTACCTACATTTGTTGGATCAGTTGTATTGTTTCAAGCTCTACTATTAGCCTTGTTGACAAGAGGATGTGTTACAGGACAATCCCACTGATCAACCAGACAAGAGGCAAAAGCAGATACACGTTTCCAGTCCCTAAAAGAGAAAAATACCTGAATGACCCGCTGTTTGAGAGCACCCTCACTCCGGACCTCGAGGAATTTATCCTCCGCCAGGCTGAGGAGAATGCTGCACAGCCTGGCTACACCAGTCCCATAGTTACTACTCAGGACTTCAATCCAGGGGAATGGAAGGAAGGGTGGGTATTATACATGGAATGGTGGTTTACCTCACCAGAAGCCCATGGAAAGATTGTGTGTTTTCCCATGAAAAAGACATCCCGTGATGTGGCCATGATAATTATGATAACTCTTTTAGTACTGTAACTGGATTATATGTAGAGTGTGTGCATTAGGACATCTTATCAGGCTTATGGCTATAAACTTGGGGTCCTCGCTTCAATTTGTCTATGTATATCTTTATGCCGTGGTTGGTTGTTGCAGCTTCTTAGACAGCTATTGCACTTACAAAGTTCTAAGGCTAGTAGGTTTGGACACAAATTTATTGGAAAGTTGCTTCCATTGACATATCCTAGCCACCAGGCCAATTCTCCTATTCCTGATCAACTTGGCAGATAATGTAGTAGGGATAGATCTTTCCATCCTGTAGGGGTTGGGCTTCATTTCTTGATAGGATGGATGTTCCATAGGAAATAGAAAGCCCAAGTAAACCTTTAAAGCATTCCGTCTTTTTCATTTTAATAGTGGTTCAATTAACACCTAAAGAGTTGTTGTTATTTTCATGTCCAATGAAGAGCCTGAGATGTCTCCGCATGCAACTCTATCACAACAGTCACAATGTCCTCTATCTTAGGTGTGTAAAGCTGCTGTTGTGGGTCCATGTCAATTTTCTGCATGGCCATGAGATTATATGGGTAGGTTCCACACCAGGACACAATGTCCTGTAGGTTCTTGTTCCATCTACAGAGTTCCTATAGTCTTTGACTCTAATAGAGACTAAGTGTTCTCAGGGCAGTCCGGACTGCTACCAGCCCATAATTGGATGGCTGTCTGTTACATCTAGTATTTGTTGACTTGTCTCATTGCTTGTCAACAGATCCCAGTTCCTTTTTTGGGGTTTGTTACAGAGAGAATCCCCAAATTGCTCCCCATGCAATGTGGCTGGCTGAGAGATGATGTTTTAATGACTTCCATGCCATTGCTCTCTATATTCAAATAGTGTAATTTTTTTTTGTTAGATTTCTTATGCTCCATGTTGTTGTTGTTTTTGTGTGATGAAAATGATAAATTTTGATATCTGATAAAGCACAATTTGGATTATAGATACAATAAAATAAGACCTAATCCAAATTCGGCTGTTGCCGAAACATCACATACTATTAAATTATTTGGATTAGGTCTTATTTTCTTGTATCTATAATTTTGCTATCTGAATATTGCTTAGAAGAAAATTATGGTATCACTCCTTGATGTTTTTTGGAAGATTTGTGGGAAAAAAATAAATATATGATCTTTATATTTAATACCTAAAATATGTTTTCTATTTTGTAGTTATAATGATTTTCATGATTGCTTCAACTTGGTACTTTTAGGCTTGGTGCTTGTCAGCCTGGAAATATTTACATGTTTATTGAAATACATCAATTGCCAGTTAAGTACACTGATGTTGGCAGGGATTGTTCCTACACTGCAACTTGATATTTGCAAGGTAGCTATTTGCATACTGGACTTGTGCAAGAATCATTGGCCAGTGAAGCAATTTGGTATTTTTTAAAAATCATCTTCAATGCAGTGGGTTTCAAATCCAGATTGCTGACAGCATTCCAACAGCCTGCTGGTTTTTGACAACCAAGCCCCAAGATCCAAACCTGCATTGAGTATGATATGGCACGATTATTGATTATAAACACAAGGTAATAAGACCAAATCCAAATAAATAAATAGTGTGTGACATTTCGGTTGTTACCATCTTTAGACAAAAGTGCTGATGAGGAAAAATATCACAACACGCTTTAAATAGTTACTGTTATCAAGTGTGTAAACTTAAAAAAAATATCAGCTATCTTGTTTACACACTTAATAACAGTTTAAAACATGCTGTGATATTGTTTTCTCATTCTGGGCTCGGAAATCCTACACTTTGGTTAGTAGCCCATAAAACCATATTATCTCTTTTTTTTCTCATTCAGCACTTTTGTCTGAAGATGGTAACCACGCTGTTACCGAAATATCATACACTATTTATTTGGTCTTATTACCTTGTGTGTTTTTTTTCTGCATTGAGTATTTTGTCAATTGAAGACATGTCTTCCAATACCTGTCCCCCACAATGCTGGTTGACTTGTCCAGGGACATCCGAGTGGGGACTATTGGCAGGAAGATCGGCATTTACCCCTTGTGGGATAAGAATGGAGTTCGAGTCCTCACAACTCTCATCCAGGTGAGCCTCTGATTTGAATACCTAGCAAGTTGTTGTTGTTGTTGCTGCTTGTCTTAAACAATCTCCATTAGGTCCCATTGTCTCAGCTTTTTCCTTATAATCCTGGGGTTTTCCCAGGGGTCTTTTTTGGCAGGCTGGGAATCGCATTTGGGGCATTTCGGGAATGTTTTGATTTTTCCATTAAATTTGAGCATTCTAAGAAGTTCCTGTCTTAATATTGAAATCGCCATTTGTTCTTCCCTAGTAAGGATATGGGAAGAAGATTCGTTAGGAATGGGGGTGTACCAGGGGTGGTTTAGTGTGGATTTCCAGAGAGAGGTTTATTTTTTGTTTGTGGATGGAAGAAATTTCTGAATAAGTGAGTTGGGAGTTTTCATCTAGCAGGTGAACTTGGATATCTCATGGTGTTTTTAGATCCTATAGTCTTTTATGAACTGGCTTGAATGGGTGAAGGAACCTACCAAAAGGTTACCTAATGAGTTGGCAATTTATGTTCATGAATAAATCAAATTGGAGAGTATTTTTCCTATAAAAATCACTAAAAGGCAACTTTATGAACACAAACAAGTCTTTAAGTGAGACTCCTGAACAGTGCCTGGGTTGGCATACTGAGACCTCTGAAGTAATCATGTGTGCTGAAACTACCCCAAGTTGAATTCTGGAAAATGATGTTTGTCCATAGATAGCTCCAGGTCTCTTGTTGGTTTACTCAGAAAAGGGACAAAACATTCTCCCTTTATAGATATCATAGAAATATATCTAGATAGTTAGCATGTCTGTGTGACCCTGTGGAACACTCATTTACAACCTAAAAGAGAAAGAAACTTCAAAATTCAGATTTTCATTCTTAAATCTGGGGGTCGGTGGAAGGCTGGTTAAACCGTTTGGTTTTCGACCACCACGACTCGGGTTCGATTCCCGCATTGGACACTTTTTTTCTGTCTAAAAAAAAAAATGCTCCAATGGCCCCCGATTCTTGCAAAAGTCCAACCCCACCAGCGAGTGCAAGTAACCAAACGGGGCTCTGGCACATTTGTAAGTGCAAAGTCGAACTGCTTTTCACATGTGTAGACATGTGGTGCGCTTACAGTAAAAAAAAAAGCAGCCGCTAATTACCCACCATGATTATCATGGTCTGTACCACGTGTACTAGGGATAAGCAAAAAAAAAAAAAAATCTTAAATCACCTTTTTGGAGACACAAGCCAAAACCCTGCCACACATAGAAAGAAAGAGAGTCAATATAAAGATTAATTTTCTGTTATTATTTATTTAACTCTTTCAAAAAGTGACAATGTATAATTTGGATCAGAAACATAGGTAACAAAACCAAATTTGTTGTTGTTTCTTATCCCCTTGTGTAAAGATTACACAAATTCCATGATCTCATGGAATGGGGTGTAGGGGTGCAGCTTTCATCAACAAGACCAAATTTAAATCGATAAACTGTGGTTGATGTTTTGGCAACAACAATGCTGCCATCTTCAGACAAAATACATTCAGAAAATATCATTATGTATATGTTTTATTTCTTGATTATTTTTTTTGGAAGAAAGTTCTTCATATTAATTAAACATTTATTGTGTTTTAAAATAAACTCTGAGCCACTTCAAATAATTAGACATCTTTTTAATCGAACATTCAATTATTTAAAATTATATAATATTAAAAAGTTGGAAAATAATTGCAATGTCATTGTAAGTGAGCACTTAGAAAAAAAAAGAGGTCAATTGGTCAAATTATTTTTAAAAATTAAACAAAGCTCTTTTATATATGACTTAAAAATGAAACTGAAGGGAGGCTGTACTTTTAATATATAGGGAAAGAATAGGTAATGAAATTAGGAACAACTTGCTACTCAGCTTCTTCATGTTAATTTACATTGAATTAAAAAAATATATGAGAAATAGATGTATAATATTTCACACATAATTTATCATTGCCATCTTGGCAATCACATAATCAAATTAGACAATAAAGTTTTAAAGAGAGTCAGGCAAGGCCAGGTCCAGTTTGTTGAGATTACGTCATTTCCTCCCAGGGAACTTGCACAAGTCATTAGTGAGTTTTACAACCAACCGCTGGACAACAGATATCTCGTATCATCTCTCCGACTCTTACAGATCAGATTGCTTATCCCTAGTACACATGTAGTACAGGCCATGATAATCATAGTGGGTAGAAGAAGGCGACTTCTTTACACTTAGACTACATGTCTACACTGTGAAAAGCAGTTTGACTTTGCACTTACAAATGTACCAGAGCCCCATTTGGTTACTTGCATTTGCTGGTGGGGGTGGACTTTTTCAAGAATTGGGGGCCATTGGGGAATTTTTTTTTTTTCAAATCATATAAAAAGTGCCCAATGAGGGAATCGAACCCGGGTCGTAGAGGTTGAAAACCAACGGTTTAGACCATCCTTCCACCGACCCCCTATTATCCTATTTAATTATTTGTAATGATAAGTAGTTAGGGGAGATTATAAAAAACACACTTCGCCCAGCAACCTACTGTCTTTATTTTAAGAAATACACACAGAGTGGATTATACTGTTCTTTGTATAAATATTTGTTGTCATTCTTATTTGGTCTACTGGTTGTAGTGGACACAGCTCTTAAAGCAGCTTCAATTTCCATGAGATCCCAATGGGGAGGGCTTTCCCTCAAATCTTTTAGAATTTCTCTCAAATGTGACAGAGTTGTTTGCACAGCTGGAAACACTTGTTGAAGGATGTTCTATACCATCATTTGCTGTGGTGAATCCTTGGTAAATCCATGTGTAATAAATTTCTTTTCCTCCAATTTACCCAGACTAATCTATTAGCTTGATTGACTTTATATAATTTTTCCTTTATATAAGTATCATATTACCATTAAGGTACTATTACTGTTTTTCCTGCGTGTATCCTACATTTCTGCTTGGAGAATCTGTATAAGACTAATAAGTCTTGATAAAGTTGTTGTTGTTGGATATTTCTATAGCAGCCGATGTGTGTGTGCAGTTGGTAGATAACCACGTGCTACAATACATCCCCCCAGAAAATTTCCAATTCAATATCAGATACCGTAACCGATGGCAGAAGATGGATCCGGACCCGAGCCGGAGCTATGCCAGGATGGTAGTGGGGGCAGGACATGTCAACCCTCTCAATGTAAGTGACATCAGGGGAGTTTTGTTTGGTTGATAAAACATCTTTGTTCCAATCCAATCTTGTGATAAAAAATTCTGGGCATAGAAATCATTCCCATGTTCAAAATGACACCTGTAGAACTTGTTTATTGGTTCCATTTGTGCCATTGGAAGAACTCTGTAATTTTTTATGGATTTCATGTTGAGCATATTTGTTGACATAATCATGTAGGAACAATTCAACAATTTTCTTATCCTTGTTACTATTGGCTCTGGAGGTGAATTTGTGATTTCTTTATATATGCATTCAATAAGGAAATTTTTTTGAAAATAAAGAAATGATGCAGCACACTAAAAAAAATAATAAATAGTCTCTGGAAACCATTCAAGACTGGAAAAATATATGACAACCAGTTTTTTTATTTAGTTCCGAGGTTTCCGTGACTCAGGGGAATGATGGACATCAAGTTTATGAAATGTCGGGAACTAAATAAAAAACTGGTTGTCGTATATTATCCCACAAACTTCCAACCAACAAATGATATTCAAGATTGGTGATCCAGGGGTTGTGTGCAGATCAACGCCAGGTACCTCAATCTCTTCAACCAGGCCGGTGTGCTGCCCAAGGCCAGAGTCATGTCTTTTATCATCACTGATAATGCCAAGCTGCCACCAGGTAGGCATCACACCTTGCTATTCTAAACACAAGGTAATAACACCAAATCCAAATGACTAAATAGTGTGTGAAGTTTCAGTAACAATGCTGTTACCGAAACGTCACACACTATTTATTTATTTGGATTTGGTCTTATTACTTTGTGTTTATAATCTATAATCCAAATTGTGCCTTATCATCCTTACTATTCTAATTAATCACATACTTGTGTGGAAACAAGACTTTTTGTTGCTATATGGATCATCTTAGATGTTGCTGCTATAAAAGAAGCTGGTATAACAAGATTCCTCTGTTAAATTTTTCTTATCTTACATAAGGTAATAAGACTGAATCCAAATGAATAAATAGTGTGTGACGTTTCAGTAACAGCGTTGTTACCGAAGGTTTAATACCTTGTGTTTTTAATCTACTAGCCGAATGACCCGGGCAACGCCCGTGTTTTACCCGATTGAATGTTTTTATTCAATGTTTTTATTGGCGCCTTAAATAAATGCATATATTGGTTAATAACTATAGCCTATGTGCTTTATCTGTCTATGTACTGTTGGCTTCCGTAGGCGTCTCTTACTGGGAAAAAGAAAGAGAGGATTCCATTTGGTTATTAACTAATATATGCATTTATTTAAGGAGCGACCCGCTCCAACACAATAGTTACAAAAACAACAAAGCGAGTGGGGGGGGCATGATGGGGGGGGGCAAAGGTGGCGTGATCGTAGCCAACCAATAGGAGAGCGCCATTCCAAAAAAAAAAAAGCAAACGGTGACAGAGATGAAAAAGAATTGATGACACTCGTAACTGTATATAGAATAATCCAAATTGTGCTGTATCATTTTTCATGTCTTATTAGATCCTTTATTTCCACAGTATTCTTTTTTGTATTTTCAAGTTTATTTATTTATTTTTTTTGTAATATGGTCGCTGATCCACATTTTAAAAATCAGGTAGTCTTTTTTTTTTTGTTTTTGCTTATCCCTAGTACACGTGGTACTGGCCATGATAATCATGGTGAGTAGAAGAAGTAGGCGGCTGATTTTGCTGTAAGTTCACTACATGTCTACACATGTGGAAAGGTAGTCTTGATTCACCAGGGTAAGGTTTGTCAACCACAATAGGTCAAATACTTTACCTATTATCTTCATATGAATGATAAAGCCATCACCCTACACTTTTTTTTTTCAAGCCATGTAAAATCGTTTAGTGTTTAAAGATATTCACCTTTTTATATACCGTTAAACCTGTCTATAGCACCCCCTCTTGGGATTCACCAAAATAGGGTGCTATAGACAGGTCACTTTTAATGTAAATCGCCTCGTACTACATATATAAAATTGGGCGCTATTTAGAGAGGGTGCTATAGACAGGTTTAACTGTATATAGATTTTATTTCTAATTGATCACTCCTGATGACAATGTAATTATTTCCAACTTTTTATTATTGTTGGGAATCTCATAGTTCAAAATTAAAGAATAATTATACCTAAAACTCTGTTGATATAATATTCCATTGTTGCACCTTTCATTTGGAGATATATTTGGTCATCATAAATAAAGTATGTTGTTTTCAAACAAAATCCTATTCCAATTAAAAATTCTGATTTTGTTTGAAAACAACATACAGTCGAACCTCTTTAATTCAACACCCCAAGGTATCAGAGCTTTCGGTTGAATTAAAGGAAGTGTTGAATTAAAGTTATTCAGATGATTAGCTAATCATCTAACTCGCTAAAATAATATATTTTTAAAAAATCTTTGTAATATATAAATTGATCATATTAATTAAAACCATTGTGTGTGTCCTTTTTTTGTATTATTTTTTATTTTCATGGTTAACTTTAGTATCAGGGACAAAATGGCAATAATACATATTTTTGAAACATAAATAATTACAAATAATATTTTATTCTAATTAAAGAATATAGCAGTTGAAAGGAAATATGTAAAATAAAAAGAAAATTTAAAATAATATTTAAAAATAATCATGAAGATCTTTTAAAAAATTCCTTTGAAGATGTCTGTTTTTGAACTGAAATCCTATTCAGGATGTATTCCAGATGGTCTATTTAAAAAAAAACATGCATGTCTTTATTCCTCTGGAATGTGTTTTAAATGACAAAGTTTTTATTGTATTAAAGACATCCACTGCTGCTGCAGGTGTTATTGATTTTGTATTTAAATCTTTTATAATAACATGGAAATGGAATATTGAAATAAAATATTATCATAATCATTGTGGCTACATTTTATGAAGATTTATTTATTTGAAAGGAAATTATTTGTAAATTTTAAAATAACTAAAAATTTCAATGCTGAAAATTAAAAAGAAAATAATATTATTAATTAGCGCGCGATTCCTAAATTCCCACGTAAAAAATAAACAACACTCGCAACATTGCGCAACGGCACTGCAAAGTGAAACTTAAACTAACAGAAATCAAAAGTGCGTATGCGCGATCCTAGCGGCGCCCGCCGTCGTCGCCGCCGCCGCCGTAATACCTTCTTAGTGGTAAAGTTGTATGTAAAAAAACATTCAACTGTCGAAATTCGAATTACGGTTTGTTATTTGATAGGCCGTAGGTCGGGACATCAGAATATGGTCGAATTAAGGTAGGGTGTCGAATTTGCGTGTGTCGAATTAACGAGGTTATACTGTACTTTATTTATGATGACCAAATATATCTCCAAATGAAAGGTGCAACAATGGGTAGTCCAATATCACCAAATGCAGCTTGTATTACTGTTGATATAATTAAATCAAGCAATTATTAGTGCCAGTTACAAGGCCAGATCATTATAATTTAAATAATGCAGTAGAACTACCTCTCTGCAATACCTAATTACAGAGCCAAAGTGTCCGTCACAGAAAGGTGTCTTCCTACCGGAGAGTTGCTATTTTTTTATATTTAAGACGAATAATCCTTTCAATAATTATAATAACTAGTAGATTCAAAAAGGATAAGTTTCTTTATTTGAAAAATCAATTCGAGCTTTCGGGCGCAAGCTGCCCTTCTACAGGAATAATAGATATAATTTCAAGAAGTCATGTATGTACAGTTATATATATTTTTAAAATGGTTTCTCGCTTTGTTCTTGTAGAGCGTGAGTGGATCTCATACTCACGTGATTTAGTTTAACTCAAAGAAAAGCCTAGATAAAGAGAGGCGTGTTGCCCCTAGAATTACTAGCCGATCAATAATCTATATCCAGTATATGCCCTATATTTTTCTATACATATATATAAGCTATTTTTTGCATATCTAGGATTATTCATGAAGTTTTATATTTTATTATTTAAGAAAAATTATTGCTATGTAAATTAGTCAATTGGTTATTATTGGTCCAAAAACTAAAATAGAATTATCCGTTTTCTCTTCATCACACCACTTAACAATTAGCATATAATAATAATAACCAATTGACTAATTTACATAGCAATAATTTTTCTTAAATAATAAAATATAAAACTTCATGAATAATCCTAGATATGCAAAAAATAGCTTATATATATGTAGTAAACCCGAGGTGGAATGTGCTGGGCAGTCGTGGTAGTGGGTGAGTGATGGGATTCCCGCACTGGGACAGCGAGAGACAGAGGCAGGTCTAGATGGTAACTCCAAGAAGGTAGAGGTAGACCACGGACGTCACGGATGCCCTAGCCTAGAAGGGGGGATGAGAGATCTGACCGACTGTATGACAGCGTCGCTCTGAAACAACTACTAACTTTGTCCCATCTTGGGGGACCTTATATATTGGCCTCTGACGAGTTCTGATTGGATCCCGTAATCACGCCACCTGTCAAGCGCTGGGTTATTAATTATGTCTGGCCACGTGTCGGCCACCTGCTGACGGGGGAATGAACTCATTAGCATAAACACCTGTTAGTCTGGGTTGTTTATCATGTCTGGCCTTTGTCGTCTGGACTATGGCGTCGTCTGATCTACCTTTACCTCTTTGCTTTATTTGTCACTTCTATTGTTCGATACATATATTTTATATACAGATATGGGGTTATAATAAATATTAGAAGAAGATTGTGATTTATCTATGTCAAAATATACTACAGAATGTGTCCCCGGTGATGAAGGTTTGGTTGGGGGAATGACATGTAATGAATGATAACCTAACAAACCTATTATAAAAAATAAAAGAAATAATTTGTATACAAATTAGTTAAAATTATTATGAAGTTACAAGTTAAAAAGAGAAAGATGTTGTAAGGGTGGTGTATCAATAAAAACGTACAAAATGAATGATAAAGATTAAGAGAAGGTATATAATACAAAATGGTAACTATGGTAAAATGAATCGTACAAGGAAAAATATCTTATTGTATTAAAGATGAGAGAAAAAAATAAGTTAGTTTATTAACTGAACGTATAATGTGACGCTAAGGTTGAAAAAGGGAAAGGGGGTATCTGAGCATGTTTCTGCAAAAGTAGTATCCCAAACATTCTGCAATGCAATGCGAACTTGTTTAAGTGAGGCATTGTTTTCATTAACAGAAGGCCCAAGAATTCCGTCTGCATCATTAGCTCAGACAGCGGAAAGAGGTGGGAAGATTGATGGAGGTAAAAGGGAGAGGTAGAGGTAAGAGGGATCCCTGTTGTCCATAATGATTGTGCCCGGTTGAATTGTGAAAAAAAAAGTGAAAAGTTGAAAAAATGATGAATTGATATGATGCGTCGGGCGATGAGAAAAAATATATATATATCGCGCTGGATATCCTGAACTCATTATCGGGAATGGTATAGCGAGGAAGGATTGTTCCAGTCGGATTAATCAATGAAAAAAAAAAAACAAAAATGTTCGGCGAACGGGAATCCCTTGGAAGGTTGGGGGTTTGAAGGATGCGGAAAAGGAGAGGTGGGTGTAAGAGAGTTATTGCTGTCAATTTTGATTGTGTCCGGCTTGTGTGGGTGAAAAGAAAAAGTTGAAAAATGAAAAAATGATGAGCCGGACGATGAGAGAAAAAAATAAAAAACTAACTGGGTCTCCTGAGCTCACTGTTGGGAAATGTACAGCGAGGAAGGGTCTTCTAGTTAGGTTAATCAATAAAAAAAAAGAAAATGGCTGACGAACAATAATCTCTTGATGGCTGTAATAAGTTGGGAGGAAAGGTTTTCATGGGATAGAGTTAAGAGGCTGTAAGGGAAGCGTCAAAAATAACATATTGAAAATCTATTAAGAAAAATAAAATGGTAAATGTTTTATCTCTCTCTGTTCAAGAAATATTATAAATATTGTCAGGTGTAGGTTTTGTTAAAAATGGTGCCTAAAATAATTGAAGTTGTACAATGCTAAGTCTAAACATGATGAGAAAAAGAAAATTAAAATTAAATAAACATATTAAAGGTAATAACATATAAAGGATTGATTGGTAGTTGATGGCATTAATGTTGATGGTTAATAAACAAAATGATATTATTGATGAATAGTGAAATGTTTTATCTACATTGGTAAGTTAAAAAAAAACAAAGTCCAACACCACAAAACTAGGTAAACTGTAAGTCTATTTACAATAAATGAGAGAAAAGTTAAAAGAAAACAAAAATATTCGTTCCTGAAAAAAGGGAACATATTTACACACAGTGTAGATGCAAGATTATTGAGGTCTTTCTAGTTTGACCTACGGGGAGGTAATGTGGCCCTATGTCGCTTTGGTCCGGTCTGAGAAGTTGGTCTTTGCCAGACTTCCCGATTATATTATGTGAGACCAGACGGGGAGCGATCTTGATCCCTAAAATGGTGTCATTGTAGTGGAGGATAGGACTTTGGGTACATGTAGAATGTAGTGCATGTCTTAGGCGCTAAAAAGATTGCAGAGCGTTTTATGCAGTTGGTCTGCAAAATTTTTAGGTGAGCCTACCCAAACGCCGGCTTGTTACGTTTGGGGAACATCTTTTAAAGTATTAAATTAATAGTTCTTTTCTCCATGTAACATTATGTTACATATAGGGAAATGAGAGGCGACAAATTTGACAAAAAAAAATAAAACCTTTTTGATTCCTAACAAGGGAGCCAGTAATGTGGTGCATGTTCGTATTAAAAGTACCCAAAAGCCCTATAATTGAATGTTTGACAGGTAAGAGTGATGAAGTAAGAAAGATTACCTCTGCTAATGATGGATGCTAATGATGGGTGCAAATGTCATTCCACCCCTTTAGCAGTAGGGAGGCAAAGACGAAGTAGAAAAAACAATTAGGGGGAGATCAGTGCGACCTTGAGTTTGTTGTCGCGCGCGTTGGGAAGCAGATTGGAATTAATTGTCTTCTTAGAAGGCCAAGATAACGTCTCACATGGTGTCATGTACAGGATCGATTTTAGAGATGATGGGGACCTAAATTTTAAACGGGGTTGACAAAATTATAAACTATCCTATAACATTATAAAAAATAAGATTTGGTATAAAAGAAATTAATTAATTAGTGTATAAATAATGGGGTTATGATCATGCGAACTGTGTTAACGGAATACGGGATATATTATCATAAATTAAGAAAAAGAAGCTAACTGGGATAATAAAAAATAATTACATAATGTTTCTTTGTTTTTATATACAATGTGTGTATGAATTATATTCTCGGAATTGCGCTATTCCAGTCCAAACAATTCCGAGGGTTAGTCTTAAGTGATCAGTTGTGTGCCTAATAGAAGAAGAAAGATAGTCCTACATTTGAGGGAGAGAAATTATTGGTGAAGGAAAAGGTAATCATGAAATGGTGTTGAATGCCATGATTTATGATTTTTTAATTGACTACTTTATGTCGAGGAGTTCGCCAGACGTTCAGGACCTAGATTTCCCTAATTTTATGAGAATAGATGTGGGGACAAATGGTTGAATGGTTCGGAAAATCTATGAGCTATACTTTTTCCTATTGGACTAAACAACTTGGGATCTAAATGTCGGAAAGGGTTTATTATTCTATTTATTTTTAGGGGTTCTACTTTGGGTGGTGAAATATAAAAGACCTCTTCATTATAATATTGTAATTTATTTACATGTACAGTATCGCTATCATTACCTGTAATCCTATTGGGTCTATTTATACGTACGACATTATCAGAAATTATTTCAGTAATTTTATATGGACCTGTAAAGTAGGGTACTAGCTTACCGCTATTTGGATGATGATACGCCTTTACTAATACTAAATCTCCTGTATCAAAGTGTGGATTTTTATGTTTGTTATCATATTTAATTTTCTCTTTGTCATGCCTGTCATTTGTACGTTGTATTGCTAGTTTTCTACTTTCTATTATATTGGGATAGGGATTTATGTGGTTATTTAAGTCTGAGGGGATTATATTATACATTAAAAATACGGGGGGAAATCCAGTTATCGTATGGGGGGTATCGTTATATTTATTAGTTACTATCTTAATTAATTTAGTCCAGGAGGTTCCTGGATTCTCTAAGTTCAGTAACCTCAGCTTCCCGGTGAGTGTCGCGTTAAGACGCTCGCATAAACCGTTAGCTTGAGGGTTATTTGCAGTGGTTAGTAGAGGCTGTATCCCGTTCTTTATTAAGAATCTCCTGAACTTTGGGGAAGTAAAAGCAGGTGCCCGGTCCGAAAGAAGGCGTTTTGGTCGGCCACACTGCAATACCTTTTTGATACACTGAATGTATGTGATTATATTAGTTGACTTACTGGGGAAGGTCCATGTATACCGACTTAGGTGATCTACAATTACGTGTAAGTATGACTTAGAATTACCGTATTTAGAAAAACCTGAAATAGTGTCTATAGATAACATATCGTAGGGTTGTAAAGCTATAGGGGGGCGTTCTAATCTACCATATAATGGACCTTTCGGTTTCTTTATAAGTTGGCATGTGGGACAGGACCTATTATATTTAACTATAGATTTGGTCATTCCACACCAAGTATACTGTGTGGAGATGAGCCTAATCATTTGGGATACACCAGGATGGTTATATTCTAAATGTACTTTATTAATTAGCGTATGTTGTAAGGAAGGGGGAACTATAATCTTAACAATACCTTTACGTTTGATTGTATGGAGGCCATCTATATTCGTTTTGATAAGTGTAGATGGAGGTAATTGGGGTTGCTTTTCTATTATTTGGGTGGTCGTGAGAAAACCACATAAAGGATTGCGGGACAGTAGGTCTGCCTCGTACTGCGTTTTGCCTTTTATATATTTTATATCGTATTCGTATGCGGACATCTTTAAGCTCCACCTAAAAAGTCTACCCGTTGGGTTTTTTATGGTTTTTAACCATTGTAATGCATGGTGGTCCGTAAAAATTGTGAACCTTACACCTGCGAGATAGACGCGGAATTTTTCCACACTATCTATCACAGCAAGGCATTCCAACTCTGTGATGGTATAATTTTTCTCGTGGGGTCGGAGTGTTCTGCTGTAATATTGCACGGGGTGTAGAGTGCCGTCGGGATGTTGTTGTTTTAGGATGCCAGCTATTCCCTGAAGTGAGGTATCACAGAATAGCTGACAGGGTAATCCTTCTTTAAAGAGGTGTAGTACCGGTTTTGTGGTGAGACATTCCTTTAGAGTGTCAAATGAATGTTGACATTTTGCATCCCAGTGCCATGATGTACCTTTCTTAAGTAGATTATTGAGGGGGTTCCTAATGCGGGCGTGATCTTTTATAAATTTATTATATACATTGATGGAGCCTAAGAATGATTGGAGGGATTTAACGCTAGTGGGGACCTTAATGGCATTAATTACATCTAAATTTTTTACTAATGGAGTGTATGTGCCTGATGATATGGTATAGCCTAAAAATTCTATTGTAGTTTTAAAGAAGTCACACTTATTATAATTTAATCTAAAATTTTCCCTATTACACATATCAAAAAATTGTTGTAAGTGATCTAAATGTTCTTCTATGGAATTTGAAAAGATAATGAAATCGTCGAAATAATGTGCTATAAAACCTAACCTATTTCTTTGCAATATCTGACTGACTGCTCGCTCATACACCTGGGGTCCTATTTTAATTCCGTATGGTAATCTTTTGAAATTATACTGACCCTCTAACGTGACAAAAGATAATAAATTCCTATCAGGGGGACTTATTTCGATGGACCAGTATGCTGATGAAAAATCGGCGCGGGAGTAAATTTTGGCGTTGGCTAATTTATCTAAGATATTCTCTATGAGCGGAAGGGGGTGAACATCGGGGGAAATTATTTCATTCAGGCGGCGGTAGTCTACGCAAAATCTTTTTGTCTTATCCTTTTTGGTAACTAAAGTAACGGGGGATGAATAGGGGGAGAAAGAAGACTCTATAATATCATATTCTAACATTTTACCTACTTGTTCTTGTATTTCACGTTGATCTGAGAGAGATGTGCGATACGGCCTGAGTGCAATTATTTTATCTGAATTTGTCCTAATATTGATAGGGGGAATTTTCAATTTTGGGATGTTATATTTGTTAGTAGAAAAAATATTTGAGTAATTCTTAATAATATTCATAAAAGTTAAAGGGATATCATTTCTAACACATAAATTACAAGAATCATTAAAAGTTTTACATTGATGTTCAGAGGGATATAGTGGGGGCAATAAATATAAATGGGGTAAATGGTCTAAAGTTTGGCTGGGTGCATTTTTGTCATAATTGGTAGAGGTCTTGGTCAAGGTAATGGGACATGGTATAGAATGGACATTTTCCCTTTGTAATAATGGAGAATGTGAGTTAGGTATGTTTTTTAAATGACCCACATTGGGTGGATTATGATCACTCTCTCCATTATTACATGGGGTCACATAAGTTATATGGTACCATTTCTTAGACAAAGGAGCGTCACATTGATAAATAGAATGATTATATAAATTTAAGGTTAAACAAAATTGACTAATGGAATTTAATGATAGTATACCAAAAGGTAATAAATTATCTATTATATAAAATTTAATTGATCTTGTAATTTTTCCTATGGTAGTGGTCAAATATGTGTATCCTATCGAATTTATTTGAGTAGATATGGAATTGATTAATATATGGCATGGATATAATTTTAAAGGATTAGATAAGTTTTTACTAAGATGATTAAAAATATTTAAATTAATTATGTTAATAGAGGCTCCTGTGTCTAAGAGGAATGGACAATAAAGATTATTAAAAATTTTAGGGTTACATAGAATATTAGATAGTTTAGGGACGAAAATTGGAGTTTTCGTTGCCTTGTGGGGTGTGAGAAGACTTGGGGGCCGGCACGGGAATGTTGTGGGCGCCATTTTGTTCCGATGGGAAATAGTGCGCCGTAGGTTGGCTGTGATAGGCCTGCTGCCTGTAGGGTCGCCTGTTCATGGAACATTCATTGTTCCAGTGGTCACCTTGGCAGTATTTGCATGGTGAGGGTGGTCTCCTGGCACCAGAAGGGTATCTTGGGGTATTGTTTGATGAAACGGGATTGTAGTTCCTTCCCCTAGGAGGGGTTCCGGTGTCACGGTGAAAAGAATTGGTGTTGGAAACACCTTGAAATTGTTCGGATGGAGTAGGGAGTGAATTTGTACCTTTTATTCTATTCATGGTAGTGTACCATTCGTTCAGGGTTTTAGGGGCTATGGCCCTCATAAGGCGCTGATCATTGGCCTGGAGGCCTTCCGTTAATGCCTCTACTATGATGGGGTTGGTTAGGCCCAGTTGTAGTCCCATTGTTATTTTTTGACGGTAATATTCTCCTATTTGGATCTGATTATTTAATTTAAACGTTAAAAATTTGGTGAAGGTGACCTCGGATTTTCCGGGGTAGAGGTCTATCAGAGTTTGTTTTGCCTGACTGTATGGCAGAGAGGCCATATTTAGTTCGTTATAGAGGGAGAGGGGCTCACCTTTGAGCAGTGCGCGGAGCCGGGCTTGCAGAGTGGCGTCATCCTGTGGTCCCTCGCTTGTCCGCTCGAGCTGTTGGATGAAGTTGTTTGCCGCGTAGGATCCGTCGAAAGGAGGAATGAGGGCTTCCTCCGCACGAGGCATGGCTAGCCCCCGGATGGCGTCTGTTAGGCGGCTTACCAGGTCGTCGCAGTGGGGTTGAATGTCGGTGAGGGCATCCGCGAAGTACTCGACTTCGGCCTCTGTCATCTTCTGTATGTTGCTGTCCTCGGTTATCCTGTCGACTTTAACGGGTTCTGTAGTAAACCCGAGGTGGAATGTGCTGGGCAGTCGTGGTAGTGGGAGAGTGATGGGATTCCCGCACTGGGACAGCGAGAGACAGAGGCAGGTCTAGATGGTAACTCCAAGAAGGTAGAGGTAGACCACGGACGTCACGGGTGCCCTAGCCTAGAAGGGGGGATGAGAGATCTGACCGACCGTATGACAGCTTCGCTCTGAAACAACTACTAACTTTGTCCCATCTTGGGGGACCTTATATATTGGCCTCTGACGAGTTCTGATTGGATCCTGTAATCACGCCACCTGTCAAGCGCTGGGTTATTAATTATGTCTGGCCACGTGTCGGCCACCTGCTGACGGGGGAATGAACTCATTAGCATAAACACCTGTTAGTCTGGGTTGTTTATCATGTCTGGCCTTTGTCGTCTGGACTATGGCGTCGTCTGATCTACCTTTACCTCTTTGCTTTATTTGTCACTTCTATTGTTCGATACATATATTTTATATACAGATATGGGGTTATAATAAATATTAGAAGAAGATTGTGATTTATCTATGTCAAAATATACTACATATATGTATAGAAAAATATAGGGCATATACTGGATATAGATTATTGATCGGCTAGTAATTCTAGGGGCAACACGCCTCTCTTTATCTAGGCTTTTCTTTGAGTTAAACTAAATCACGTGAGTATGAGATCCACTCACTCTCTACAAGAACAAAGCGAGAAACCATTTTAAAAATATATATAACTGTACATACATGACTTCTTGAAATTATATCTATTATTCCTGTAGAAGGGCAGCTTGCGCCCGAAAGCTCGAATTGATTTTTCAAATAAAGAAACTTATCCTTTTTGAATCTACTAGTTATTATATTTTTTTATATGTTAAAATTAAAAAAAAAATTCTATGAGCATATTATATTTATATTTTATTATAGATTATTATGTCCCCCCCCCTACCTTGTTTAACCCTTAGTAAACTGGTTATAGTTAAAAACTAATTAAATACCATTATAAACATTGAAAATAAATTTTATTTAAACAAATTATTATTTTCTTTGTTTAACCCTGATTTTCTGAATGCCATATCTTTTGCAGTTTCCAAACCTTGTTTGGCTTCTATAAATGAAGTTGGCTTCACTTTGCACTCTCACCCCATCATGTAACTTCATAATCAATAGGAGGGAGTCAATAAGAGAGAAAAGATTCTATCATTTATTTACAGTTTATAAGTTTTTGGTATCGTCAAAAGAACAATAGTAATCACCAATTGCAATACCATTTTCACATGAAATTATTCAATTGAGCATTTCCATTACAATTGAAGACTTTTTGTGCAGTTTTGTTATCTTGGAAGATTTAAACGATATTTTTCATATCTTTTGAAATTTTGGAAATTTGCATCACGTGCATTGTACGTTCCATTCGCCATCTGATGAAATCTTCCAATTTTTCTATATTTGAATAACTTTAAATCGATCATTGTAAAACATAAAGATATATTTTTAGGTTTTATAAGCAAAAAAAAAAATAAATTTGGTTATTAATTTATTAAGAATGAAGGTATGTGCAAAAATGTAAACAAAAAATAATGTTACTAATTGATTGTCTGAACCTGATGACAATGCAAGTTGGCAAATATTCAGACTTCTGGGCGGTCAGAATGGTTAGGATGGACTAAATTTCAAATTTTATAATACAATACAGAAGTCTGAAATTTTGAATACTTGCTCACTTCAACTAACAATGCAAGTGTACAAATTTTCAGAATTCTGAGTGGTCTGGTTGGCAGGAATAAACAAAATTTACTTTTAATCTTATGTATTGCATGATGTTTCTCCTCTTCTTCTTCATCTTTCTTATCTCCACTCAAACATATTAGGGTATCAAGTTGTGACCCTTGATGGTGTCTGTTTGACAATCATCATGACTGGGTGAAGTAGAATGCGTCTGCCTTTGTCATTAAGACTGGGAGCACTACTCAGTGGCAGGACGACTTAGCTTCAAAAGAAATGGCCGCCTCTGACATGAGGAACAGACGCCATGTGCAGCCGCTCCTAACATGGAGTACAAACGCTGCTCATCCTGTATCCCTGGATAAGGAGCCCTTACAGGGTACTATCAGCCGGGCCAGCTGAACCCAGGTTTTTAGTGAGCTTGTTACTGCTCCCCCTCCTCCTTTTTCATCCGGGCTTGGGACCGGCAAAATGATGTTTCTTATACCCTTGTGTAAAAGATTACTTGAATTCCACGAGTCAATCTCATGGAATGGGGTGCAGCTTCTGTTGATCATGGCAACATGACACACTTTGCCTGTAGTTATTGCATGATGTCAACTCTGAAACTGTAGGGAGTAAGGAAATTCAGCGATTGTTCAGGACTTTAAACCAGGAAGAAATCCAAGTATTCCTATATAAAACCTCCTTGTAATTACAAGCAAAACGTCAATAAATAAATTAATGTATCTGTTCTAATTAAGTAATCAGTTTCCAATGTGCAACATAACTCTATGATAAGGTACAATTTAGATTATAAACTAGACACACGAGGTCATAAGACCAAATCCAAATAAATAAATAGTGCGTGGCATTTCGGCAACAGAGTTGTTACCATCATCAGACAAAAGTACTAAATGAAATCATTCAGTACTTTTACTGTGGCCAGTAAATCCGGATTTGGCTGAGTATTTCTTGAGATTTTATGCCTTTTGAAGACTTCCTTCTTTTTATGTAGAACCTTTGATTGGATTTTAAATATAATTCAGACATCAGACCTAGAACATACGACTGTTTACAATAATATTGTGCACAATTGTTATTTAAGTTTTTATTTTAGTGAGAGTGCATCTTTCTTCAAAAAACCTTTCTCATTTGCAGTAAGGGCACACCGTAGAATATTGTTTACTTAAAAAAAAAGAATATTTACACTAAAATTGTTTCGATTTTAATATAAACAACTACGTATATTGTTTAGAGATAGCCCCACAATCCCTAGTGTTGTGAAATGGCTAGTTGGACATATGTTTGCTGTGCAGGGCAGGCTCTGGGGGTGAGTCACTACAAGGTTGGGGACTACGTAGATGTCTCCAACAATTCGTAAGTCTACCCGCCCACCCAACACCTAAACTACGGCTAACTTCATCCCTCCCTTCACCAGAATCAACCATGGCTTCCAAGGAGTGATGAAGAGGTTTGGATTTAAAGGTGGCCCTGCTACCCATGGATGTACCAAGAACCACCGCCGTATGGGCTCTCTATCAACAGGCAAGGTATGTAGGGCATTGACCTCAGTGACTCGGTGACTTGCCAACCTCTGTTGTGCTCCAGAAACGTGGCATCTGGAAAGGCAGGAAGATGCCTGGCATTATGGGTGGCAAATGGGTCACTTCTCGGTCTCAAAAGGTACCAGTATTCAAGTCATTTCACTGACTTGAGATAGTTGTTCAACCCTAGAAAGGTAGATTTTATACAATATGTAGGACTTATATTGTCAGTCAAATCTCTATCCTGTTGTTGTTTCTTATCCCCTTGTGTAAAGCTTACACAAATTCCACGAGTTCATGCTCATCGAGCTGTTTTATGATAAGCAGCGGCCTCTCCCAAAGGTCCTGTTTAGTGCATCTAATGCAAGCCAAAATGTGTTCTGGAGCTGCAGGTGCTAAGCTACATTTTGGGCAAGTGGGGTAGATTTTGTTATTATTTTTCTATCTTCAAAGGCTGTTAGTGTTATTTGATGTTGTCTATTTCTGAGGTTCAGAGCTCCTCCTGGGTTCACTCCACTCTACCAACTGTGCTTAGGTGGGATCCTCCAGTTCTTGCTTATTTTTGTTTTGGCTACTGTTTCTATTTCTTTAAAAGTAAGTTTATTTTTCCGTGGCAAGGGTTCTTTTGTGCCTTTTTTCACTAGTGTATCAGCAGCTTCATTACCTTCAATACCAACATGTGAGGGTATCCATTGAAGAGAATTTTTTGAGGATTTTTGGAGATAACCAATTATGTTCATGTTTAGTTTGTCTCTATCCTTGTTTACATGATTAACATTGCCAATATCATTCACCTAGCCATCAATATTTATTTAGTGTGATTTGTATCCTTCCTTTGGTATAGCCTCAATAGTACATTAGCATTAACTAATAATTCATAATTTATTATTTAACTATATAATGTTAATTATTACAGTAGAACATCAAAGCAGTCGCTAACTACCCACCATGATTATCATGGCCTGTACCACGTGTACTAGGGATAAGCAAAAAAAAAAAAAACAGTAGAACCTCCCTTTAGCAGACAACTCTCTAGAAAGGACAGTTTTCATTTGCAAAATTACCATTTTTGCCATTTACCAACTCTCCAGTAAGAGGGCACCTCTCCCTAATGGACACGTTGGCTCTACAATTAGGTGTCCTTTACAGGGAGGTTCCACTTTATTTGCATATTTATCTCTCATATTTCCTACTTTCTTGTATGTATATGCATGGATTTGTTTAATTTCCCAAGTTTTAGTAGCATATAATTATTATTATTTTTTTTATTTTATTTTTTTGCTTATCCCTAGTACACGTGGTACAGGCCATGATAATCATGGTGGGTAGTTAGCGACTGCTTTGTTTACTGTAAGCGCACCACATGTCTACACATGTGAAAAGCAGTTCGACTTTGCACTTACAAAGCATATAATTATAAATGTCGAAAGTCTATTATGCCTAAAAGGTTGTATTATCGTGATTAAAAAGACTCTTCCCATGGCGAATTTTCTTTCATTTATAATATATATTATAGTTGTTGTAATATATATTATAGTATAGTTGTTGGCACACATTAATATGTTATAATACCTTGATAAAGGTTGGCGTTCAGCCAACTGAAATATTGGTAAAATAAATGATTTTTTGATCCAATATATGCCTTTTTAATTAAAAAAAAAAATATATATATATAGTTACGTTGCTACTTTTCAAATGAAAACACTGAATCTGTAAGGATTTCTTTCCGACTCCTCTTTATTTACCTTCTTGCATTATATATGAATGATTATCCCACAGCTGGGCTTCTTCCTGTTGGTCTGTCGTCCCCTCCCCTTTGAACATTGTTGTAACACTTCCCTCCTCCTCTACAGTCTTCAGGAGGACCTCTTAAAGTCGTGAATGTCACATGAGGCTTCTCTGCAGTCCTAGAACATAATGTTGGGATTATCATCATACCTTGTTTGTTGCACCATGTTCCTATTTTCCAATCTCAGCCAGTACTGACACCATTGTTTCTTCTTGTTTTTGAGTAACCTGTCTATCATAGGATGATGGTTCTCCACATTATGGCGGCCTCAGTGCTTGTGATGTTAACGCAGTTTTATCTTGACCTGCACACATCCTGGATCCTCTGATGCAATTAAGCAACAGTAGGAATTTCAATGTCATGCTCCCGTTGTTTCTGCCTGTGGTGTCAGTCTTGCCGCCTATCAAATAACAAGTGTTTATTTGGCACCATCAATAATTCAACACAATTAAATAGTTGATTGTTGTTGTTTAAATAAACTATTTCTAAAAATGAATTACTGCTGTAGTCAGCACCTATGTACCAAAACTTTTCAAGCAGTAGCGCCTTACTTAAGTTTGTCCTTGCACCATGGTGTTTGAAAGTTTTTTTTACTGTATAAGTGCACATAATGTCTACACATGTGGAAAGCACTTTAACGTTTGAACTTCCAAGTGTGCCAGAGCCCCATTTGGTTACTCGCAATCGATAATGAGGTTGGGCTTTTGCAAGAATCGCAGGCCATTGGAGAAATTTTTTCTTTGGAAAAAAAGTGTGATTGCTTTGATCTTAGCCAAGAATTGGCCAAGAAACCATAAAGGAACAAAGATCTCAGGTTGTGGCTGTTGTCCAACCCCGGCTAATCATGAAACACTCTACATAAATGTGAACTATCAATTTATATTATCAATTAAAGAGTATTTCATAAAAAATACAGTAGAACCTCCCTGTAAAGGACACCTAATTGCAGAGCCATTGCCTGAATAAACCTGATTTTCAAAATTGTAAACAATTCAGGTGCAAAGGTTTGAAACACTTCTCTACTCCCTTTATTTTCAACAAGGAACATTTTTGCTTAAATAGTTTAGAATCTTGAATACACATTATATACCATGTATGGAAGTAAACATTTTACTTTTCCTTATTGATAAGGCACAATTTGAATTATCTATATATATATAAATGAATGTTTATTTGTATGTCTGGTATACAAATTTGCAGTAGTTCACTAATTCAAACCAAAATTTCCATACATAGGTAAAAAAATACGGGGAAGACGATAGGCTATTTTAAAAAATATATAAATCAATTATTAAAACTATATATTTTTAGTCAGAAAATGATGATGACGATATTGCTGTATCATGTTTGATTATCAGATACAAAATTATATCGGGAAAAATTCCAAAAAGCAGAGACCACGGTGAAACCAGTTCATTATTTTGTACGCAGGAACAAAATTCTAACAGAAAAACATTCATTCGAGCAGAAAACAAAAGCCAGATCATCTTTCTATAAAAATATCGCATCTCAGACACAAAGTTTGGAGCGGGACGTTTCACAAGAGTGACATCCACGGCGCCAATTTATAATTGTAACGAATAGTATTTGAAAATCAAAATAATAAAATTTTCAAATATCGTTGTGAAAATTTACATATTTATTTTTATATTTTAAAAACACACAAAGTTTGGAGCGGGACGTTTCACAAAAGTGACATCCACGGTGCCAATTTATAATTGTAACGAATAGTATTTGAATAAAAACATTTAATCGGGTAAAACCCGGGCGTTGCCCGGGTCATTCGGCTAGTAGATTATAAACACAAGGTAATAAGACCAAATCCAAATAAATAAATAGTGTGTGACGTTTCGGTAACAGTGTTGTTACCATCTTCAGACAAAAGTACTGACTAGTCTGAAGATGGTAATAACGCTGTTACCGAAACGTCCCACACTATTTATTTTATTGGATTTGGTCTTATTACCTTGTGTTTACTTTTCCCTATATTCTTCAATTTTATCATTTTGTAAATGGTATGAAGACTACTTGTATTATGTAGTGGGTATTTGTTAAACCAGCTTCCCGGTTCAACAGCATACCATTGAAGCAGAATAACTCTGAGGAATAAGCAGTTGCGGACCAACAGCAGCATTTTTAGAAAGGGAAGAAAGACCTCCGAGTTCAATTGACCTGGTTGATAGACCTCAGCAAGGGGCCTCACCAGAAAAACAGAGGAGCTGCGTCTGTACTCATGTTAAAATTAGCAGCAAAGGCATCTGCTTCTATGTTAGGAAGGACCTCAAATTACAGGCAAAGTCAGAATTTCATCAATGTGAACCTTTATTGAAGACACACAAGATAAGTGTTTTTGCTTACCCCTAGTACACGTGGTACAGGCCATGATAATCATGGCGGGTAGAAGTTGGCGACTGCTTTTACTGTAAGTGCACCACATGTCTACACATGTGAAAAGCAATTCGACTTTGCACTTACAAATATGCCAGAACCCCTTTTGATTACTTGCACTTGCTGGTGGGGTTGGATTTCCTCTTTGTTTTGTCTGTGTGTGTGAGTGTATATATCTTAACCTCTCTACATAAAGAAACTCTATAGATTGTTATAACAAAAACAAGATGACGATTATATGGAGGGAGGGGGCTAACAGTGAATGTGTGGTGGCAGATTTTGAGGATAAACTATGAACACAATGTGCTGTACGTCCGTGGCGCTTCGACGCCAGGAGAGGTCAACACCTGGGTGATGGTGAAGGATGCGTACTGCCACCCCTTCACCAAGGACAACAGGCCGCCGGCCTTTCCCTGCGACCTGGAGTACGGCCTGGAGCCTCCCGCTGAGGAGGAGGTTTACCATGATTCCATCCACAAATTCTCCGACCCCTCCCTCATCCCACAGATCGCCTACCTCACCCGCAAGAAGAAGAAGAAGTTGTGAGATGGCTGAATAAAATGGTTTTAGAACAATCCTTGCTTACTTCATCTGCAGCTTCAATTATCCACGGTGTCTCACACAGCATACTGATGTTTAGAGTGAGCTACACAACTTAATATTTATTACACCATAGTTGTCATCTTGTGGCTGCTTAGGTAGCCTTTTTTATACCCTTATTTATACCTTTATTTATAGACACGTGGTCTAAACCATTGGTTTTTGACTGCTACTACCCAGGATCAAATCCTACATTGGACACTTCTGATTAAAATCTTCCAATAGGCTCTGATTCTTGTAAAATTTCAACCCCAAACAGGGCTCTGGCACACTGTGAGTGTAAAAGTCTAACTGTTTTTGACATGTGGTGCACTTACAGTAAAAGCAGTCACCAACTAATACCCACCATAATTATCATGGCCTGTACCACGTGCCCTAGGGGTAATTTAAAAAAAATCCTAATACTGTGTTGAGATGTCTGAGTTCCAAATGTGTTAAAAAGAAGCCATAAAATGCTGCTTAGAAGGGAAATGAGACAAGAAGTAACAAAAATGAATATCTCCCATTTGTAAAATTAATAATAAACTGTGGGGGGCAGTGAAATGTCTATATGTAACATGCTCTTTGTATATATTTATGTATATTATTTAATTATTCTTTGATTTTTCTTCAGTTAGGCATTTGACAACATCACTTTCTTTTGTAATTTTGCATAAGTTTTGTTTATATATTCTGGTTAACCTTGTTGTAATAAAAACACAAAGTACTGTAACTATATCCCATATTTATAAATGGTTTCACTATAAAAATTGTCAGTGTAGTGGTGGCATAGACCTCAGCCATGTCATCACACCAAGTATTGGAGATGGTTCATTTTTGTTGATTGTGTGGGTCTGTAAGTTTCAAACTTACAGCTGAAGAGTACAAAAGAATCATAGAATAATTCATTGTTGAAATTGACACCTCCGCCTTTGCCAGTCCCAAACCTGGATGAAAAAGGAGGGGGAGCAGTAATGAGCTCATTAAAAAACCTGGGCTCAGCTGACCCAGCTGATATTGCCCTGTAAGGGCTCCTGATCCAGGGATACAGGATGAGCAGCGTTTGTACTCCATGTTAGGAGCGGCTGCACATAGCGTCTGTTCCTCATGTCAGAAGCGGCCATTTCTTTTGGAGCTAAGTTGGCATGCCACTGAGTAGTGCTCCCAGTCTTGATGACAAAGGCAGACACTTTCTACTTCATCCAGTGTGGAGATAAGAAAGAAGAAGAAGAACACACAATAAGAAGTTCAGGTGCACCTGACAAATGTCCTCCTTAGATCTCAACTGTGCGAATCTAAAAAAAGGACATCATTTGCTTGATATTATTTTTACAAAAGTCCAACCCCACCAGTGACTGCAAGTAACCAAATTGGGCTCTGGCCCATTTTTAAGTGCAAAACTCAAACTGACTTTCACATGTGCAGACAAATGGTGCATTTGCAATTGTTAACTTCTATCCACCATGATTACCATGGCCTGTATCACGTGTACTTGAGATAATAATAGAACAATCATGTAAAGTCAATTTCTAGTAACATAAAGGTGGCCCAGGCTACTGGAGCGTATCCATAGATCGCCAACTACCCAGTAGTAATAACATAAAGGTATCCCAGGCTCCTGGAGCGTATCTATAGATCACCAACTACCCAGTAGTAGTAACAGAAAGGTAACCCAGGCTACTGGAGAGTATCCATATATCGTCAACTACCCAGTAGTAGTAACATAAAGGTAACCCAGGCTCTAGGAGCGTATCCATAGATCGCCAACTACCCAGTAGTAGTAACATAAAGGTAACCCAGGCTCCTGGAGCGTATCCTTAGATCGACGACTACGCTCTAGTAGTAACATAAAGGTAACCCAGGCTCCTGGAGCGTATCCATAGATCGTCAACTACCCAGTAGTAGTTACATAAAGGTAACCCAGGCTACTGGAGAGTATCCATAGATCGCCAACTACCCAGTAGTAGTAACATAAAGGTAACCTAGGCTACTGGAGCGTATCCATAGATCGCCAACTACCCAGTAGTAGTATCATAAAGGTAACCCATGCTCTAGGAGCGTATCCTTAGATCGACAACTACGCTCTAGTAGTAACATAAAGGTAACCCAGGCTCCTGGAGCGTATCCATAGATTGTCAACTACCCAGTAGTAGTTACATAAAGGTAACCCAGGCTACTGGAGAGTATCCATAGATCGCCAACTACCCAGTAGTAGTAACATAAAGGTAACCTAGGCTACTGGAGCGTATCCATAGATCGCCAACTACCCAGTAGTAGTATCATGAAGGTAACCCATGCTCTAGGAGCGTATCTATAGATCGTCAACTACCCTGTAGTAGTAACATAAAGGTAACCCAGGCTCCTGGAGCGTATCCATAGATCGCCAACTACCCAGTAGTAGTAACATAAAGATAACCCAGGCTCCTGGAGCGCATCCATAGATCGCCAACTATCCGGTAGTAGTAACATAAAGGTAACCCAGGCTACTGGAGAGTATCCATAGATCGCCAACTACCCAGTAGTAGTAACATAAAGGTAACCCAGGCTACTGGAGCGTATCTATAGATCGCCAACTACCCAGTAGTAGTAACATAAAGGTAACCCAGGCTACTGGAGCGTATTTATAGATCGCCACTACCCTGTAGTAGTAACATAAAGGTAACTCAGGCTAATGGAGAGTATCCATAGATCGCCAACTACCCAGTATTAGTAACATAAAGGTAATCTAGGCTACTGGAGAGTATCCATAGATCGCCAACTACCCAGTAGTAGTAACATAAAGGTAACCCAGGCTACGGGAGCGTATCTATAGATCGCCAACTACCCAGTAGTAGTAACATAAAGGTAACCCAGGCTACTGGAGCGTATTTATAGATCGCCACTACCCTGTAGTAGTAACATAAAGGTAACCCAGGCTACTGGAGAGTATCCATAGATCGCCAACTACCCAGTAGTAGTAACATAAAGGTAACCCAGGCTTCTGGAGCGTATCCATAGATCGCCAACTACCCAGTAGTAGTAACATAAAGGTAACCCAGGCTACTGGAGCGTATTTATAGATCGCCACTACCCTGTAGTAGTAACATAAAGGTAACTCAGGCTAATGGAGAGTATCCATAGATCGCCAACTACCCAGTAGTAGTAACATAAAGATAACCCAGGCTCCTGGAGCGCATCCATAGATCGCCAACTATCCGGTAGAAGTAACATAAAGGTAACCTAGGCTACTGGAGCGTATCCATAGATCGCCAACTTCCCGGTAGTAGTAACATAAAGGTAACCCAGGCTCCTTGAGCGTACCCATAGATCGCCAACTACCCAGTAGTAGTAACATAAAGGTAACCCAGGCTACTGGAGCGTATCTATAGATCGCCAACTACCCAGTAGTAGTAACATAAAGGTAACCCAGGCTACTGGAGCGTATTTATAGATCGCCACTACCCTGTAGTAGTAACATAAAGGTAACTCAGGCTAATGGAGAGTATCCATAGATCGCCAATACCCTGTAGTAGTAACATAAAGGTAACTCAGGTTACTGGAGAGTTTCCATAGAATGCCAACTACCCAGTAGTAGTAACATAAAGGTAACCTAGGCTACTGGAGCGTATCCATAGATCGCCAACTACCCAGTAGTAGTAACATAAAGGTAACCTAGGCTACTGGAGCGTATCCATAGATCGCCAACTACCCAGTAGTAGTATCATGAAGGTAACCCATGCTCTAGGAGCGTATCTATAGATCGTCAACTACCCTGTAGTAGTAACATAAAGGTAACCCAGGCTCCTGGAGCGTATCCATAGATCGCCAACTACCCAGTAGTAGTAACATAAAGATAACCCAGGCTCCTGGAGCGCATCCATAGATCGCCAACTATCCGGTAGTAGTAACATAAAGGTAACCCACGCTACTGGAGAGTATCCATAGATCGCCAACTACCCAGTAATAGTAACATAAAGGTAACCCAGGCTACTGGAGCGTATCTATAGATCGCCAACTACCCAGTAGTAGTAACATAAAGGTAACCCAGGCTACTGGAGCGTATTTATAGATCGCCACTACTCTGTAGTAGTAACATAAAGGTAACTCAGGCTAATGGAGAGTATCCATAGATCGCCAACTACCCAGTATTAGTAACATAAAGGTAACCTAGGCTACTGGAGCGTATCCATAGATCGCCAACTACACAGTAGTAGTAACATAAAGGTAACATAGGCTACTGGAGCGTATCCATAGATCGCCAACTTCCCAGTAGTAGTAACATAAAGGTAACGCAGTCTACTGGAGCGTATCTATAGATCGCCAATACCCTGTAGTAGTAACATAAAGGTAACTCAGGTTACTGGAGAGTATCCATAGAATGCCAACTACCCAGTAGTAGTAACATAAAGGTAACCTAGGCTACTGGAGCGTATCCATAGATCGCCAACTACCCAGTAGTAGTAACATAAAGGTAACCTAAGCTACTGGAGCGTATCTATAGATCGCCAACTACCCAGTAGTAGTAACATAAAGGTAACCCAGGCTCTAGAAGCGTATCTATAGATCGCCAACTACCCAGTAGTAGTAACAATAAGGTAACCCAGGCTCCTTGAGCGTACCCATAGATCGCCAACTACCCAGTAGTAGTAACATAAAGGTAACCCATGCTCTAGGAGCGTATCCATAGATCGCCAACTACCCAGTAGTAGTAACATAAAGGTAACCTAGGCTACTGGAGCGTATCCATAGATCGCCAACTACCCAGTAGTAGTAACATAAAGGTAACCCAGGCTACTGGAGCGTATCTATAGATCGCCAACTACCCAGTAGTAGTAACATAAAGGTAACCCAGGCTACGGGAGCGTATTTATAGATCGGCACTACCCTGTAGTAGTAACATAAAGGTAACTCAGGCTACTAGAGAGTATCCATAGATCGCCAACTACCCAGTAAGTGTAACATAAAGGTAACATAGGCTACTGGAGCGTATCCATAGATCGCCAACTACCCAGCAGTAGTAACATAAAGGTAACCTAGGCTACGGGAGCGTATCCATAGATTGCCAACTACCCAGTAGTAGTAACATAAAGGTAATCCACGCTCCTGGAGCGTATCTATAGATCGCCTACTACCCAGTAGTAGTAACATAAAGGTAACCCAGGCTCTAGGAGCGTATCCATACATCGCCAACTACCCAATAGTAGTAACATAAAGGTAACCCAGGCTACTGGAGAGTATCCATATATCGTCAAGTACCCAGTAGTAGTAACATAAAGTTAACCCAGGCTCTAGGAGCGTATCCATACATCGCCAACTACCCAGTAGTAGTAACATAAAGGTAACCCAGGCTACTGGAGAGTATCCATATATCTTCAACTACCCAGTAGTAGTAACATAAAGTTAACCCAGGCTCCTGGAGCGTATCCATAGATCGTCAACTACCCAGTAGTAGTAACATAAAGGTAACCCAGGCTACTGGAGAGTATCCATAGATCGTCAACTACCCAGTAGTAGTAACATAAAGGTAACCCAGGCTCTAGGAGCGTATCCATAGATCGCCAACTACCCAGTAGTAGTAACATAAAGGTAACCCAGGCTCCTGGAGCGTATCTATAGATCGCCAACTATCCAGCAGTAGTAACATAAAGGTAACCCAGGCTCCTGGAGCGTATCCTTAGATCGACAACTACGCTCTAGTAGTAACATAAAGGTAACCCAGGCTCCTGGAGCGTATCCATAGATCGTCAACTACCCAGTAGTAGTTGCATAAAGGTAACCCAGGCTACTGGAGAGTATCCATAGATCGCCAACTACCCAGTAGTAGTAACATAAAGGTAACCTAGGCTACTGGAGCGTATCCCTAGATCGCCAACTACCCAGTAGTAGTATCATAAAGGTAACCCATGCTCTAGGAGCGTATCCTTAGATCGACAACTACGCTCTAGTAGTAACATAAAGGTAACCCAGGCTCCTGGAGCGTATCCATAGATCGTCAACTACCCAGTAGTAGTTACATCAAGGTAACCCAGGCTACTGGAGAGTATCCATAGATCGCCAACTACCCAGTAGTAGTAACATAAAGGTAACCTAGGCTACTGGAGCGTATCCATACATCGCCAACTACCCAGTAGTAGTATCATGAAGGTTACCCATGCTCTAGGAGCGTATCTATAGATCGTCAACTACCCTGTAGTAGTAACATAAAGGTAACCCAGGCTCCTGGAGCGTATCCATAGATCGCCAACTACCCAGTAGTAGTAACATAAAGATAACCCAGGCTCCTGGAGCGCATCTATAGATCGCCAACTATCCGGTAGTAGTAACATAAAGGTAACCCAGGCTACTGGAGAGTATCCATAGATCGCCAACTACCCAGTAGTAGTAACATAAAGGTAACCCAGGCTACTGGAGCGTATCTATAGATCGCCAACTACCCAGGAGTAGTAACATAAAGGTAACCCAGGCTACTGGAGCGTATTTATAGATCGCCACTACCCTGTAGTAGTAACATAAAGGTAACTCAGGCTAATGGAGAGTATCCATAGATCGCCAACTACCCAGTATTAGTAACATAAAGGTAACCTAGGCTACTGGAGCGTATCCATAGATCGCCAACTACCCAGTAGTAGTAACATAAAGGTAACGCAGTCTACTGGAGCGTATCTATAGATCGCCAATACCCTGTAGTAGTAACATAAAGGTAACTCAGGTTACTGGAGAGTATCCATAGAATGCCAACTACCCAGTAGTAGTAACATAAAGGTAACCTAGGCTACTGGAGCGTATCCATAGATCGCCAACTACCCAGTAGTAGTAACATAAAGGTAACCTAGGCTACTGGAGCGTATCTATAGATCGCCAACTACCCAGTAGTAGTAACATAAAGGTAACCCAGGCTCTAGAAGCGTATCTATAGATCGCCAACTACCCAGTAGTAGTAACAATAAGGTAACCCAGGCTCCTTGAGCGTACCCATAGATCGCCAACTACCCAGTAGTAGTAACATAAAGGTAACCCATGCTCTAGGAGCGTATCCATAGATCGCCAACTACCCAGTAGTAGTAACATAAAGGTAACCTAGGCTACTGGAGCGTATCCATAGATCGCCAACTACCCAGTAGTAGTAACATAAAGGTAACCCAGGCTACTGGAGCGTATCTATAGATCGCCAACTACCCAGTAGTAGTAACATAAAGGTAACCCAGGCTACGGGAGCGTATTTATAGATCGCCACTACCCTGTAGTAGTAACATAAAGGTAACTCAGGCTACTGGAGAGTATCCATAGATCGCCAACTACCCAGTAAGTGTAACATAAAGGTAACATAGGCTACTGGAGCGTATCCATAGATCGCCAACTACCCAGCAGTAGTAACATAAAGGTAACCTAGGCTACTGGAGCGTATCCATAGATCGCCAACTACCCAGTAGTAGTACCATAAAGGTAACCCAGGCTCTAGGAGCGTGTCCATAGATCGTCAACTACCCAGTAGGAGTAACATAAAGGTAACCAAGGCTACTGGAGAGTATCCATAGATCACTAACTACCCAGTAGTAGTAACATAAAGGTAACCCAGGCTACTGGAGCGTACCTATAGATCGCCAACTACCCAGTAGTAGTAACATAAAGGTAACCCAGGCTACTTGAGCGTATCTATAGATCGCCACTACCCAGTAGTAGTAACATAAAGGTAACCCATGCTCTAGGAGCGTATCCATAGATCGCCAACTACCCAGTAGTAGTAACATAAAGGTAACCCAGGCTCCTGGAGAGTATCCATAGATCGTCAATTACCCAGGAGTAATAACATAAAGGTAACCCAGTCTCCTGGAGCGTATTCATAGATCGTCAACTACCCAGTAGTAGTAACATAAAGGTAACCCAGGCTCCTGGAGCGTATCTATAGATCGCCAACTACCCAGTAGTAGTAGTAACATAACGGTAACCCAGGTTCCTGGAGCGTATCTATAGATCGCCAACTACCCAGTAGTTGTAGTAACATAAAGTTAACCCAGGCTCCTGGAGCGTATCTATAGATCGCCAACTACCCAGTAGTAGTAACATAAAGGTAACCCAGGCTTCTGGAGATTATCCATAGATCGCCAACTACCCAGTAGTAGTAACATAAAGGTAATCCAGGTTCCTGGAGCGTATCTATAGATCGTCAACTACCCGGTGATGTGAGTTGAGATAGGAAAAAAAAAAAGAAGAAGTAGAAGAGGAATAAACCCAAGGTAATAAGTCCAAATAAATAGTGTGTGACGTTTCAGTAACAGCGTCGTTACCATCTTTAGACAAAAGTGCTGAATATGGAAAAATGACTTCTTAGGTCCATTGAAGTCTACAAAAGTGGTAAAGCACAATTTGGATTATAGATTATAAACACAAGGTAATAAGACCAAATCCAAATAAATAAATAACGTGTGACGTTTCGGTAACAGCGTTGTTACTCAAACGTCACACACTATTTATTTATTTGGATTTGGTCTTATTACCTTGTGTTTATAATCTATAATTCAAATTGTGCCCTATCAAGAAGAGGAATATATAATTCTAACAAACACTCTGTAGCAACATTGGAATTATTGTGTAATTCTATAAATATATCAGAAGATCTTTGAAAAAAAAATATTTATCGCCCATATCACAAGAAGAATTAAATAAAAGATGCTTCAATAAATTATTCATACAAATATTTTTTTAAAATATTTTACTAGTGTGAAATTTAAAGTATTCTTTAAAAATTTAAAATAACATAAATTTATATTTTTAAATTTAAATGTCATCTATCGTTAAAATTTTGTACATATAAATTACATTTAAACACAAGGTAATAAGACCAAATCAAATCACCTTGTGTTTATAATCTATAATCCAAATTGTGCCTTATAAATTACCTTTACAAATAAAAAAATCATATTTTGTTTTTTTACTGTCCTTTTTAAATAAATATTAAAAATAAATAAAAAATATAAATAATATTACTTCGCACATCTCTAATAAATTATTTTATTATTTATGCAGGCCATTGGAGAGTAGCTGTGTATATTTTAAAATAGTTACAAAAATCATTCATAGATGGCAGGGTTTAACATTTTATTTATTTTAAACCCATTATCAACAATATTTTATTTTAAAACTAGACGAATGGCCCGGGCAACGCCCGGGTTTTAGCCGAGTGCAAACATATTTTAAAAACGTTGTCTTGGGTGGTCGCTATAGACAGGGTGGTCTGTATAGACAGGTGTATGTATCACACAGCCGATAACAGGGTTGTCTAGAGTGGCCGCTATAGACAGGGTGGTCTGTATAGACAGGTGTATGTATCACACAGCCGATAACAGGGTTGTCTAGATTGGCCGCTATAGACAGGGTGGTCTGTATAGACAGGTGTATGTATCACACTGCTGATAACAGGGTTGCCTAAGGTGACAGCTATAGACAGGGTGGTCTGTATAGACAGGTGAATGTAACACACTAATGATAACAGGGTTGCCTAAGGTGACCGCTATAGACAGGGTGGTCTGTATAGACAGGTGGATGTATCACACAGCTGATAACAGGGTTGTCTAGAGTGGCCGCTATAGACAGGTGTATGTATCACACAGCTGATAACAGGGTTTTCTAGAATGGCCGCTATATACAGGGTGGTCTGTATAGACAGGTGGATGTAACACACTGCTTCACACTGCTGATAACAGGGTTGCCTAAGGTGACCGCTATAGACAGGGTGGTTTGTATAGACAGGTGAATGTTACACACTAATGATAACATGGTTGCCTAAGGTGACCGCTATAGACAGGGTGGTCTGTATAGACAGGTGGATGTATCACACAGCTGATAACAGGTTTGTCTAGAGTGGCCGCTATAGACTGGTGTATGTATCACAGAGCTGATAACAGGGTTTTTTAGAATGGCCGCTATATACAGGGTGGTCTGTATAGACAGGTGGATGTAACACACTGCTGATTACAGGGTTGCCTAGAGTGTCCGCTATAGGCAGGGTGGTCTGTATAGACAGGTGGATGTAACACACTGCTGATAACAGGGTTGTCTAGAGTGGCCGCTATAGACAGGTGTATGTATCACACAGCTGATAACAGGGTTATCTAGAATGGCCGCTATATACAGGGTGGTCTGTAAAGACAGGTGGATGTATCTCACAGCTGATAACAGGGTTGTCTAGAGTGGTCACTATAGGCAGGGTGGTCAGTGGTCGCTTTAGACAGGGTGGTCTGTATAGACAGGTGGATGTAACACACTGCTGATAACAGGGTTGTCTAGAATGGCCGCTATAGACAGGTGTATGTATCACACAGCTGATAACAGGGTTGTCTAGAGGGGGGCAGGGAGGACACGTGTTCGCCGGCAGCCAATGGGCGCGCATTCTATCCGTGAGCTTCAGAATAAGGCAATTATATAAGTAGATAATTAAAAGTCAGGATGGGGAGTTTTCCAGTACCTCCCTGCACCTTGGAAGACTTTAACAGTTCTCGCAGAGTACAGGCAGTCGTGGTCGAGAAAGATTGGAAAGCTTGGGAATGTCCATACACAAAAAACGAAGACACAGTTGCACTAGGAAAGCTCCGTGAACAGATAAAAGTTAAGCTAGGAGCGAAAGATGGAGATATAAGAAATTTTCTTACTGATCTACGGCATGGTCGAGCATCAGAAGATGAAGTGACGAGGGCTCCCGCTGATGATGAAGTGACTATCAAGTGACTATATTTTTGACTAGGACGGAGGTCTTATATATCATTGCCGAGAGAGGAAGTATTGGATTTCAGCAGATGCAACAAGAGCGTAGATCGGATGGCGAAATTGTACACTGGCGCCGCCCTGACAGTTTCCTATCTATCTTTAGATGTTGTTGAACCTCCATCTCTTGCTTTAGCTCAACTCTTAATATATTACAGAGTTTTATTTATTTATCCTCAGTTTGTACAAAGTACATTACATATGATGATGTAATGACACATGTCAATAATGGTATAATCATTTACAGATGTGTTTCTATTATACAACTTGAAAATGTTGTTATAAGTATTATACAATATGGGGTCGTTGGTTTAAATTACCATATATATATATTACATATAAAATACTTACTCGACTTCTGGCAAAGGGGATCGTCGTCTCCAATGAACTCCGAGTAGATGGTCATACTGAGCGGGAAGCAGTCACAGGAGTTCATGGCAATGCGCATCATGCACATGTTCTCGCACATCTGGATAACACTCTAGCAATTGAAATACAGAACAACACAAACTGTATACTGACTTTAAAATCTGAAGAAGCGGTCTGGTAGATTAAAAATTGGCGAAACTGCTGGAAGGGTTTTACCACTGATAAACCAAGCCCTCTCAATATTCTATCATCACAGAAGTTTGATTTATTTGTGAAAAGAAAAATTCGCGTCTTAATATATATCTTCTATATATATAAAAATCAATGTTTGTATGTTTGTTTGTTTGTATGTCCGGTATACAAATTCGCAGTAGTTCACTAATACAAACCAAAATTTCCATACATTGGTAAAAAAATACGGGGAAGACAATAGGCTATTTTAAAAAATATATAAATCAATTATTAAAACTATATATTCAAATTATTCTACTTAGCTCACGAATAGCGCCCTCTATCAAAGATTAGAATAAATTATGCTGATGCAAACAAATAGATAATGCTAAGAACAAACAATTATTGAAAAAAAATCTTATCTAAATATATATCACTCGGGTAGATATGCACCCCGGTTCACCCGTCTAGTATAATATATTTTTAACACTTTTTACCTAAAACAACACTTTATTTTCTTATGTATATATAAGGTGCCTTTTAAAGAAAAGCCACCACCAGGAGAAATAAGCAACTCGGAGGCGAACAAATGGAATATGGTTTTATTTTAATATGCATATAGGAGGTTTTAAATTATTATATATTGAATAATGGGTAGTTAAATTTTTTTAAAAATAAACATCATTATTTTCAGTAATTCTGATAATATATATAATCATATTATCTTTTTTAAATTATTTTAAATAAAGTATCGTTGTTAATGGGTTTAAAATAAATAAAATGTTAAACCCTGCCATCTATGAATGATTTTTGTAACTATTTTAAAATATACACAGCTACTCTCCAATGGCCTGCATAAATAATAAAATAATTTATTAGAGATGTGCGAAGTAATATTATTTATATATTTTATTTATTTTTAATATTTATTTAAAAAGGACAGTAAAAAAACAAAATATGATTTTTTATTTGTAAAGGTAATTTATAAGGCACAATTTGGATTATAGATTATAAACACAATGTGATTTGATTTGGTCTTATTACCTTGTGTTTAAATGTAATTTATATGTACAAAATTTTAACGATAGATGGCATTTAAATTTATAAATATAAATTTATGTTATTTTAAATTTTTAAAGAATACTTTAAATTTCACACTAGTAAAATATTTTAAAAAAATATTTGTATGAATAATTTATTGAAGCATCTTTTATTTAATTCTTCTTGTGATATGGGCGATAAATATTTTCTTTTCAAAGATCTTCTGATATATTTATAGAATTACACAACAATTCCAATGTTGCTACAGAGTGTTTGTTAGAATTATATATTCCTCTTCTTGATAGGGCACAATTTGAATTATAGATTATAAACACAAGGTAATAAGACCAAATTCAAATAAATAAATAGTGTGTGACGTTTAAGTAACAACCCTGTTACCGAAACGTCACACGTTATTTATTTATTTGGATTTGGTCTTATTACCTTGTGTTTATAATCTATAATCCAAATTGTGCTTAACCATTTTTGTTGACTTCAATGGACCTAAGAAGTCATTTTTCCATATTCAGCACTTTTGTCTAAAGATGGTAACGACGCTGTTACTGAAACGTCACACACTATTTATTTGGACTTATTACCTTGTGTTTATTCCTCTTCTACTTCTTCTTTTTTTTCCTATCTCAACTCACATCACCGGGTAGTTGACGATCTATAGATACGCTCCAGGAGCCTGGGTTACCTTTATGTTACTACTACTGGGTAGTTGGCGATCTATGGATAATCTCCAGAAGCCTGGGTTACCTTTATGTTACTACTACTGGGTAGTTGGTGTCCTATAGATACGCTCCAGGAGCCTGGGTTACCTTTATGTTACTACTACTGGGTAGTTGACGATCTATGAATACGCTCCAGGAGCCTGGGTTACCTTTATGTTACTACTACTGGGTAGTTGACGATCTATGGATACTCTCCAGGAGCCTGGGTTACCTTTATGTTACTACTACTGGGTAGTTGGCGATGTATGGAAACGCTCCTAGAGCCTGGGTTACTTTTATGTTACTACTATTGTAACGGCAGCTGGCATGCCTATACAGTAAATTATCAGTGAGCACATATTTATCACTGATGATACTCTGTGCAGTTGCCTTTTGGACGTATTGTAATAGATACCACATGTAAACATATGTCTGATAATTAATATGCTATATCTGATGTTGGCCTAAAAGAAATAAAGTATTTCTTTTTAAACTTCCAAGTACTTCTTGCTTATTAACTTCAACAAACAAATACGAGGACGTTACATGGTGGCAGCGGCAACGGCGCTTGTAAACAACACCACGTGGTAAGAACAATTTATTAATTTCCAATTTCTTAAAGTATTTCAGAACATCTCTAATTGCATGTTCAAATAAAATTCAAATTTGCATAATAATATATACAAAATAATTTAATTTACAAGCAAGAAGAAATAAGTGTATTTTTAGAAAAAAAAATACAATAACAACAACATGGCGGAAAATGCTATTCGACCTCCAAAACAAATAGGCCTAAACGAACTAAACAAAGAGGGCTGGGAATCTTGGCTTGAAAGCTTTGAATGGTATGAAATTGCTACCCAATTAAGTAGTAAAGCACCAGAGGTACAAGTTGCTATCTTTATGGATGCAATGGGACGAGAGGCTCAAAATATTTTTAAATCTTTCAACTTAAATAATGCAGATAAAAATAATCTGAGCATTGTAAAAGACAAGTTCAACAACTATTTTTCTCCAAAGCTGAACACTACAATTGAAAGATTCAAATTCAATCAGATGAAACAGAAAGAAGATGAATCATTTAATGATTTTCTGACTAGGATCAAATTACAGATAGCAAACTGCAAATATGCTGTCATGTCTGATGAACTACTTAAAGATCGAATAGTTGTAGGAATTATCAACAATGAAATAAGAGAAAGACTTCTTAGTGAGGCTGACCTTAATCTGGAAAAAGCCACACAAATTTGCATAGCATGTGAAAATGCCACAAACCAAATGAAACATGTACTATCCGACTCAGACAAACAAGTTGCTGTGACAAAGATGAACAGTAAGAAGTGGGAAGATAGAAAAGAGCCGAGGAAAGAAAATACCACTAACTAAAGTCACAAAATAATAGAAAACTGCAAAAATTGTGGTAGATCCCACAAAATCAACCAATGTCCGGCATATCAAAAGAGATGCAACAAATGCAAGAAACTCAACCATTTTGCTAATCTTTGCAGATCCAAGAACACAAATTCATACAAAGTCAGACAAATTGTTGGGTCACCAGAACCTGAAATGATTCAAGAATTTGTAATCCAGTCAGTTGAAAACACCAACCTGACAGAAGATTGGTATGAAGAAGTAAAGATTAAATACAAGAAAGGAAAAGAACTGCTAACAGCTGATCTACTAAGTAGAGACTGCTCATATGAAGACACCTACTTGGAAGAGAACTTTGAAGTACTGATGACCACCCCGACAAATAAGTCAAGCTATGAGGAACTTCAAACTCTTACAAAAGAGGACCAAGAACTACAAGAACTAAAAAACCTAATCTTATTTGGCTGGCCAAACTACAAATCAGCAGTCACTGAAAGCTGCAAGAAATACTGGCCATATAGAGATGAACTCTCGACAAACGAAGACCTAATCTTCAAAGGTAACAGAGTCTTCATTCCCCTAAGGTGGAAAGCAAAGATACTCAAGTTAATCCACGAAGGACACCAAGGAACAAACAGCTGCTTGAGAAGGGCCCGAGACTCAATATACTGGCATGGCATGTCCCAAGACATCATCAACACAGTAGAAAATGGTAGGACTTGCCAAGTGAATCAGAGAGAGAGAGGAACAAGACAAAAGAACAAATGATCATAAAAGAGATACCGAGTCTTCCTTGGGAGATAGTCGCAGCTGACATTTTCTCAATAAAAGGAAAAAATTACCTGTTAATAACAGATAACTACTCTGGATTCATTGATTTCAAAGAAATGAAGACAATGAACTCTGCAGAAACTATTGAATCTCTTAAAAAATGGTTTAGCGTACATGGAATTCCCAGACTCCTGGAAACTGATAATGGACCAAACTTTACGTCCAGGGACTTTAAAGACTTTCAAAAGAAGTGGTTGTTCGACCACCAGACATCAAGTCCTCTATATCCTAAATCAAACGGATTAGCAGAGAGAGCGGTACAGACAGCCAAGAACCTCATCAGGAAGTGTTTGGATTCAGGACAAGAAGTGGAACTAGCACTTTTGAACTTTTACAACACTCCTAGAGATGGTCTTCCTTCACCGGCTCAGTGTCTGTTCAGTCGCAGGACCAGAACCCTCCTTCCCAGTAGCACTCATCAGTTGGAACCAGAAATCCAAAAGGGACATACACAAAACCTAAGAAATAAGCGGGAGAAGCAGAAAACACACCACGATAAGACAGCAAAGACAACCCGAAGCTTCAAGAAAGGTGAAAAGATAATGCTGAAACAGCATCACCGTGAATGGATCCCTGCCAGAGTTACCCAAGAAGTAGCTCCAAGATCATATAAAGTGCAAACACCTACTGGTGAGTACCGCCGCAACAGCTCCTTCATGCGACATACGAATCTGGAGAGTCCAAAGCAACAGCGAAGGAGAATCCCGGAGATCCCCAAGTCAACTCTACCGGAAGGACCTGGCCCGAGCGGTGATAAGGAACAGGCTCAAGTTCCCGAAGAACTCAATACTTCTCCAAGAGCATTCACAGGCCAGGAACCCAGGAGTGATCACCAGAACGCGTGCACAAGAACGGCACCCTGCCCATTACAACAAGGTCCGGGCGGATCATCAAGCCACCCAAACGATTTGAAGAATGAATTTCTTCAAAGGGGGAGATGTAACGGCAGCTGGCATGCCTATATAGTAAATTAACAGTGAGCACATATTTATCACTGATGATACTCTGTGCAGTTGCCTTTTGGACGTATTGTAATAGATACCACATGTAAACATATGTCTGATAATTAATATGCTATATCTGATGTTGGCCTAAAAGAAATAAAGTATTTCTTTTTAAACTTCCAAGTACTTCTTGCTTATTAAAGGTCAACAAACAAATACGAGGACGTTACAACTATGGGTAGTTGGCGATCTATAGATACGCTCCAGGAGCCTGGGTTACCTTTATGTTACTACTACTGGATAGTTGGCGATCTATAGATACGCTCCAGGAGCCTGGCTTACCTTTATGTTACTACTACTGGGTAGTTGACGATCTATGGATACGCTCCTAGAGCCTGGGTTACCTTTATGTTACTACTACTGGGTAGTTGGCGATGTATGGATACGCTCCTAGAGCATGGGTTACCTTTATGTTACTACTACTGGGTAGTTGGCGATCTATAGATACGCTTCAGGAGCCTGGGTTACCTTTATGTTACTACTACTGGGTAGTTGGCGATCTATGGATACGCTCCAGTAGATTGGGTTACCTTTATGTTACTACTACTGGGTAGTTGGCGATCTATAGATACGCTCTAGTAGCCTGGGTTACCTTTATGTTACTACTACTGGGTAGTTGGCGATCTATGGATACGCTCCTAGAGCCTGGGTTACCTTTATGTTACTACTACTGGGTATTTGGCGATCTATGGATACGCTCCTAGACCCTGGGTTACCTTTATGTTACTACTACTGGGGAGTTGGCGATCTATAGTTACGCCCCTAGAGCCTGGGTTACCTTTAGGTTACTACTACTGGGTAGTTGGCGATCTATAGATACGCTCCTAGAGCCTGGGTTACCTTTAGGTTACTACTACTGGGTAGTTGGCGATCTATAGATACGCTCCAGTAGCCTGGGTTACCTTTATGTTACTACTACTGGGTAGTTGGCGATCTATGGATACGCTCCAGGAGCCTGGGTTACCTTTATGTTACTACTACTGGGTAGTTGGCGATTTATGGATACGCTCCTAGAGCCTGGGTTACCTTCATGTTATTACTACTGGGTAGTTGGCGATCTATAGATACGCTCCAGTAGACTGGGTTACCTTTATGTTACTCTTACTGGGTAGTTTGGCGATCTATAGATTTTAATGACTAGATGAAGGTTTGGTAGTGAAATTGGACAAAAAGTATTTTTCTTGAAGAGAAGTTACAAATGTTGTGTGTAGATCATATCCCTTTAGTAAACATTGGTGTTTTTAGGACTCTCTGAAGCGGGAATATGTGAAATGATCATTTCGTTTGACCATAATGGTGATATGTAGAGAATGATTTCTCTTTTGCATATAAAGTCTAGATCAGACTTGACCAAATATTTTCAATTGTTGATTGTTAGTTAAGCTTTTTTTAATGAGGTCACGTTGATGATCGCATAATTGCGACATACAACAGTTTGGCAGCAGTACTTCTTTTTTCTAGTTGTTGAATAATGAAAATTATTCAGACGCTGGTTTTTCAGAAGAACAGTGAAATATTATTGTAAAATTAATTGTATTGTACCAATAATAAATTGTGATGCGCTGTGTCGGTTGTATAAATCGAAATTTCAGAAGCTCAATTTATTGATTGGATTGGTTACTAACATTTCGCGTTGTGTTCTCAATTTAACATGTAAAATGTTTATATGTGTTGTGTGGTGTGGTTAAGGAGTTCGTGAAAAACCTAAATGGTTAGTGTGAAACATGTATTAAAAAAATGGCGATCGTGAAGATAGCGGTCAAGATGATAGCTTTGTGAGGGGAGGGAGGACGTTGTACGGGGATATGTAATTGAAATAGATTCGGGGATCCTATTACTGGGGTGATCACTCGTGCGGAGTGTTTGTTATTTTTGTCATTCACTTGAAGCTGACTTCTCTCTCTTCTTTTGTTGAGGTTGGCATTTTTCTGTTATAATTGAAAGATATGGTTTTCTATAGTGTTCGTAGTTGTTGTGTTTCGAAGTTAGTTTAGACTTAGTAAAAATGTTATTCAGTGATGTCAGGTCTAGATGTGAGTGAAACTGCGACTTTCGACGTGGACACGCTTCAGGGTGAGATGTGTCACAGGCACGAAGGCGTCTTTGGCCTGAAAAGTGAGAAAAAAATTGTTGTTGCCTTGTGACACTTGTGAAGGGAATTGAATGGTGTCATGTGAAGTCGTTGTTTTGGTACAAAATCTAACCTGTTTCATTATGAATAACAAATTTACTAAAGTCATGGGTGGTGGGACGAACATATATCGAGAATATTTATATTGTTAGTGGATATGGCACGTTCAATGTGAAATTCTTTTAGTGTTTAGTGAGGCGACGTTATGGAGCTTGTGTAGATCGAAATTGGATTTGTTTGTGAAGTCGCGCACTAATAATTGTTGCCAATTGGAGAAAGTGATGTGTGAGGGTGTTGTAGATTTTATTGAGAGAGACGTATGGTCGATTAATTATACACGTAGAAGGAAGGGAGTAGAGGACGAGGGAGTGTAACTATGTTGAATTTTTAACTTGGTTTGGGGAAGGACAGTTATTTTTCTAGTTGTGATTTTGAAGATATTGTATTTTTCGATTTTTGCAATTGAAAAAATGCGTTTCACCTATGTTGATTTATATTTAAAAATTGATTTTTTTTTCAAATCTTTCTTTGATTATGGTAGCGTGAAAATTATCCTTGTAAAAGGGCAATGGTGTGATGAAGACAAATAATTTGAATTGGGGCGCTTACTTAAAATGGTGAATATAACGATGATTTTTACAAAATTTTAAGAATTTGATTAAGATATTGGTATATTTAAGTGCGAAAATAAGATATTAAGAAAAACAAAAATAAGTTTAGTATTAGGATATCATGAGTTTTTTTTTTAGTAATATTAATAATGATTTTTTTTTGTAGATTTGGATAATGCCATTTTAGGTAAGTTTAGGAACGATATGTAAGATTGGTAAATTTGTAAAAATGTGTGATTAACGAAATTTTTTTAGAAATAAAATTGAGAGTAATAAATTGAAATTTATAATATGATTAAAAATAAAGTAAATTTGATAAATGAGGGTGTAAAAGATTTAAAATTTGAATTAAAATGATATAAAAATGGTAAAAATTGATATAAAATTATTAAAGTGAAAATAAACAAATTTATAGGGATTCAAGTTGTGAGCTTGAGGAGAAAGTTATGTAGGTTTTTTTATTAAACTTACAGTTTTGATGATAGTTCAGTCAGGAGACTTGGTCTTGGCTTGTCGTCCTGCTGTCGTGGAAGACGCTCCATGGAGGGCTTGTAGAAGCTTGTAGCTTCTGTAAAGTTGATGGCGGCTTGTCGTCTTGAGTATTGTCTCGATGTCAGGACGAAGATGGGAAACTTGTCACCGGGTTTGCATTATTCTGCTTCTCGATTTCCATGATTTGCGGAATTTTCGGCTCTGTCGTTGGGGTGGTCAGCTGGTTCCTGGCGTCGGCGATCTGTGTTAGCGGATCTGCGGAGGTCCCTTGGGACGGCGTGTCTTCCGTAAATATCTCTTGTTGGTGAGAGATTGCTTGGTCGTTTCGTTGGAATGGCCGATTTGTTCCTCCATCTTCGCTCTTTATCGCTTATATCTGGACAGTCTTCTTACCTTCTTCGTTGTGCCATTCTTCGTTTTGGTCATCCTGTCGGCTAAAAGTGTGATGAGGTATCCAGTCGACTTAATCTGTGGTGTGAAATCCTGTCGACTCTCGCTATACTGTGTTGACCGAGTGGAACAGTCAGGATGGGGAGTATTCCAGTACCTCTCTGCACCTTGGAAGACCTTTAACAGTTCTCACAGAGTACAGGCAGTCGTGGTCGAGAAAGATTAGAAAGCTTGGGAATGTCCATACACAAAAAACGAAGACACAGTTGCACCAGGAAAGCTCCGTGAACAGATAAAAGTTAAGCTAGGAGCGAAAGATGGAGATATAAGAAATTTTCTTACTGATCTACGGCATGGTCGAGTATCAGAAGATGAAGTGACGAGGGCTCCCGCTGATGGTGAAGTGACTATCAAGTGACTATATTTTTGACTAGGACGGAGGTCTTATATATCATTGCCGAGAGAGGAAGTATTGCATTTCAGCAGATGCAACAAGAGCGTAGATCGGATGGCGAAATTGTACACTGGCGCCGCCCTGACAGTTTCCTATCTATCTTTAGATGTTGTTGAACCTCCATCTCTTGCTATAGCTCAACTCTTAATATATTACAGAGTTTTATTTATTTATCCTCAGTTTGTACAAAGTACATTACATATGATGATGTAATGACACATGTCAATAATGGTATAATCATTTACAGATGTGTTTCTATTATACAACATGAAAATGTTGTTATAAGTATTATACAATATGGGGTCGTTGGTTTAAATTACCATATATATATATGTATATATATTCATCAAAACTGTAAGTTTAATAAAAAAACCTACATAACTTTCTCCTCAAGCTCACAACTTGAATCCCTATAAATTTGTTTATTTTCACTTTAATAATTTTATATCAATTTTTACCATTTTTATATCATTTTAATTCAAATTTTAAATCTTTTACACCCTCATTTATCAAATTTACTTTATATATATGTACAGTCAGGATGGGGAGTATTCCAGTACCTCTCTGCACCTTGGAAGACCTTTAACAGTTCTCACAGAGTACAGGCAGTATATATTTATTACATTACATATAAAATACTTACTCGACTTCTGGCAAAGGGGATCGTCGTCTCCAATGAACTCCGAGTAGATGGTCATACTGAGCGGGAAGCAGTCACAGGAGTTCATGGCAATGCGCATCATGCACATGTTCTCGCACATCTGGATAACACTCTAGCAATTGAAATACAGAATAACACAAACTGTATACTGACTTTAAACTCTAAAGAAGCGGTCTGGTAGATTAAAAATTGGCGAAACTGCTGGAAGGGTTTTACCACTGATAAACCAAGCCCTCTCAATATTCTATCATCACAGAAGTTTGATTTATTTGTGAAAAGAAAAATTCGCGTCTTAATATATATCTTCTATATATATAAAAATCAATGTTTGTTTGTTTGTATGTCCGGTATACGAATTCGCAGTAGTTCACTAATACAAACCAAAATTTCCATACATTGGTAAAAAAATACGGGGTAGACAATAGGCTATTTTAAAAAATATATAAATCAATTATTAAAACTATATATTCAAATTATTCTACTTAGCTCACGAATAGCGCCCTCTATCAAAGATTAGATTAAATTATGCTGATGCAAACAAATAGATAAAGCTAAGAACAAACAATTATTAAAAAAAATCTTATCTAAATATATATCACTCGGGTAGATATGCACCCGGTTCACCCGTCTAGTATAATATATTTTTAACTTTATTTACCTAAAACAACACTCTATTTTCTTATGTATATATAAGGTGCCTTTTAAAGAAAAGCCACCACCAGGAGAAATAAGCAACTCGGAGGCGAACAAATGGAATATGGTTTTATTTTAATATGCATATTGGAGGTTTTAAATTATTATATATTGAATAATGGGTAGTTAAATTTTTTTAAAAATAAACATCATTATTTTCAGTAATTCAGATAATATATATAATCATATTATCTTTTTAAAATTATTTTAAAATAAAGTATTGTTGATAATGGGTTTAAAATAAATAAAATGTTAAACCCTGCCATCTATGAATGATTTTTGTAACTATTTTAAAATATACACAGCTACTCTCCAATGGCCTGCATAAATAATAAAATAATTTATTAGAGATGTGCGAAGTAATATTATTTAAATATTTTATTTATTTTTAATATTTATTTAAAAGGACAGAAAAAAAACAAAATATGATTTTTTTATTTGTAAAGGTAATTTATAAGGCACAATTTGGATTATAGATTATAAACACAAGGTGATTTGATTTGGTCTCATTACCTTCTGTTTAAATGTAATATATATGTACAAAATTTCAACGTTAGATGGCATTTAAATTTATAAATATAAATTTATGTTATTTTAAATTTTTTAAAGAATACTTTAAATTTCACACTAGTAAAATATTTAAAAAAATTATTTGTATGAATAATTTATTGAAGCATCTTTTATTTAATTCTTCTTGTGATATGGGCGATAAATATTTTCTTTTCAAAGATCTTCTGATATATTTATAGAATTACACAACAATTCCAATGTTGCTACAGAGTGTTTGTTAGAATTATATATTCCTCTTCTTGATAGGGCACAATTTGAATTATAGATTATAAACACAAGGTAATAAGACCAAATCCAAATAAATAAATAGTGTGTGACGTTTAAGTAACAACGCTGTTACCGAAACGTCACCCGTTATTTATTTATTTGGATTTGGTCTTATTACCTTGTGTTTATAATCTAAAATCCAAATTGTGCCTTACCATTTTTGTAGACTTCAATGGACCTAAGAAGTCATTTTTCCATATTCAGCACTTTTGTCTAAAGATGGTAACGACGCTGTTACTGAAACGTCATACACTATTTATTTGAACTTATTACCTTGTGTTTATTCCTCTTCTACTTCTTCTTTTTTTTCCTATCTCAACTCATATCACCGGGTAGTTGACGATCTATAGATACGCTCCAGGAGCCTGGGTTACCTTTATGTTACTACTACTGGGTAGTTGGCGATCTATGGATAATCTCCAGAAGCCTGGGTTACCTTTATGTTACTACTACTGGGTAGTTGGTGTCCTATAGATACGCTCCAGGAGCCTGGGTTACCTTTATGTTACTACTACTGGGTAGTTGACGATCTATGTATACGCTCCAGGAGCCTGGGTTACCTTTATGTTACTACTACTGGGTAGTTGACGATCTATGGATACTCTCCAGGAGCCTGGGTTACCTTTATGTTACTACTACAGGGTAGTTGGTGATGTATGGATACGCTCCTAGAGCCTGGGTTACTTTTATGTTACTACTACTGGGTAGTTGGCGATCTATAGATACGCTCCAGGAGCCCCGGTTACCTTTATGTTACTACTACTTGATAGTTGGCGATCTATAGATACGCTCCAGGAGCCTGGGTTACCTTTATGTTACTACTACTGGGTAGTTGACGATCTATGGATACGCTCCTAGAGCCTGGGTTACCTTTATGTTACTACTACTGGGTAGTTGGCGATGTATGGATACGCTACTAGAGCATGGGTTACCTTTATGTTACTACTACTGGGTAGTTGGCGATCTGTAGATACGCTTCTGGAGCCTGGGTAACCTTTATGTTACTACTACTGGGTAGTTGGCGATCTATGGATACGCTCCAGTAGATTGGGTTACCTTTATGTTACTACTACTGGGTAGTTGGCGATCTATGGATACGCTCCAGGAGCCTGGGTTACCTTTATGTTGCTACTACTGGATAGTTGGCGATCTATGGATACGCTCCAGGAGCCTGGGTTACCTTTATGTTACTACTACTGGGTAGTTGGCGATCTATGGACACGCTCCTAGAGCCTGGGTTACCTTTATGTTACTACTACTGGGTAGTTGGCGATCTATAGTTACGCTCCTAGAGCCTGGGTTACCTTTAGGTTACTACTACTGGGTAGTTGGCGATCTATAGATACGCTCCAGTAGCCTGGGTTACCTTTATGTTACTACTACTGGGTAGTTGGCGATCTATGGATACGCTCCAGGAGCCTGGGTTACCTTTATGTTACTACCACTGGGTAGTTGGCGATTTATGGATACGCTCCTAGAGCCTGGGTTACCTTCATGTTATTACTACTGGGTAGTTGGCGATCTATAGTTACGCTCCAAGAGCCTGGGTTACCTTTAGGTTACTACTACTGGGTAGTTGGCGATCTATAGATACGCTCCAGTAGCCTGGGTTACCTTTATGTTACTACTACTGGGTAGTTGGCGATCTATGGATACGCTCCTAGAGCCTGGGTTACCTTTATGTTACTACTACTGGGTAGTTGGCGATCTATGGATACGCTCCTAGAGCCTGGGTTACCTTTATGTTACTACTACTGGGTAGTTGGCGATCTATAGTTACGCTCCTAAAGCCTGGGTTACCTTTAGGTTACTACTACTGGGTAGTTGGCAATCTATAGATACGCTCCTATAGCCTGGGTTACCTTTAGGTTACTACTACTGGGTAGTTGGCGATCTATAGATACGCTCCAGTAGCCTGGGTTACCTTTATGTTACTACTACTGGGTAGTTGGCGATTTATGGATACGCTCCTAGAGCCTGGGTTACCTTCATGTTATTAATACTTGGTAGTTGGCGATCTATAGATACGCTCCAGTAGAATGGGTTACCTTTATGTTACTCTTACTGGGTAGTTTGGCGATATATAGATTTTAATGACTAGATGAAGGTTTGGTAGTGAAATTGGACAAAAAGTATTATTCTTGAAGAGAAGTTACAAATGTTGTGTGTAGATCATATCCCTTTAGTAAACATTGGTGTTTTTAGGACTCTCTGAAGCGGGAATATGTGAAATGATCATTTCGTTTGACCATAATGGTGATATGTAGAGAATGATTTCTCTTTTGCATATAAAGTCTAGGTCAGACTTGACCAAATTTTTTCAATTGTCGATTGTTAGTTAAGCTTTTTTTAATGAGGTCACGTTGATGATCGCATAATTGCGACATACAACAGTTTGGCAGCTGTACTTCTTTTTTCTAGTTGTTGAATAATGAAAATTATTCAGACGCTGGTTTTTCAGAAGAACAGTGAAATATTATTGTAAAATTAATTGTATTGTACCAATAATAAATTGTGATGCGCTGTGTCGGTTGTATAAATCGAAATTTCAGAAGCTCAATTTATTGATTGGATTGGTTACTAACATTTCGCGTTGTGTTCTCAATTTAACATGCAAAATGTTTATATGTGTTGTGTGGTGTGGTTAAGGAGTTCGTGAAAAAACCTAATTGGTTAGTGTGAAACATGTATTAAAATATGGCGATCGTGAAGATAGCGGTCAAGATGATAGCTTTGTGAGGGGAGGGAGGACGTTGTACGGGGATATGTAACTGAAATAGATTCGGGGATCCTATTACTGGGGTGATCACTCGTGCGGAGTGTTTGTTATTTTTGTCATTCACTTGAAGCTGACTTCTCTCTCTTCTTTTGTTGAGGTTGACATTTTTCTGTTATAATTGAAAGATATGGTTTTCTATAGTGTTCGTAGTTGTTGTGTTTCGAAGTTAGTTTAGACTTAGTAAAAATGTTATTCAGTGATGTCAGGTCTAGATGTGAGTCAAACTGCGACTTTCGACGTGGACACGCTTTAGGGTGAGATGTGTCACAGGCACGAAGGCGTCTTTGGCCTGAAAAGTGAGAAAAAAATTGTTGTTGCCTTGTGACACTTGTGAAGGGAATTGAATGGTGTCATGTGAAGTCGTTGTTTTGGTACAAAATCTAACCTGTTTCATTATGAATAACAAATTTACTAAAGTCATGGGTGGTGGGACGAACATATATCGAGAATATTTATATTGTTAGTGGATATGGCACGTTCAATGTGAAATTCTTTTAGTGTTTAGTGAGGCGACGTTATGGAGCTTGTGTGGATCGAAATTGGATTTGTTTGTGAAGTCGCGCACTAATAATTGTTGCCAATTGGAGAAAGTGATGTGTGAGGGTGTTGTAGATTTTATTGAGAGAGACGTATGGTCGATTAATTATACACGTAGAAGGAAGGGAGTAGAGGACGAGGGAGTGTAACTATGTTGAATTTTTAACTTGGTTTGGGGAAGGACAGTTATTTTTCTAGTTGTGATTTTGAAGATATTGTATTTTTCGATTTTTGCAATTGAAAAAATGCGTTTCACCTATGTTGATTTATATTTAAAAATTGATTTTTTTTTCAAATCTTTCTTTGATTATGGTAGCGTGAAAATTATCCTTGTAAAAGGGCAATGGTGTGATGAAGACAAATAATTTGAATTGGGGCGCTTACTTAAAATGGTGAATATAACGATGATTTTTACAAAATTTTAAGAATTTGATTAAGATATTGGTATATTTAAGTGCGAAAATAAGATATTAAGAAAAACAAAAATAAGTTTAGTATTAGGATATCATGAGTTTTTTTTTTAGTAATATTAATAATGATTTTTTTTGTAGATTTGGATAATGCCATTTTAGGTAAGTTTAGGAACGATATGCAAGATTGGTAAATTTGTAAAAATGTGTGATTAACGAAATTTTTTTAGAAATAAAATTGAGAGTAATAAATTGAAATTTATAATATGATTAAAAATAAAGTAAATTTGATAAATGAGGGTGTAAAAGATTTAAAATTTGAATTAAAATGATATAAAAATGGTAAAAATTGATATAAAATTATTAAAGTGAAAATAAACAAATTTATAGGGATTCAAGTTGTGAGCTTGAGGAGAAAGTTATGTAGGTTTTTTTATTAAACTTACAGTTTTGATGATAGTTCAGTCAGGAGACTTGGTCTTGGCTTGTCGTCCTGCTGTCGTGGAAGACGCTCCATGGAGGGCTTGTAGAAGCTTGTAGCTTCTGTAAAGTTGATGGCGGCTTGTCGTCTTGAGTATTGTCTCGATGTCAGGACGAAGATGGGAAACTTGTCACCGGGTTTGCATTATTCTGCTTCTCGATTTCCATGATTTGCGGAATTTTCGGCTCTGTCGTTGGGGTGGTCAGCTGGTTCCTGGCGTCGGCGATCTGTGTTAGCGGATCTGCGGAGGTCCCTTGGGACGGCGTGTCTTCCGTAAATATCTCTTGTTGGTGAGAGATTGCTTGGTCGTTTCGTTGGAATGGCCGATTTGTTCCTCCATCTTCGCTCTTTATCGCTTATATCTGGACAGTCTTCTTACCTTCTTCGTTGTGCCATTCTTCGTTTTGGTCATCCTGTCGGCTAAAAGTGTGATGAGGTATCCAGTCGACTTAATCTGTGGTGTGAAATCCTGTCGACTCTCGCTATACTGTGTTGACCGAGTGGAACAGTCAGGATGGGGAGTATTCCAGTACCTCTCTGCACCTTGGAAGACCTTTAACAGTTCTCACAGAGTACAGGCAGTCGTGGTCGAGAAAGATTAGAAAGCTTGGGAATGTCCATACACAAAAAACGAAGACACAGTTGCACCAGGAAAGCTCCGTGAACAGATAAAAGTTAAGCTAGGAGCGAAAGATGGAGATATAAGAAATTTTCTTACTGATCTACGGCATGGTCGAGTATCAGAAGATGAAGTGACGAGGGCTCCCGCTGATGGTGAAGTGACTATCAAGTGACTATATTTTTGACTAGGACGGAGGTCTTATATATCATTGCCGAGAGAGGAAGTATTGCATTTCAGCAGATGCAACAAGAGCGTAGATCGGATGGCGAAATTGTACACTGGCGCCGCCCTGACAGTTTCCTATCTATCTTTAGATGTTGTTGAACCTCCATCTCTTGCTATAGCTCAACTCTTAATATATTACAGAGTTTTATTTATTTATCCTCAGTTTGTACAAAGTACATTACATATGATGATGTAATGACACATGTCAATAATGGTATAATCATTTACAGATGTGTTTCTATTATACAACATGAAAATGTTGTTATAAGTATTATACAATATGGGGTCGTTGGTTTAAATTACCATATATATATATATTACATATAAAATACTTACTCGACTTCTGGCAAAGGGGATCGTCGTCTCCAATGAACTCCGAGTAGATGGTCATACTGAGCGGGAAGCAGTCACAGGAGTTCATGGCAATGCGCATCATGCACATGTTCTCGCACATCTGGATAACACTCTAGCAATTGAAATACAGAATAACACAAACTGTATACTGACTTTAAACTCTAAAGAAGCGGTCTGGTAGATTAAAAATTGGCGAAACTGCTGGAAGGGTTTTACCACTGATAAACCAAGCCCTCTCAATATTCTATCATCACAGAAGTTTGATTTATTTGTGAAAAGAAAAATTCGCGTCTTAATATATATCTTCTATATATATAAAAATCAATGTTTGTATGTTTGTTTGTTTGTATGTCCGGTATACGAATTCGCAGTAGTTCACTAATACAAACCAAAATTTCCATACATTGGTAAAAAAATACGGGGTAGACAATAGGCTATTTTAAAAAATATATAAATCAATTATTAAAACTATATATTCAAATTATTCTACTTAGCTCACGAATAGCGCCCTCTATCAAAGATTAGATTAAATTATGCTGATGCAAACAAATAGATAAAGCTAAGAACAAACAATTATTAAAAAAAATCTTATCTAAATATATATCACTCGGGTAGATATGCACCCGGTTCACCCGTCTAGTATAATATATTTTTAACTTTATTTACCTAAAACAACACTCTATTTTCTTATGTATATATAAGGTGCCTTTTAAAGAAAAGCCACCACCAGGAGAAATAAGCAACTCGGAGGCGAACAAATGGAATATGGTTTTATTTTAGTTCCAGTTCCAAATAACTTTATTAGGTGCCGTGGATTCGTCACCTCGACATTCCACTCTAGAGAAACTTGCCAACATTGTTGTATTGTGCTGTAAAAAACAATATCATACGCAATATATATATAGGTGCCGTTCAAAAAGAACAACCTAGATCATCATATTTACAATATACTGAGGGGGGTGGTTATGTACAGGGGTTCATTTACAATTATAATTTATAATGATGTCGTTGGGTCCGGATTCTCAGGTCCTTGGGGATATTTTTCTTGAGAAGGTTTTTTCGGGCTTGTTTGATATTCAAGGTGGGTTTGTTTTTCCTTTTTTTCCACTTTTCGTCATTCTGGCTTAATTGATGGAGAATTTGTCTAGGTTTCAAATTCCTTATTTTCCTTTTTCCGCATTTGTAGTTTGTGGCTTCCTTAAAGGTGGGATTTTCTAATTTTTCGGATTTTTCATAAAATTTAAATGATTGTCTAATAATGTAGTCATTGATGTTTTCGATATTTATATCGTTCCTGAGGATTGTGTTCCGAACGAACCAGGGTGGAGACATGATTTTTCTGATCATTTTATTTTCAAATACTTCTAGCTTTTTAAGGATGGTCTTATGTGCTGTCATAAAAATTGGGTGGCCGTATATGAGTATTGATCTTATTATTGAAGTGTAAATGGTTCTTTTGCAATGAAGGGATAATTTGCTTTTTGGTCCTAGAAGTAGGGATAGTCGGTGTTGGGCAGCTTTCGCCAAATTAATTCTGTTTTCGATGTGTTTTTTGAAGGTTAGGTGCTCGTCTAGGGTCATCCCTAGGTATCGGATGTTCTCTTTCCATTTAATATTGTCTTCGAAGACAAAAAGTTCGTCTAAAGGTTTCTTAATTTTTTCTTTTTTTCTGGAAAAAATGATTGCTTCACTTTTTTGGGGGTTCATTGTAACTCGCCATTCCTTACACCAGAGCGTGGAAAAGATGCAGGCCTCTTGGAGTTTCATGTGGAGATTGTCGAAGTTATATGTTGAGGCTAAAATGGCGGTATCATCGGCAAATAGGTGTAAAGAGGTGTCTTCAATACAGGGGAAGTCGTCTATATATATGTCAAATAAGGTTGGTCCTGTGACTGATCCTTGGGGGACCCCGGCAAGGATGTTCCTAGCTGTTGAAAGTTCATTTTTGACTCGTACCTTGAATGTTCTATTTGTTAAGAAGTTTTGCGTTATTTTTATGATGTCTCCGGGAAGGTGTTTTTTGCACATTTTGTAGAGAAGGGCTTCGTGCCAGACTTTATCGAATGCTTTGGCGATATCGAAGAATACGGCTCCTGTTATTTGGCCTAGGTCCATGGCTTTTCTTATTTTTTCAGTGACAACTACTAGCTGGTGCAATGTTGAGTGTTTGGCTTGGTAGCCAAATTGTTCAGGTCTGAGTGGATTCTTTTCTTCTAGGGATTTTCTGAGTCTTCTTAAAACAATTCTTTCGAATAGTTTTGAGATGGCAGGTAGCAGTGAGATGGGCCTGTAGCTTGTTGGTTCATGGATGGATTTTCCTTTTTTAATATGCATATTGGAGGTTTTAAATTATTATATATTGAATAATGGGTAGTTAAATTTTTTTAAAAATAAACATCATTATTTTCAGTAATTCAGATAATATATATAATCATATTATCTTTTTAAAATTATTTTAAAATAAAGTATTGTTGATAATGGGTTTAAAATAAATAAAATGTTAAACCCTGCCATCTATGAATGATTTTTGTAACTATTTTAAAATATACACAGCTACTCTCCAATGGCCTGCATAAATAATAAAATAATTTATTAGAGATGTGCGAAGTAATATTATTTATATATTTTATTTATTTTTAATATTTATTTAAAAGGACAGAAAAAAAACAAAATATGATTTTTTTATTTGTAAAGGTAATTTATAAGGCACAATTTGGATTATAGATTATAAACACAAGGTGATTTGATTTGGTCTCATTACCTTCTGTTTAAATGTAATATAAATGTACAAAATTTCAACGTTAGATGGCATTTAAATTTATAAATATAAATTTATGTTATTTTAAATTTTTTAAAGAATACTTTAAATTTCACACTAGTAAAATATTTAAAAAAATTATTTGTATGAATAATTTATTGAAGCATCTTTTATTTAATTCTTCTTGTGATATGGGCGATAAATATTTTTTTTTCAAAGATCTTCTGATATATTTATAGAATTACACAACAATTCCAATGTTGCTACAGAGTGTTTGTTAGAATTATATATTCCTCTTCTTGATAGGGCACAATTTGAATTATAGATTATAAACACAAGGTAATAAGACCAAATCCAAATAAATAAATAGTGTGTGACGTTTAAGTAACAACGCTGTTAACGAAACGTCACCCGTTATTTATTTATTTGGATTTGGTCTTATTACCTTGTGTTTATAATCTAAAATCCAAATTGTGCCTTACCATTTTTGTAGACTTCAATGGACCTAAGAAGTCATTTTTCCATATTCAGCACTTTTGTCTAAAGATGGTAACGACGCTGTTACTGAAACGTCATACACTATTTATTTGAACTTATTACCTTGTGTTTATTCCTCTTCTACTTCTTCTTTTTTTTCCTATCTCAACTCATATCACCGGGTAGTTGACGATCTATAGATACGCTCCAGGAGCCTGGGTTACCTTTATGTTACTACTACTGGGTAGTTGGCGATCTATGGATAATCTCCAGAAGCCTGGGTTACCTTTATGTTACTACTACTGGGTAGTTGGTGTCCTATAGATACGCTCCAGGAGCCTGGGTTACCTTTATGTTACTACTACTGGGTAGTTGACGATCTATGAATACGCTCCAGGAGCCTGGGTTACCTTTATGTTACTACTACTGGGTAGTTGACGATCTATGGATACTCTCCAGGAGCCTGGGTTACCTTTATGTTACTACTACAGGGTAGTTGGTGATGTATGGATACGCTCCTAGAGCCTGGGTTACTTTTATGTTACTACTACTGGGTAGTTGGCGATCTATAGATACGCTCCAGGAGCCCCGGTTACCTTTATGTTACTACTACTTGATAGTTGGCGATCTATAGATACGCTCCAGGAGCCTGGGTTACCTTTATGTTACTACTACTGGGTAGTTGACGATCTATGGATACGCTCCTAGAGCCTGGGTTACCTTTATGTTACTACTACTGGGTAGTTGGCGATGTATGGATACGCTCCTAGAGCATGGGTTACCTTTATGTTACTACTACTGGGTAGTTGGCGATCTGTAGATACGCTTCTGGAGCCTGGGTAACCTTTATGTTACTACTACTGGGTAGTTGGCGATCTATGGATACGCTCCAGTAGATTGGGTTACCTTTATGTTACTACTACTGGGTAGTTGGCGATCTATGGATACGCTCCAGGAGCCTGGGTTACCTTTATGTTGCTACTACTGGATAGTTGGCGATATATGGATACGCTCCAGGAGCCTGGGTTACCTTTATGTTACTACTACTGGGTAGTTGGCGATCTATGGACACGCTCCTAGAGCCTGGGTTACCTTTATGTTACTACTACTGGGTAGTTGGCGATCTATAGTTACGCTCCTAGAGCCTGGGTTACCTTTAGGTTACTACTACTGGGTAGTTGGCGATCTATAGATACGCTCCAGTAGCCTGGGTTACCTTTATGTTACTACTACTGGGTAGTTGGCGATCTATGGATACGCTCCAGGAGCCTGGGTTACCTTTATGTTACTACCACTGAGTAGTTGGCGATTTATGGATACGCTCCTAGAGCCTGGGTTACCTTCATGTTATTACTACTGGGTAGTTGGCGATCTATAGTTACGCTCCAAGAGCCTGGGTTACCTTTAGGTTACTACTACTGGGTAGTTGGCGATCTATAGATACGCTCCAGTAGCCTGGGTTACCTTTATGTTACTACTACTGGGTAGTTGGCGATCTATGGATACGCTCCTAGAGCCTGGGTTACCTTTATGTTACTACTACTGGGTAGTTGGCGATCTATGGATACGCTCCTAGAGCCTGGGTTACCTTTATGTTACTACTACTGGGTAGTTGGCGATCTATAGATACGCTCCAGTAGCCTGGGTTACCTTTATGTTACTACTACTGGGTAGTTGGCGATTTATGGATACGCTCCTAGAGCCTGGGTTACCTTCATGTTATTAATACTTGGTAGTTGGCGATCTATAGATACGCTCCAGTAGAATGGGTTACCTTTATGTTACTCTTACTGGGTAGTTTGGCGATATATAGATTTTAATGACTAGATGAAGGTTTGGTAGTGAAATTGGACAAAAAGTATTATTCTTGAAGAGAAGTTACAAATGTTGTGTGTAGATCATATCCCTTTAGTAAACATTGGTGTTTTTAGGACTCTCTGAAGCGGGAATATGTGAAATGATCATTTCGTTTGACCATAATGGTGATATGTAGAGAATGATTTCTCTTTTGCATATAAAGTCTAGGTCAGACTTGACCAAATTTTTTCAATTGTCGATTGTTAGTTAAGCTTTTTTTAATGAGGTCACGTTGATGATCGCATAATTGCGACATACAACAGTTTGGCAGCTGTACTTCTTTTTTCTAGTTGTTGAATAATGAAAATTATTCAGACGCTGGTTTTTCAGAAGAACAGTGAAATATTATTGTAAAATTAATTGTATTGTACCAATAATAAATTGTGATGCGCTGTGTCGGTTGTATAAATCGAAATTTCAGAAGCTCAATTTATTGATTGGATTGGTTACTAACATTTCGCGTTGTGTTCTCAATTTAACATGCAAAATGTTTATATGTGTTGTGTGGTGTGGTTAAGGAGTTCGTGAAAAAACCTAATTGGTTAGTGTGAAACATGTATTAAAATATGGCGATCGTGAAGATAGCGGTCAAGATGATAGCTTTGTGAGGGGAGGGAGGACGTTGTACGGGGATATGTAACTGAAATAGATTCGGGGATCCTATTACTGGGGTGATCACTCGTGCGGAGTGTTTGTTATTTTTGTCATTCACTTGAAGCTGACTTCTCTCTCTTCTTTTGTTGAGGTTGACATTTTTCTGTTATAATTGAAAGATATGGTTTTCTATAGTGTTCGTAGTTGTTGTGTTTCGAAGTTAGTTTAGACTTAGTAAAAATGTTATTCAGTGATGTCAGGTCTAGATGTGAGTCAAACTGCGACTTTCGACGTGGACACGCTTTAGGGTGAGATGTGTCACAGGCACGAAGGCGTCTTTGGCCTGAAAAGTGAGAAAAAAATTGTTGTTGCCTTGTGACACTTGTGAAGGGAATTGAATGGTGTCATGTGAAGTCGTTGTTTTGGTACAAAATCTAACCTGTTTCATTATGAATAACAAATTTACTAAAGTCATGGGTGGTGGGACGAACATATATCGAGAATATTTATATTGTTAGTGGATATGGCACGTTCAATGTGAAATTCTTTTAGTGTTTAGTGAGGCGACGTTATGGAGCTTGTGTGGATCGAAATTGGATTTGTTTGTGAAGTCGCGCACTAATAATTGTTGCCAATTGGAGAAAGTGATGTGTGAGGGTGTTGTAGATTTTATTGAGAGAGACGTATGGTCGATTAATTATACACGTAGAAGGAAGGGAGTAGTGGACGAGGGAGTGTAACTATGTTGAATTTTTAACTTGGTTTGGGGAAGGACAGTTATTTTTCTAGTTGTGATTTTGAAGATATTGTCTTTTTCGATTTTTGCAATTAAAAAAATGCGCTTCACCTATGTTGATTTATATTTAAAAATTGATTTTTTTTCAAATCTTTGATTATGGTAGCGTGAAAATTATCCTTGTAAAAGGGCAATGGTGTGATGAAGAAAAATAATTTGAATTGGGGCGCTTACTTAAAATGGTGAATATAACGATGATTTTTACAAAATTTTAAGAATTTAATTAAGATATTGGTATATTTTAGTGCGAAAATAAGATATTAAGAAAAACAAAAATAAGTTTAGTATTAGGATATCATGAGTTTTTTTTTTTTAGTAATATTAATATTGATTTTTTTTTGTAGATTTGGATAATGCCATTTTAGGTAAGTTTAGGAACGATATGTAAGATTGGTAAATTTGTAAAAATGTGTGATTAACGAAATTTTTTTAGAAATAAAATTGAGAGTAATAAATTGAAATTTATAATAATATTAAAAATAAAGTAAATTTGATAAATGAGGGTGTAAAAGATTTAAAATTTGAATTAAAATGATATAAAAATGGTGTAAATTGATTTAAAATTATTAAAGTGAAAATAAACAAATTTATAGGGATTCAAGTTGTGAGCTTGAGGAGAAAGTTATGTAGTTTTTTTTATTAAACTTACAGTTTTGATGATAGTTCAGTCAGGAGACTTGGTCTTGGCTTGTCGTCCTGCTGTCGTGGAAGACGCTCCATGGAGGGCTTGTAGAAGCTTGTAGCTTCTGTAAAGTTGATGGCGGCTTGTCGTCTTGAGTATTGTCTCGATGTCAGGACGAAGATGGGAAACTTGTCACCGGGTTTGCATTATTCTGCTCCTCGATTTCCATGATTTGCGGAATTTTCGGCTCTGTCGTTGGGGTGGTCAGCTGGTTCCTGGCGTCGGCGATCTGTGTTAACGGATCTGCGGAGGTCCCTTGGGACGGCGTGTCTTCCGTAAATATCTCTTGTTGGTGAGAGATTGCTTGGTCGTTTCGTTGGAATGGCCGATTTGTTCCTCCATCTTCGCTCTTTATCGCTTATATCTGGACAGTCTTCTTACCTTCTTCGTTGTGCCATTCTTCGTTTTGGTCATCCTGTCGGCTAAAAGTGTGATGAGGTATCCAGTCGACATAATCTGTGGTGTGAAATCCTGTCGACTCTCGCTATACTGTGTTGACCGAGTGGAACAGTCAGGATGGGGAGTTTTCCAGTACCTCTCTGCACCTTGGAAGACCTTTAACAGTTCTCACAGAGTACAGGCAGTCGTGGTCGAGAAAGATTAGAAAGCTTGGGAATGTCCATACACAAAAATCGAAGACACAGTTGCACTAGGAAAGCTCCGTGAACAGATAAAAGTTAAGCTAGGAGCGAAAGATGGAGATATAAGAAATTTTCTTACTGATCTACAGCATGGTCGAGCATCAGAAGATGAAGTGACGAGGGCTCCCGCTGATGGTGAAGTGACTATCAAGTGACTATATTTTTTGACTAGGACGGAGGTCTTATATATCATTGCCGAGAGAGGAAGTATTGCATTTCAACAGATGCAACAAGAGCGTAGACCGGATGGCGAAATTGTACACTGGCGCCGCCCTGACAGTTTCCTATCTATCTTTAGATGTTGTTGAACCTCCATCTCTTGCTATAGCTCAACTCTTAATATATTACAGAGTTTTATTTATTTATCCTAAGTTTATACAAAGTACATTACATATGATGATGTAATGACACATGTCAATAATGGTATAATCATTTACAGATGTGTTTCTATTATACAACTTGAAAATGTTGTTATAAGTATTATACAATATGGGGTTGATGGTTTAAATTACCATATATATATATATTACATATAAAATACTTACTCGACTTCTGGCAAAGGGGATCGTCGTCTCCAATGAACTCCGAGTAGATGGTCATACTAGCGGGAAGCAGTCACAGGAGTTCATGGCAATGCGCATCATGCACATGTTCTCGCACATCTGGATAACACTCTAGCAATTGAAATACAGAACAACACAAACTGTATACTGACTTTAAAATCTGAAGAAGCGGTCTGGTAGATCAAATTGGCGAAACTGCTGGAAGGGTTTTACCACTGATAAACCAAGCCCTCTCAATATTCTATCATCACAGAAGTTTGATTTATTTGTGAAAAGAAAAATTCGCGTCTTAATATATATCTTCTATATATATAAAAATCAATGTTTGTATGTTTGTTTGTTTGTATGTCCGGTATACAAATTCGCAGTAGTTCACTAATACAAACCAAAATTTCCATACATTGGTAAAAAAATACGGGGTAGACAATAGGCTATTTTAAAAAATATATAAATCAATTATTAAAACTATATATTCAAATTATTCTACTTAGCTCACGAATAGCGCCCTCTATCAAAGATTAGATTAAATTATGCTGATGCAAACAAATAGATAAAGCTAAGAACAAACAATTATTAAAAAAAATCTTATCTAAATATATATCACTCGGGTAGATATGCACCCGGTTCACCCGTCTAGTATAATATATTTTTAACTTTATTTACCTAAAACAACACTCTATTTTCTTATGTATATATAAGGTGCCTTTTAAAGAAAAGCCACCACCAGGAGAAATAAGCAACGCGGAGGCGAACAAATGGAATATGGTTTTATTTGAATATGCATATAGGAGGTTTTAAATTATTATATATTGAATAATGGGTAGTTAAATTTTTTTAAAAATAAACATCATTATTTTCAGTAATTCTGATAATATATATAATCATATTATCTTTTTAAAATTATTTTAAAATAAAGTATTGTTGATAATGGGTTTAAAATAAATAAAATGTTAAACCCTGCCATCTATGAATGATTTTTGTAACTGACAACATCACTTTCTTTTGTAATTTTGCATAAGTTTTGTTTATATATTCTGGTTAACCTTGTTGTAATAAAAACACAAAGTACTGTAACTATATCCCATATTTATAAATGGTTTCACTATAAAAATTGTCAGTGTAGTGGTGGCATAGACCTCAGCCATGTCATCACACCAAGTTTTGGAGATGGTTCATTTTTGTTGATTGTGTGGGTCTGTAAGTTTCAAACTTACAGCTGAAGAGTACAAAAGAATCATAGAATAATTCATTGTTGAAATTGACACCTCCGCCTTTGCCAGTCCCAAACCTGGATGAAAAAGGAGGGGGAGCAGTAATGAGCTCATTAAAAAACCTGGGCTCAGCTGACCCAGCTGATATTGCCCTGTAAGGGCTCCTGATCCAGGGATACAGGATGAGCAGCGTTTGTACTCCATGTTAGGAGCGGCTGCACATAGCGTCTGTTCCTCATGTCAGAAGCGGCCATTTCTTTTGGAGCTAAGTTGGCATGCCACTGAGTAGTGCTCCCAGTCTTGATGACAAAGGCAGACACTTTCTACTTCATCCAGTGTGGAGATAAGAAAGAAGAAGAAGAACACACAATAAGAAGTTCAGGTGCACCTGACAAATGTCCTCCTTAGATCTCAACTGTGCGAATCTAAAAAAAGGACATCATTTGCTTGATATTATTTTTACAAAAGTCCAACCCCACCAGTGACTGCAAGTAACCAAATTGGGCTCTGGCCCATTTTTAAGTGCAAAACTCAAACTGACTTTCACATGTGCAGACAAATGGTGCATTTGCAATTGTTAACTTCTATCCACCATGATTACCATGGCCTGTATCACGTGTACTTGAGATAATAATAGAACAATCATGTAAAGTCAATTTCTAGTAACATAAAGGTGGCCCAGGCTACTGGAGCGTATCCATAGATCGCCAACTACCCAGTAGTAATAACATAAAGGTATCCCAGGCTCCTGGAGCGTATCTATAGATCACCAACTACCCAGTAGTAGTAACAGAAAGGTAACCCAGGCTACTGGAGAGTATCCATATATCGTCAACTACCCAGTAGTAGTAACATAAAGGTAACCCAGGCTCTAGGAGCGTATCCATAGATCGCCAACTACCCAGTAGTAGTAACATAAAGGTAACCCAGGCTCCTGGAGCGTATCCTTAGATCGACGACTACGCTCTAGTAGTAACATAAAGGTAACCCAGGCTCCTGGAGCGTATCCATAGATCGTCAACTACCCAGTAGTAGTTACATAAAGGTAACCCAGGCTACTGGAGAGTATCCATAGATCGCCAACTACCCAGTAGTAGTAACATAAAGGTAACCTAGGCTACTGGAGCGTATCCATAGATCGCCAACTACCCAGTAGTAGTATCATAAAGGTAACCCATGCTCTAGGAGCGTATCCTTAGATCGACAACTACGCTCTAGTAGTAACATAAAGGTAACCCAGGCTCCTGGAGCGTATCCATAGATTGTCAACTACCCAGTAGTAGTTACATAAAGGTAACCCAGGCTACTGGAGAGTATCCATAGATCGCCAACTACCCAGTAGTAGTAACATAAAGGTAACCTAGGCTACTGGAGCGTATCCATAGATCGCCAACTACCCAGTAGTAGTATCATGAAGGTAACCCATGCTCTAGGAGCGTATCTATAGATCGTCAACTACCCTGTAGTAGTAACATAAAGGTAACCCAGGCTCCTGGAGCGTATCCATAGATCGCCAACTACCCAGTAGTAGTAACATAAAGATAACCCAGGCTCCTGGAGCGCATCCATAGATCGCCAACTATCCGGTAGTAGTAACATAAAGGTAACCCAGGCTACTGGAGAGTATCCATAGATCGCCAACTACCCAGTAGTAGTAACATAAAGGTAACCAAGGCTACTGGAGCGTATCTATAGATCGCCAACTACCCAGTAGTAGTAACATAAAGGTAACCCAGGCTACTGGAGCGTATTTATAGATCGCCACTACCCTGTAGTAGTAACATAAAGGTAACTCAGGCTAATGGAGAGTATCCATAGATCGCCAACTACCCAGTATTAGTAACATAAAGGTAATCTAGGCTACTGGAGAGTATCCATAGATCGCCAACTACCCAGTAGTAGTAACATAAAGGTAACCCAGGCTACTGGAGCGTATCTATAGATCGCCAACTACCCAGTAGTAGTAACATAAAGGTAACCCAGGCTACTGGAGCGTATTTATAGATCGCCACTACCCTGTAGTAGTAACATAAAGGTAACCCAGGCTACTGGAGAGTATCCATAGATCGCCAACTACCCAGTAGTAGTAACATAAAGGTAACCCAGGCTCCTGGAGCGTATCCATAGATCGCCAACTACCCAGTAGTAGTAACATAAAGGTAACCCAGGCTACTGGAGCGTATTTATAGATCGCCACTACCCTGTAGTAGTAACATAAAGGTAACTCAGGCTAATGGAGAGTATCCATAGATCGCCAACTACCCAGTAGTAGTAACATAAAGATAACCCAGGCTCCTGGAGCGCATCCATAGATCGCCAACTATCCGGTAGAAGTAACATAAAGGTAACCTAGGCTACTGGAGCGTATCCATAGATCGCCAACTTCCCGGTAGTAGTAACATAAAGGTAACCCAGGCTCCTTGAGCGTACCCATAGATCGCCAACTACCCAGTAGTAGTAACATAAAGGTAACCCAGGCTACTGGAGCGTATCTATAGATCGCCAACTACCCAGTAGTAGTAACATAAAGGTAACCCAGGCTACTGGAGCGTATTTATAGATCGCCACTACCCTGTAGTAGTAACATAAAGGTAACTCAGGCTAATGGAGAGTATCCATAGATCGCCAATACCCTGTAGTAGTAACATAAAGGTAACTCAGGTTACTGGAGAGTTTCCATAGAATGCCAACTACCCAGTAGTAGTAACATAAAGGTAACCTAGGCTACTGGAGCGTATCCATAGATCGCCAACTACCCAGTAGTAGTAACATAAAGGTAACCTAGGCTACTGGAGCGTATCCATAGATCGCCAACTACCCAGTAGTAGTATCATGAAGGTAACCCATGCTCTAGGAGCGTATCTATAGATCGTCAACTACCCTGTAGTAGTAACATAAAGGTAACCCAGGCTCCTGGAGCGTATCCATAGATCGCCAACTACCCAGTAGTAGTAACATAAAGATAACCCAGGCTCCTGGAGCGCATCCATAGATCGCCAACTATCCGGTAGTAGTAACATAAAGGTAACCCACGCTACTGGAGAGTATCCATAGATCGCCAACTACCCAGTAATAGTAACATAAAGGTAACCCAGGCTACTGGAGCGTATCTATAGATCGCCAACTACCCAGTAGTAGTAACATAAAGGTAACCCAGGCTACTGGAGCGTATTTATAGATCGCCACTACTCTGTAGTAGTAACATAAAGGTAACTCAGTCTAATGGAGAGTATCCATAGATCGCCAACTACCCAGTATTAGTAACATAAAGGTAACCTAGGCTACTGGAGCGTATCCATAGATCGCCAACTACACAGTAGTAGTAACATAAAGGTAACATAGGCTACTGGAGCGTATCCATAGATCGCCAACTTCCCAGTAGTAGTAACATAAAGGTAACGCAGTCTACTGGAGCGTATCTATAGATCGCCAATACCCTGTAGTAGTAACATAAAGGTAACTCAGGTTACTGGAGAGTATCCATAGAATGCCAACTACCCAGTAGTAGTAACATAAAGGTAACCTAGGCTACTGGAGCGTATCCATAGATCGCCAACTACCCAGTAGTAGTAACATAAAGGTAACCTAAGCTACTGGAGCGTATCTATAGATCGCCAACTACCCAGTAGTAGTAACATAAAGGTAACCCAGGCTCTAGAAGCGTATCTATAGATCGCCAACTACCCAGTAGTAGTAACAATAAGGTAACCCAGGCTCCTTGAGCGTACCCATAGATCGCCAACTACCCAGTAGTAGTAACATAAAGGTAACCCATGCTCTAGGAGCGTATCCATAGATCGCCAACTACCCAGTAGTAGTAACATAAAGGTAACCTAGGCTACTGGAGCGTATCCATAGATCGCCAACTACCCAGTAGTAGTAACATAAAGGTAACCCAGGCTACTGGAGCGTATCTATAGATCGCCAACTACCCAGTAGTAGTAACATAAAGGTAACCCAGGCTACGGGAGCGTATTTATAGATCGGCACTACCCTGTAGTAGTAACATAAAGGTAACTCAGGCTACTAGAGAGTATCCATAGATCGCCAACTACCCAGTAAGTGTAACATAAAGGTAACATAGGCTACTGGAGCGTATCCATAGATCGCCAACTACCCAGCAGTAGTAACATAAAGGTAACCTAGGCTACGGGAGCGTATCCATAGATTGCCAACTACTCAGTAGTAGTAACATAAAGGTAATCCACGCTCCTGGAGCGTATCTATAGATCGCCTACTACCCAGTAGTAGTAACATAAAGGTAACCCAGGCTCTAGGAGCGTATCCATACATCGCCAACTACCCAATAGTAGTAACATAAAGGTAACCCAGGCTACTGGAGAGTATCCATATATCGTCAAGTACCCAGTAGTAGTAACATAAAGTTAACCCAGGCTCTAGGAGCGTATCCATACATCGCCAACTACCCAGTAGTAGTAACATCAAGGTAACCCAGGCTACTGGAGAGTATCCATATATCTTCAACTACCCAGTAGTAGTAACATAAAGTTAACCCAGGCTCCTGGAGCGTATCCATAGATCGTCAACTACCCAGTAGTAGTAACATAAAGGTAACCCAGGCTACTGGAGAGTATCCATAGATCGTCAACTACCCAGTAGTAGTAACATAAAGGTAACCCAGGCTCTAGGAGCGTATCCATAGATCGCCAACTACCCAGTAGTAGTAACATAAAGGTAACCCAGGCTCCTGGAGCGTATCTATAGATCGCCAACTATCCAGCAGTAGTAACATAAAGGTAACCCAGGCTCCTGGAGCGTATCCTTAGATCGACAACTACGCTCTAGTAGTAACATAAAGGTAACCCAGGCTCCTGGAGCGTATCCATAGATCGTCAACTACCCAGTAGTAGTTGCATAAAGGTAACCCAGGCTACTGGAGAGTATCCATAGATCGCCAACTACCCAGTAGTAGTAACATAAAGGTAACCTAGGCTACTGGAGCGTATCCCTAGATCGCCAACTACCCAGTAGTAGTATCATAAAGGTAACCCATGCTCTAGGAGCGTATCCTTAGATCGACAACTACGCTCTAGTAGTAACATAAAGGTAACCCAGGCTCCTGGAGCGTATCCATAGATCGTCAACTACCCAGTAGTAGTTACATAAAGGTAACCCAGGCTACTGGAGAGTATCCATAGATCGCCAACTACCCAGTAGTAGTAACATAAAGGTAACCTAGGCTACTGGAGCGTATCCATACATCGCCAACTACCCAGTAGTAGTATCATGAAGGTTACCCATGCTCTAGGAGCGTATCTATAGATCGTCAACTACCCTGTAGTAGTAACATAAAGGTAACCCAGGCTCCTGGAGCGTATCCATAGATCGCCAACTACCCAGTAGTAGTAACATAAAGATAACCCAGGCTCCTGGAGCGCATCCATAGATCGCCAACTATCCGGTAGTAGTAACATAAAGGTAACCCAGGCTACTGGAGAGTATCCATAGATCGCCAACTACCCAGTAGTAGTAACATAAAGGTAACCCAGGCTACTGGAGCGTATCTATAGATCGCCAACTACCCAGGAGTAGTAACATAAAGGTAACCCAGGCTACTGGAGCGTATTTATAGATCGCCACTACCCTGTAGTAGTAACATAAAGGTAACTCAGGCTAATGGAGAGTATCCATAGATCGCCAACTACCCAGTATTAGTAACATAAAGGTAACCTAGGCTACTGGAGCGTATCCATAGATCGCCAACTACCCAGTAGTAGTAACATAAAGGTAACGCAGTCTACTGGAGCGTATCTATAGATCGCCAATACCCTGTAGTAGTAACATAAAGGTAACTCAGGTTACTGGAGAGTATCCATAGAATGCCAACTACCCAGTAGTAGTAACATAAAGGTAACCTAGGCTACTGGAGCGTATCCATAGATCGCCAACTACCCAGTAGTAGTAACATAAAGGTAACCTAGGCTACTGGAGCGTATCTATAGATCGCCAACTACCCAGTAATAGTAACATAAAGGTAACCCAGGCTCTAGAAGCGTATCTATAGATCGCCAACTACCCAGTAGTAGTAACAATAAGGTAACCCAGGCTCCTTGAGCGTACCCATAGATCGCCAACTACCCAGTAGTAGTAACATAAAGGTAACCCATGCTCTAGGAGCGTATCCATAGATCGCCAACTACCCAGTAGTAGTAACATAAAGGTAACCTAGGCTACTGGAGCGTATCCATAGATCGCCAACTACCCAGTAGTAGTAACATAAAGGTAACCCAGGCTACTGGAGCGTATCTATAGATCGCCAACTACCCAGTAGTAGTAACATAAAGGTAACCCAGGCTACGGGAGCGTATTTATAGATCGCCACTACCCTGTAGTAGTAACATAAAGGTAACTCAGGCTACTGGAGAGTATCCATAGATCGCCAACTACCCAGTAAGTGTAACATAAAGGTAACATAGGCTACTGGAGCGTATCCATAGATCGCCAACTACCCAGCAGTAGTAACATAAAGGTAACCTAGGCTACTGGAGCGTATCCATAGATCGCCAACTACCCAGTAGTAGTACCATAAAGGTAACCCAGGCTCTAGGAGCGTGTCCATAGATCGTCAACTACCCAGTAGGAGTAACATAAAGGTAACCAAGGCTACTGGAGAGTATCCATAGATCACCAACTACCCAGTAGTAGTAACATAAAGGTAACCCAGGCTACTGGAGCGTACCTATAGATCGCCAACTACCCAGTAGTAGTAACATAAAGGTAACCCAGGCTACTTGAGCGTATCTATAGATCGCCACTACCCAGTAGTAGTAACATAAAGGTAACCCATGCTCTAGGAGCGTATCCATAGATCGCCAACTACCCAGTAAGTGTAACATAAAGGTAACATAGGCTACTGGAGCGTATCCATAGATCGCCAACTACCCAGCAGTAGTAACATAAAGGTAACCTAGGCTACTGGAGCGTATCCATAGATCGCCAACTACCCAGTAGTAGTAACATAAAGGTAACCCATGCTCTAGGAGCGTATCCATAGATCGCCAACTACCCAGTAGTAGTAACATAAAGGTAACCTAGGCTACTGGAGCGTATCCATAGATCGCCAACTACCCAGTAGTAGTAACATAAAGGTAACCCAGGCTACTGGAGCGTATCTATAGATCGCCAACTACCCAGTAGTAGTAACATAAAGGTAACCCAGGCTACGGGAGCGTATTTATAGATCGGCACTACCCTGTAGTAGTAACATAAAGGTAACTCAGGCTACTAGAGAGTATCCATAGATCGCCAACTACCCAGTAAGTGTAACATAAAGGTAACATAGGCTACTGGAGCGTATCCATAGATCGCCAACTACCCAGCAGTAGTAACATAAAGGTAACCTAGGCTACGGGAGCGTATCCATAGATTGCCAACTACTCAGTAGTAGTAACATAAAGGTAATCCACGCTCCTGGAGCGTATCTATAGATCGCCTACTACCCAGTAGTAGTAACATAAAGGTAACCCAGGCTCTAGGAGCGTATCCATACATCGCCAACTACCCAATAGTAGTAACATAAAGGTAACCCAGGCTACTGGAGAGTATCCATATATCGTCAAGTACCCAGTAGTAGTAACATAAAGTTAACCCAGGCTCTAGGAGCGTATCCATACATCGCCAACTACCCAGTAGTAGTAACATAAAGGTAACCCAGGCTACTGGAGAGTATCCATATATCTTCAACTACCCAGTAGTAGTAACATAAAGTTAACCCAGGCTCCTGGAGCGTATCCATAGATCGTCAACTACCCAGTAGTAGTAACATAAAGGTAACCCAGGCTACTGGAGAGTATCCATAGATCGTCAACTACCCAGTAGTAGTAACATAAAGGTAACCCAGGCTCTAGGAGCGTATCCATAGATCGCCAACTACCCAGTAGTAGTAACATAAAGGTAACCCAGGCTCCTGGAGCGTATCTATAGATCGCCAACTATCCAGCAGTAGTAACATAAAGGTAACCCAGGCTCCTGGAGCGTATCCTTAGATCGACAACTACGCTCTAGTAGTAACATAAAGGTAACCCAGGCTCCTGGAGCGTATCCATAGATCGTCAACTACCCAGTAGTAGTTGCATAAAGGTAACCCAGGCTACTGGAGAGTATCCATAGATCGCCAACTACCCAGTAGTAGTAACATAAAGGTAACCTAGGCTACTGGAGCGTATCCCTAGATCGCCAACTACCCAGTAGTAGTATCATAAAGGTAACCCATGCTCTAGGAGCGTATCCTTAGATCGACAACTACGCTCTAGTAGTAACATAAAGGTAACCCAGGCTCCTGGAGCGTATCCATAGATCGTCAACTACCCAGTAGTAGTTACATAAAGGTAACCCAGGCTACTGGAGAGTATCCATAGATCGCCAACTACCCAGTAGTAGTAACATAAAGGTAACCTAGGCTACTGGAGCGTATCCATAGATCGCCAACTACCCAGTAGTAGTAACATAAAGATAACCCAGGCTCCTGGAGCGCATCCATAGATCGCCAACTATCCGGTAGTAGTAACATAAAGGTAACCCAGGCTACTGGAGAGTATCCATAGATCGCCAACTACCCAGTAGTAGTAACATAAAGGTAACCCAGGCTACTGGAGCGTATCTATAGATCGCCAACTACCCAGGAGTAGTAACATAAAGGTAACCCAGGCTACTGGAGCGTATTTATAGATCGCCACTACCCTGTAGTAGTAACATAAAGGTAACTCAGGCTAATGGAGAGTATCCATAGATCGCCAACTACCCAGTATTAGTAACATAAAGGTAACCTAGGCTACTGGAGCGTATCCATAGATCGCCAACTACCCAGTAGTAGTAACATAAAGGTAACGCTGTCTACTGGAGCGTATCTATAGATCGCCAATACCCTGTAGTAGTAACATAAAGGTAACTCAGGTTACTGGAGAGTATCCATAGAATGCCAACTACCCAGTAGTAGTAACATAAAGGTAACCTAGGCTACTGGAGCGTATCCATAGATCGCCAACTACCCAGTAGTAGTAGCATAAAGGTAACCTAGGCTACTGGAGCGTATCTATAGATCGCCAACTACCCAGTAGTAGTAACATAAAGGTAACCCAGGCTCTAGAAGCGTATCTATAGATCGCCAACTACCCAGTAGTAGTAACAATAAGGTAACCCAGGCTCCTTGAGCGTACCCATAGATCGCCAACTACCCAGTAGTAGTAACATAAAGGTAACCCATGCTCTAGGAGCGTATCCATAGATCGCCAACTACCCAGTAGTAGTAACATAAAGGTAACCTAGGCTACTGGAGCGTATCCATAGATCGCCAACTACCCAGTAGTAGTAACATAAAGGTAACCCAGGCTACTGGAGCGTATCTATAGATCGCCAACTACCCAGTAGTAGTAACATAAAGGTAACCCAGGCTACGGGAGCGTATTTATAGATCGCCACTACCCTGTAGTAGTAACATAAAGGTAACTCAGGCTACTGGAGAGTATCCATAGATCGCCAACTACCCAGTAAGTGTAACATAAAGGTAACATAGGCTACTGGAGCGTATCCATAGATCGCCAACTACCCAGCAGTAGTAACATAAAGGTAACCTAGGCTACTGGAGCGTATCCATAGATCGCCAACTACCCAGTAGTAGTGCCATAAAGGTAACCCAGGCTCTAGGAGCGTGTCCATAGATCGTCAACTACCCAGTAGGAGTAACATAAAGGTAACCAAGGCTACTGGAGAGTATCCATAGATCACCAACTACCCAGTAGTAGTAACATAAAGGTAACCCAGGCTACTGGAGCGTACCTATAGATCGCCAACTACCCAGTAGTAGTAACATAAAGGTAACCCAGGCTACTTGAGCGTATCTATAGATCGCCACTACCCAGTAGTAGTAACATAAAGGTAACCCATGCTCTAGGAGCGTATCCATAGATCGCCAACTACCCAGTAGTAGTAACATAAAGGTAACCCAGGCTCCTGGAGAGTATCCATAGATCGTCAATTACCCAGGAGTAATAACATAAAGGTAACCCAGTCTCCTGGAGCGTATTCATAGATCGTCAACTACCCAGTAGTAGTAACATAAAGGTAACCCAGGCTCCTGGAGCGTATCTATAGATCGCCAACTACCCAGTAGTAGTAGTAACATAACGGTAACCCAGGTTCCTGGAGCGTATCTATAGATCGCCAACTACCCAGTAGTTGTAGTAACATAAAGTTAACCCAGGCTCCTGGAGCGTATCTATAGATCGCCAACTACCCAGTAGTAGTAACATAAAGGTAACCCAGGCTTCTGGAGATTATCCATAGATCGCCAACTACCCAGTAGTAGTAACATAAAGGTAATCCAGGTTCCTGGAGCGTATCTATAGATCGTCAACTACCCGGTGATGTGAGTTGAGATAGGAAAAAAAAAAAAGAAGAAGTAGAAGAGGAATAAACCCAAGGTAATAAGTCCAAATAAATAGTGTGTGACGTTTCAGTAACAGCGTCGTTACCATCTTTAGACAAAAGTGCTGAATATGGAAAAATGACTTCTTAGGTCCATTGAAGTCTACAAAAGTGGTAAAGCACAATTTGGATTATAGATTATAAACACAAGGTAATAAGACCAAATCCAAATAAATAAATAACGTGTGACGTTTCGGTAACAGCGTTGTTACTCAAACGTCACACACTATTTATTTATTTGGATTTGGTCTTATTACCTTGTGTTTATAATCTATAATTCAAATTGTGCCCTATCAAGAAGAGGAATATATAATTCTAACAAACACTCTGTAGCAACATTGGAATTGTTGTGTAATTCTATAAATATATCAGAAGATCTTTGAAAAGAAAATATTTATCGCCCATATCACAAGAAGAATTAAATAAAAGATGCTTCAATAAATTATTCATACAAATATTTATATTTTTTTATATTTTGCTAGTGTGAAATTTAAAGTATTCTTTAAAAATTTAAAATAACATAAATTTATATTTTTAAATTTAAATGTCATCTATCGTTAAAATTTTGTACATATAAATTACATTTAAACACAAGGTAATAAGACCAAATCAAATCACCTTGTGTTTATAATCTATAATCCAAATTGTGCCTTATAAATTACCTTTACAAATAAAAAATCATATTTTGTTTTTTTACTGTCCTTTTTAAATAAATATTAAAAATAAATAAAAAATATAAATAATATTACTTCGCACATCTCTAATAAATTATTTTATTATTTATGCAGGCCATTGGAGAGTAGCTGTGTATATTTTAAAATAGTTACAAAAATCATTCATAGATGGCAGGGTTTAACATTTTATTTATTTTAAACCCATTATCAACAATATTTTATTTTAAAACTAGACGAATGGCCCGGGCAACGCCCGGGTTTTAGCCGAGTGCAAACATATTTTAAAAACGTTGTCTTGGGTGGTCGCTATAGACAGGGTGGTCTGTATAGACAGGTGTATGTATCACACAGCCGATAACAGGGTTGTCTAGAGTGGCCGCTATAGACAGGGTGGTCTGTATAGACAGGTGTATGTATCACACAGCCGATAACAGGGTTGTCTAGATTGGCCGCTATAGACAGGGTGGTCTGTATAGACAGGTGTATGTATCACACTGCTGATAACAGGGTTGCCTAAGGTGACAGCTATAGACAGGGTGGTCTGTATAGACAGGTGAATGTAACACACTAATGATAACAGGGTTGCCTAAGGTGACCGCTATAGACAGGGTGGTCTGTATAGACAGGTGGATGTATCACACAGCTGATAACAGGGTTGTCTAGAGTGGCCGCTATAGACAGGTGTATGTATCACACAGCTGATAACAGGGTTTTCTAGAATGGCCGCTATATACAGGGTGGTCTGTATAGACAGGTGGATGTAACACACTGCTTCACACTGCTGATAACAGGGTTGCCTAAGGTGACCGCTATAGACAGGGTGGTTTGTATAGACAGGTGAATGTTACACACTAATGATAACATGGTTGCCTAAGGTGACCGCTATAGACAGGGTGGTCTGTATAGACAGGTGGATGTATCACACAGCTGATAACAGGTTTGTCTAGAGTGGCCGCTATAGACTGGTGTATGTATCACAGAGCTGATAACAGGGTTTTTTAGAATGGCCGCTATATACAGGGTGGTCTGTATAGACAGGTGGATGTAACACACTGCTGATTACAGGGTTGCCTAGAGTGTCCGCTATAGGCAGGGTGGTCTGTATAGACAGGTGGATGTAACACACTGCTGATAACAGGGTTGTCTAGAGTGGCCGCTATAGACAGGTGTATGTATCACACAGCTGATAACAGGGTTATCTAGAATGGCCGCTATATACAGGGTGGTCTGTAAAGACAGGTGGATGTATCTCACAGCTGATAACAGGGTTGTCTAGAGTGGTCACTATAGGCAGGGTGGTCAGTGGTCGCTTTAGACAGGGTGGTCTGTATAGACAGGTGGATGTAACACACTGCTGATAACAGGGTTGTCTAGAATGGCCGCTATAGACAGGTGTATGTATCACACAGCTGATAACAGGGTTGTCTAGAGGGGGGCAGGGAGGACACGTGTTCGCCGGCAGCCAATGGGCGCGCATTCTATCCGTGAGCTTCAGAATAAGGCAATTATATAAGTAGATAATTAAAAGTCAGGATGGGGAGTTTTCCAGTACCTCCCTGCACCTTGGAAGACTTTAACAGTTCTCGCAGAGTACAGGCAGTCGTGGTCGAGAAAGATTGGAAAGCTTGGGAATGTCCATACACAAAAAACGAAGACACAGTTGCACTAGGAAAGCTCCGTGAACAGATAAAAGTTAAGCTAGGAGCGAAAGATGGAGATATAAGAAATTTTCTTACTGATCTACGGCATGGTCGAGCATCAGAAGATGAAGTGACGAGGGCTCCCGCTGATGATGAAGTGACTATCAAGTGACTATATTTTTGACTAGGACGGAGGTCTTATATATCATTGCCGAGAGAGGAAGTATTGGATTTCAGCAGATGCAACAAGAGCGTAGATCGGATGGCGAAATTGTACACTGGCGCCGCCCTGACAGTTTCCTATCTATCTTTAGATGTTGTTGAACCTCCATCTCTTGCTTTAGCTCAACTCTTAATATATTACAGAGTTTTATTTATTTATCCTCAGTTTGTACAAAGTACATTACATATGATGATGTAATGACACATGTCAATAATGGTATAATCATTTACAGATGTGTTTCTATTATACAACTTGAAAATGTTGTTATAAGTATTATACAATATGGGGTCGTTGGTTTAAATTACCATATATATATATTACATATAAAATACTTACTCGACTTCTGGCAAAGGGGATCGTCGTCTCCAATGAACTCCGAGTAGATGGTCATACTGAGCGGGAAGCAGTCACAGGAGTTCATGGCAATGCGCATCATGCACATGTTCTCGCACATCTGGATAACACTCTAGCAATTGAAATACAGAACAACACAAACTGTATACTGACTTTAAACTCTGAAGAAGCGGTCTGGTAGATTAAAAATTGGCGAAACTGCTGGAAGGGTTTTACCACTGATAAACCAAGCCCTCTCAATATTCTATCATCACAGAAGTTTGATTATTTGTGAAAAGAAAAATTCGCGTCTTAATATATATCTTATATATATATATAAAAATCAATGTTTGTATGTTTGTTTGTTTGTATGTCCGGTATACAAATTCGCAGTAGTTCACTAATACAAACCAAAATTTCCATACATTGGTGAAAAAATACGGGGAAGACAATAGGCTATTTAAAAAAATATATAAATCAATTATTAAAACTATATAATCAAATTATTCTACTTAGCTCACGAATAGTGCCCTCTATCAAAGATTAGATTAAATTATGCTGATGCAAACAAATAGATAATGCTAAGAACAAACAATTATTAAAAAAAATCTTATCTAAATATATATCACTCGGGTAGATATGCACCCCGGTTCATCCGTCTAGTATAATATATTTTAATTTTATTTACCTAAAACAACACTCTATTTTCTTATGTATATATAAGGTGTTTTTAAAGAAAAGCCACCACCAGGAGAAATAAGCAACGCGGAGGCGAACAAATGGAATATGGTTTTATTTTAATATGCATATAGGAGGTTTTAAATTATTATATATTGAATAATGGGTAGTTAAAAATTTTTTAAAATAAACATCATTATTTTCAGTAATTCTGATAATATATATAATCATATTATCTTTTTTAAATTATTTTAAAATAAAGTATTGTTGATAATGGGTTTAAAATAAATAAAATGTTAAACCCTGCCATCTATGAATGATTTTTGTACCTATTTTAAAATATACACAGCTACTCTCCAATGGCCTGCATAAATAATAAAATAATTTATTAGAGATGTGCGAAGTAATATTATTTATATATTTTATTTATTTTTAATATTTATTTAAAAAGGACAGAAAAAAAAACAAAATATGATTTTTTTATTTGTAAAGGTAATTTATAAGGCACAATTTGGATTATAGATTATAAACACAAGGTGATTTGATTTGGTCTTATTACCTTGTTTTTAAATGTAATTTATATGTACAAAATTTTAACGATAGATGGCATTTAAATTTATAAATATAAATTTATGTTATTTTAAATTTTTAAAGAATACTTTAAATTCCACACTAGTAAGATATTTTAAAAAATTATTTGTATGAATAATTTATTGAAGCATCTTTTATTTAATTCTTCTTGTGATATGGGCGATAAATATTTTCTTTTCAAAGATCTTCTGATATATTTATAGAATTACACAACAATTCCAATGTTGCTACAGAGTGTTTGTTAGAATTATATATTCCTCTTCTTGATAGGGCACAATTTGAATAATAGATTATAAACACAAGGTAATAAGACCAAATCCAAATAAATAAATAGTGTGTGACGTTTAAGTAACAACGCTGTTACCGAAACCTCACACGTTATTTATTTATTTGGATTTGGTCTTATTACCTTGTGTTTATAATCTATAATCCAAATTGTGCTTAACCATTTTTGTAGACTTCAATGGACCTAAGAAGTCATTTTTCCATATTCAGCACTTTTGTCTAAAGATGGTAACGACGCTGTTACTGAAACGTCATACACTATTTATTTGAACTTATTACCTTGTGTTTATTCCTCTTCTACTTCTTCTTTTTTTTCCTATCTCAACTCACATCACCGGGTAGTTGACGATCTATAGATACGCTCCAGGAGCCTGGGTTACCTTTATGTTACTACAACTGGGTAGTTGGCGATCTATGGATAATCTCCAGAAGCCTGGGTTACCTTTATGTTACTACTACTGGGTAGTTGGTGTCCTATAGATACGCTCCAGGAGCCTGGGTTACCTTTATGTTACTACTACTGGGTAGTTGACGATCTATGAATACGCTCCAGGAGCCTGGGTTACCTTTATGTTACTACTACTGGGTAGTTGACGATCTATGGATACTCTCCAGGAGCCTGGGTTACCTTTATGTTACTACTACTGGGTAGTTGGCGATGTATGGATACGCTCCTAGAGCCTGGGTTACTTTTATGTTACTACTACTGGGTAGTTGGCGATCTATAGATACGCTCCAGGAGCCTGGGTTACCTTTATGTTACTACTACTGGATAGTTGGCGACCTATAGATACGCTCCAGGAGCCTGGGTTACCTTTATGTTACTACTACTGGGTAGTTGACGATCTATGGATACGCTCCTAGAGCCTGGGTTACCTTTATTTTACTACTACTGGGTAGTTGGCGATGTATGGATACGCTTCAGGAGCCTGGGTTACCTTTATGTTACTACTACTGGGTAGTTGGCGATCTATGGATACGCTCCAGTAGATTGGGTTACCTTTATGTTACTACTACTGGGTAGTTGGCGATCTATGGATACGCTCCAGGAGCCTGGGTTACCTTTATGTTGCTACTACTGGATAGTTGGCGATCTATGGATACGCTCCAGGAGCCTGGGTTACCTTTATGTTATTATTACTGGGTATTTGGCGATCTATGGATACTCTCCATTAGCCTGAGTTACCTTAATGTTACTACTACAGGGTAGTGGCGATCTATAAATACGCTCCAGTAGCCTGGGTTACCTTTATGTTACTACTACTGGGTAGTTGGCGATCTATGGATAATCTCCAGAAGCCTGGGTTACCTTTATGATACTACTACTGGGTAGTTGGTGTCCTATAGATACGCTCCAGGAGCCTGGGTTACCTTTATGTTACTACTACTGGGTAGTTGACGATCTATGAATACGCTCCAGGAGCTTGGGTTACCTTTATGTTACTACTACTGGGTAGTTGACGATCTATGGATACTCTCCAGGAGCCTGGGTTGCCTTTATGTTATTACTACTGGGTAGTTGGCGATGTATGGATACGCTCCTAGAGCCTGGGTTACTTTTATGTTACTACTACTGGGTAGTTGGCGATCTATAGATACGCTCCAGGAGCCTGGGTTACCTTTATGTTACTACTACTGGATAGTTGGCGATCTATAGATAGGCTCCAGGAGCCAGGGTTACCTTTATGTTACTACTACTGGGTAGTTGACGATCTATTGATACTCTCCAGGAGCCTGGGTTGCCTTTATGTTATTACTACTGGGTAGTTGGCGATGTATGGATACGCTCCTAGAGCCTGGGTTACTTTTATGTTACTACTACTGGGTAGTTGGCGATCTATAGATACGCTCCAGGAGCCTGGGTTACCTTTATGTTACTACTACTGGATAGTTGGCGATCTATAGATAGGCTCCAGGAGCCTGGGTTACCTTTATGTTACTACTACTGGGTAGTTGGCGATTTATGGATACGCTCCTAGAGCCTGGGTTACCTTCATGTTATTACTACTGGGTAGTTGGCGATCTATAGATACGCTCCAGTAGACTGGGCTACCTTTATGTTACTCTTACTGGGTAGTTTGGCGATCTATAGATTTTAATGACTAGATGAAGGTTTGGTAGTGAAATTGGACAAAAAGTATTTTACTTGAAGAGAAATTACAAATGTGGTGTGTAGATCATATCCCTTTAGTAAACATTGGTGTTTTTAGGACTCTCTGAAGCGGGAATATGTGAAATGATCATTTCGTTTGACCATAATGGTGATATGTAGAGAATGATTTCTCTTTTGCATATAAATTCTAGATCAGACTTGACCAAATTTTTTCAATTGTTGATTGTTAGTTAAGCTTTTTTTAATGAGGTCACTTTGATGATCGCATAATTGCGACATACAACTGTTTGGCAGCTGTACTTCTTTTTTCTAGTTGTTGAATAATGAAAATTATTTAGACGCTGGTTTTTCAGAAGAACAGTGAAATATTATTGTAAAATTAATTGTATTGTACCAATAATAAATTGTGATGCGCTGTGTCGGCTGTATAAATCGAAATTTCAGAAGCTCAATTTATTGATTGAATTGGTTACTAACATTTCGCGTTGTGTTCTCAATTTAACATGCAAAATGTTTATATGTGTTGTGTGGTGTGGTTGAGGAGTTCGTGAAAAAACCTAAATGGTTAGTGTGAAACATGTATTAAAAAAAATGGCGATCGTGAAGATAGCGGTCAAGATGATAGCTTTGTGAGGGGAGGGAGGACGTTGTACGGGAATATGTAACTGAAATAGATTCGGGGATCCTATTACTGGGGTGATCACTCGTGCGGGGTGTTTGTTATTTTTGTCATTTACTTGAAGCTGACTTCTCTCTCTTCTTTTGTTGAGGTTGGCATTTTTCTGTTATAATTGAAAGATATGGTTTTCTATAGTGTTCGTAGTTGTTGTGTTTCGAAGTTAGTTTAGACTTAGTAAAAATGTTATTCAGTGATGTCAGGTCTATATGTGAGTGAAAGTGCGACTTTCGACGTGGACACGCTTTAGGGTGTGATGTGTCACAGGCACGAAGGCGTCTTTGGCCTGAAAAGTGAGAAAAAAATTGTTGTTGCCTTGTGACACTTGTGAAGGGAATTGAATGGTGTCACGTGAAGTCGTTGTTTTGGTACAAAATCTAACCTGTTTCATTATGAATAACAAATTTACTAAAGTCATGGGTGGTGGGACGAACATATATCGAGAATATTTATATTGTTAGTGGATATGGCACGTTCAATGTGAAATTCTTTTAGTGTTTAGTGAGGCGACGTTATGGAGCTTGTGTGGATCGAAATTGGATTTGTTTGTGAAGTCGCGCACTAATAATTTTTGCCAATTGGAGAAAGTGATGTGCGAGGGTGTTGTAGATTTTATTGAGAGAGACGTATGGTCGATTAATTATACACGTAGAAGGAAGGGAGTAGAGGACGATGGAGTGTAACTATGTTGAATTTTTAACTTGTTTTGGGGAAGGACAGTTATTTTTCTTGTTGTGATTTTGAAAATATTGTATTTTTCGATTTTTGCAATTAAAAAAATGCGTTTCACCTATGTTGATTTATATTTAAAAATTGTTTTTTTTTCAAATCTTTGATTATGGTAGCGTGAAAATTATCCTTGTAAAAGGGCAATGGTGTGATGAAGACAAATAATTTGAATTGGGGCGCTTACTTAAAATGGTGAATATAACGATGATTTTTACAAAATTTTAAGAATTTAATTAAGATATTGGTATATTTTAGTGCGAAAATAAGATATTAAGAAAAACAAAAATAAGTTTAGTATTAGGATATCATGAGTTTTTTTTTTAGTAATATTAATAATGATTTTTTTTTTGTAGATTTGGATAATGCCATTTTAGGGAAGTTTAGGAACGATATGTAAGATTGGTAAATTTGTAAAAATGTATGATTAACGAAATTTTTTTAGAAATAAAATTGAGAGTAATAAATTGAAATTTATAATATGATTAAAAATAAAGTAAATTTGATAAATGAGGGTGTAAAAGATTTAAAATTTGAATAAAAATGATATAAAAATGGTAAAAATTGATTTAAAAAAATTAAAGTGAAAATAAACAAATTTATAGGGATTCAAGTTGTGAGCTTGAGGAGAAAGTTATGTAGGTTTTTTTATTAAACGTACAGTTTTGATGATAGTTCAGTCAGGAGACTTGGTCTTGGCTTGTCGTCCTGCTGTCGTGGAAGACGCTCCATGGAGGGCTTGTAGAAGCTTGTAGCTTCTGTAAAGTTGATGGCGGCTTGTCGTCTTGAGTATTGTCTCGATGTCAGGACGAAGATGGGAACTTGTCACCGGGTTTGCGTTATTCTGCTTCTCGATTTCCATGATGTGCGGAATTTTCGGCTCTGTCGTTGGGGTGGTCAGCTGATTCCTGGCGTCGGCGATCTGTGTTAGCGGATCTGCGGAGGTCCCTTGGACGGCGTGTCTTCCGTAAATATCTCTTGTTGGTGAGAGATTGCTTGGTCGTTTCGTTGGAATGGCCGATTTGTTCCTCCATCTTCGCTCTTTATCGCTTATATCTGGACAGTCTTCTTACCTTCTTCGTTGTGCCATTCTTCGTTTTGGTAATCCTGTCGGCTAAAAGTGTGATGAGGTATCCAGTCGACTTAATCTGTGGTGTGAAATCCTGTCGACTCTCGCTATACTGTGTTGACCGAGTGGAACAGTCAGGATGGGGAGTTTACCAGTACCTCTCTGCACCTTGGAAGACCTTTAACAGTTCTCACGGAGTACAGGCAGTCGTGGTCGAGAAAGATTGGAAAGCTTGGGAATGTCCATACACAAAAAACGAAGACACAGTTGCACTAGGAAAGCTCCGTGAACAGATAAAAGTTAAGCTAGGAGCGAAAGATGGAGATATAAGAAATTTTCTTACTGATCTGCGGCATGGTCGAGCATCAGAAGATGAAGTGACGAGGGCTCCCGCTGATGGTGAAGTGACTATCAAGTGACTATATTTTTGACTAGGACGGAGGTCTTATATATCATTGCCGAGAGAGGAAGTATTGTATTTCAGCAGATGCAACAAGAGCGTAGATCGGATGGCGAAATTGTACACTGGCGCCGCCCTGACAGTTTCCTATCTATCTTTAGATGTTGTTGAACCTCCATCTCTTGCTTTAGCTCAACTCTTAATATATTACAGAGTTTTATTTATTTATCCTCAGTTTGTTCAAAGTACATTACATATGATGATGTAATGACACATGTCAATAATGCGTATAATCATTTACAGATGTCTTTCTTTTATACAACTTGAAAATGTTGTAATAAGTTTTATACAATATGGGGTTGTTGGTTTAAATTACCATATATATATATATATATATATTACATATAAAATACTTACTCGACTACTGGCAAAGGGAATCGTCGTCTCCAATGAACTCCGAGTAGATGGTCATACTGAGCGGGAAGCAGTCACAGGAGTTCATGGCAATGCGCATCATGCACATGTTCTCGCACATCTGGATAACACTCTAGCAATTGAAATACAGAACAACACAAACTGTATACTGACTTTAAACTCTGAAGAAGCGGTCTGGTAGATTAAATTGGCGAAACTGCTGGAAGGGTTTTACCACTGATAAACCAAGCCCTCTCAATATTCTATCATCACAGAAGTTTGATTATTTGTGAAAAGAAAAATTCGCGTCTTAATATATATCTTATATATATATATAAAAATCAATGTTTGTATGTTTGTTTGTTTGTATGTCCGGTATACAAATTCGCAGTAGTTCACTAATACAAACCAAAATTTCCATACATTGGTGAAAAAATACGGGGAAGACAATAGGCTATTTAAAAAATTTATAGATCAATTATTAAAACTATATAATCAAATTATTCTACTTAGCTCACGAATAGTGCCCTCTATCAAAGATTAGATTAAATTATGCTGATACAAACAAATAGATAATGCTAAGAACAAACAATTATTAAAAAAAATCTTATCTAAATATATATCACTCGGGTAGATATGCACCCCGGTTCATCCGTCTAGTATAATATATTTTAAACTTTTATTTACCTAAAACAACACTCTATTTTCTTATGTATATATAAGGTGTTTTTAAAGAAAAGCCACCACCAGGAGAAATAAGCAACTCGGAGGCGAACAAATGGAATATGGTTTTATTTTAATATGCATATAGGAGGTTTTAAATTATTATATATTGAATAATGGGTAGTTAAAATTTTTTAAAATAAACATCATTATTTTCAGTAATTCTGATAATATATATAATCATATTATCTTTTTTAAATTATTTTAAAATAAAGTATTGTTGATAATGGGTTTAAAATAAATAAAATGTTAAACCCTGCCATCTATGAATGATTTTTGTACCTATTTTAAAATATACACAGCTACTCTCCAATGGCCTGCATAAATAATAAAATAATTTATTAGAGATGTGCGAAGTAATATTATTTATATATTTTATTTATTTTTAATATTTATTTAAAAAGGACAGAAAAAAAAAACAAAATATGATTTTTTTATTTGTAAAGGTAATTTATAAGGCACAATTTGGATTATAGATTATAAACACAAGGTGATTTGATTTGGTCTTATTACCTTGTTTTTAAATGTAATTTATATGTACAAAATTTTAACGATAGATGGCATTTAAATTTATAAATATAAATTTATGTTATTTTAAATTTTTAAAGAATACTTTAAATTTCACACTAGTAAGATATTTTAAAAAATTATTTGTATGAATAATTTATTGAAGCATCTTTTATTTAATTCTTCTTGTGATATGGGCGATAAATATTTTCTTTTCAAAGATCTTCTGATATATTTATAGAATTACACAACAATTCCAATGTTGCTACAGAGTGTTTGTTAGAATTATATATTCCTCTTCTTGATAGAGCACAATTTGAATTATAGATTATAAACACAAGGTAATAAGACCAAATCCAAATAAATAAATAGTGTGTGACGTTTAAGTAACAACGCTGTTACCGAAACCTCACACGTTATTTATTTATTTGGATTTGGTCTTATTACCTTGTGTTTATAATCTATAATCCAAATTGTGCTTAACCATTTTTGTAGACTTCAATAGACCTAAGAAGTCATTTTTCCATATTCAGCACTTTTGTCTAAAGATGGTAACGACGCTGTTACTGAAACGTCATACGCTATTTATTTGAACTTATTACCTTGTGTTTATTCCTCTTCTACTTCTTCTTTTTTTTCCTATCTCAACTCACATCACCGGGTAGTTGACGATCTATAGATACGCTCCAGGAGCCTGGGTTACCTTTATGTTACTACTACTGGGTAGTTGGCGATCTATGGATAATCTCCAGAAGCCTGGGTTACCTTTATGTTACTACTACTGGGTAGTTGGTGTCCTATAGATACGCTCCAGGAGCCTGGGTTACCTTTATGTTACTACTACTGGGTAGTTGACGATCTATGAATACGCTCCAGGAGCCTGGGTTACCTTTATGTTACTACTACTGGGTAGTTGACGATCTATGGATACTCTCCAGGAGCCTGGGTTACCTTTATGTTACTACTACTGGGTAGTTGGCGATGTATGGATACGCTCCTAGAGCCTGGGTTACTTTTATGTTACTACTACTGGGTAGTTGGCGATCTATAGATACGCTCCAGGAGCCTGGGTTACCTTTATGTTACTACTACTGGATAGTTGGCGACCTATAGATACGCTCCAGGAGCCTGGGTTACCTTTATGTTACTACTACTGGGTAGTTGACGATCTATGGATACGCTCCTAGAGCCTGGGTTACCTTTATGTTACTACTACTGGGTAGTTGGCGATGTATGGATACGCTCCTAGAGCATGGGTTACCTTTATGTTACTACTACTGGGTAGTTGGCGATCTATAGATACGCTTCAGGAGCCTGGGTTACCTTTATGTTACTACTACTGGGTAGTTGGCGATCTATGGATACGCTCCAGTAGATTGGGTTACCTTTATGTTACTACTACTGGGTAGTTGGCGATCTATGGATACGCTCCAGGAGCCTGGGTTACCTTTATGTTGCTACTACTGGATAGTTGGCGATCTATGGATACGCTCCAGGAGCCTGGGTTACCTTTATGTTACTATTACTGGGTATTTGGCGATCTATGGATACGCTCCAGTAGACTGCGTTACCTTTATGTTACAACTACTGGGTAGTTGGCGATCTATGGATACGCTCCAGTAGCCAAGGTTACCTTTATGTTACTAATACTGGGTAGTTGGCGATCTATGGATACTCTCCATTAGCCTGATTTACCTTTATGTTACTACTACTGGATAGTTGGCGACCTATAGATACGCTCCAGGAGCCTGGGTTACCTTTATGTTACTACTACTGGGTAGTTGACGATCTATGGATACGCTCCTAGAGCCTGGGTTACCTTTATGTTACTACTACTGGGTAGTTGGCGATGTATGTATACGCTCCTAGAGCATGGGTTACCTTTATGTTACTACTACTGGGTAGTTAGCGATCTATAGATACGCTTCAGGAGCCTGGGTTACCTTTATGTTACTACTACTGGGTAGTTGGCGATCTATGGAAACGCTCCAGTAGATTGGGTTACCTTCATGTTACTACTACTGGGTAGTTGGCGATCTATGGATACGCTCCAGGAGCCTGGGTTACCTTTATGTTACTACTACAGGGTATTGGCGATCTATAGATACGCTCCAGTAGACTGCGTTACCTTTATGTTACTACTACTGGGTAGTTGGCGATCTATGTATACGCTCCAATAGCCTAGGTTACCTTTATTTTACAACTACTGGGTAGTTGGCGATCTATGGATACGCTCCAGTAGCCTAGGTTACCTTTATGTTACTAATACTGGGTAGTTGGCGATCTATGGATACTCTCCATTAGCCTGAGTTACCTTTATGTTACTACTACAGGGTAGTGGCGATCTATAAATACGCTCCAGTAGCCTGGGTTACCTTTATGTTACTACTACTGGGTAGTTGGTGATCTATAGATACGCTCCAGTAGCCTGGGATACCTTTATGTTACTACTACTGGGTAGTTGGCGATCTATGGATACTCTCCAGTAGCCTGGGTTACCTTTATGTTACTACTACTGGATAGTTGGCGATCTATGGATGCGCTCCAGGAGCCTGGGTTATCTTTATGTTACTACTACTAGGTAGTTGGCGATCTATGGATACGCTCCAGTAGCCTAGGTTACCTTTATGTTACTACCACTGGGTAGTTGGCGATCTATAGTTACGCTCCTAGAGCCTGGGTTACCTTTAGGTTACTACTACTGGGTAGTTGGCGATCAATAGATATGCTCCAGTAGCCTGGGTTACCTTTATGTTACTACTACTGGGTAGTTGGCGATCTATGGATACGCTCCAGGAGCCTGGGTTACCTTTATGTTACTACTACTGGGTAGTTGGCGATTTATGGATACGCTCCTAGAGCCTGGGTTACCTTCATGTTATTACTACTGGGTAGTTGGCGATCTATAGATACGCTCCAGTAGACTGGGTTACCTTTATCTTACTCTTACTGGGTAGTTTGGCGATCTATAGATTTTAATGACTAGATGAAGGTTTGGTAGTGAAATTGGACAAAAAGTATTTTTCTTGAAGAGAAGTTACAAATGTGGTGTGTAGATCATATCCCTTTAGTAAACATTGGTGTTTTTAGGACTCTCTGAAGCGGGAATATGTGAAATGATCATTTCGTTTGACCATAATGGTGATATGTAGAGAATGATTTCTCTTTTGCATATAAATTCTAGATCAGACTTGACCAAATTTTTTCAATTGTTGATTGTTAGTTAAGCTTTTTTTAATGAGGTCACGTTGATGATCGCATAATTGCGACATACAACAGTTTGGCAGCTTTACTTCTTTTTTCTAGTTGTTGAATAATGAAAATTATTTAGACGCTGGTTTTTCAGAAGAACAGTGAAATATTATTGTAAAATTAATTGTATTGTACCAATAATAAATTGTGATGCACTGTGTCGGTTGTATAAATCGAAATTTCAGAAGCTCAATTTATTGATTGGATTGGTTACTAACATTTCGCGTTGTGTTCTCAATTTAACATGCAAAATGTTTATATGTGTTGTGTGATGTGGTTAAGGAGTTCGTGAAAAAACCTAAATGGTTAGTGTGAAACATGTATTAAAAAAATGGCGATCGTGAAGATAGCGGTCAAGTTGATAGCTTTGTGAGGGGAGGGAGGACGTTGTACCGGGATATGTAACTGAAATAGATTCGGGGATCCTATTACTGGGGTGATCACTCGTGCGGGGTGTTTGTTATTTTTTTCATTTACTTGAAGCTGACTTCTCTCTCTTCTTTTGTTGAGGTTGGCATTTTTCTGTTATAATTGAAAGATATGGTTTTCTATAGTGTTCGTAGTTGTTGTGTTTCGAAGTTAGTTTAGACTTAGTAAAAATGTTATTCAGTGATGTCAGGTCTAGATGTGAGTGAAAGTGCGACTTTCGACGTGGACACGCTTTAGGGTGAGATGTGTCACAGGCACGAAGGCGTCTTTGGACTGAAAATTGAGAAAAAAATTGTTGTTGCCTTGTGACACTTGTGAAGGGAATTGAATGGTGTCACGTGAAGTCGTTGTTTTGGTACAAAATCTAACCTGCTTCATTATGAATAACAAATTTACAGATTTGTTTGTGAAGTCGCGCACTAATAATTGTTGCCAATTGGAGAAAGTGATGTGTGAGGGTGTTGTAGATTTTATTGAGAGAGACGTATGGTCGATTAATTATACACGTAGAAGGAAGGGAGTAGAGGACGAGGGAGTGTAACTATGTTGAAATTTTAACTTGTTTTGGGGAAGGACAGTTATTTTTCTAGTTGTGATTTTGAAGATATTGTATTTTTCGATTTTTGCAATTAAAAAAATGCGTTTCACCTATGTTGATTTATATTTAAAAATTGATTTTTTTTTCAAATCTTTGATTATGGTAGCGTGAAAATTATCCTTGTAAAAGGGCAATGGTGTGATGAAGACAAATAATTTGAATTGGGGCGCTTACTTAAAATGGTGAATATAACGATGATTTTTACAAAATTTTAAGAATTTAATTAAGATATTGGTATATTCTAGTGCGAAAATAAGATATTAAGAAAAACAAAAATAAGTTTAGTATTAGGATATCATGAGTTTTTTTTTTAGTAATATTAATAATGATTTTTTTTGTAGATTTGGATAATGCCATTTTAGGTAAGTTTAGGAACGATATGTAAGATTGGTAAATTTGTAAAAATGTGTGATTAACGAAATTTTTTTAGAAATAAAATTGAGAGTAATAAATTGAAATTTATAATATGATTAAAAATAAAGTAAATTTGATAAATGAGGGTGTAAAAGATTTACAATTTGAATTAAAATGATATAAAAATGGTAAAAATTGATTTAAAAAAATTAAAGTGAAAATAAACAAATTTATAGGGATTCAAGTTGTGAGCTTGAGGAGAAAGTTATGTAGGTTTTTTTATTAAACGTACAGTTTTGATGATAGTTCAGTCAGGAGACTTGGTCTTGGCTTGTCGTCCTGCTGTCGTGGAAGACGCTCCATGGAGGGCTTGTAGAAGCTTGTAGCTTCTGTAAAGTTGATGGCGGCTTGTCGTCTTGAGTATTGTCTCGATGTCAGGACGAAGATGGGAAACTTGTCACCGGGTTTGCATTATTCTGCTTCTCGATTTCCATGATGTGCGGAATTTTCGGCTCTGTCGTTGGGGTGGTCATCTGGTTCCTGGCGTCGGCGATCTGTGTTAGCGGATCTGCGGAGGTCCCTTGGGACGGCGTGTCTTCCGTAAATATCTCTTGTTGGTGAGAGATTGCTTGGTCGTTTCGTTGGAATGGCCGATTTGTTCCTCCATCTTCGCTCTTTATCGCTTATATCTGGACAGTCTTCTTACCTTCTTCGTTGTGCCATTCTTCGTTTTGGTAATCCTGTCGGCTAAAAGTGTGATGAGGTATCCAGTCGACTTAATCTGTGGTGTGAAATCCTGTCGACTCTCGCTATACTGTGTTGACCGAGTGGAACAGTCAGGATGGGGAGTTTTCCAGTACCTCTCTGCACCTTGGAAGACCTTTAACAGTTCTCACAGAGTACAGGCAGTCGTGGTCGAGAAAGATTGGAAAGCTTGGGAATGTCCATACACAAAAAACGAAGACACAGTTGCACTAGGAAAGCTCCGTGAACAGATAAAAGTTAAGCTAGGAGCGAAAGATGGAGATATAAGAAATTTTCTTACTGATCTACGGCATGGTCGAGCATCAGAAGATGAAGTGACGAGGGCTCCCGCTGATGGTGAAGTGACTATCAAGTGACTATATTTTTGACTAGGACGGAGGTCTTATATATCATTGCCGAGAGAGGAAGTATTGCATTTCAGCAGATGCAACAAGAGCGTAGATCGGATGGCGAAATTGTACACTGGCGCCGCCCTGACAGTTTCCTATCTATCTTTAGATGTTGTTGAACCTCCATCTCTTGCTTTAGCTCAACTCTTAATATATTACAGAGTTTTATTTATTTAGCCTCAGTTTGTACAAAGTACATTACATATGAAGACAAATACAATATCAGCTCAAAAGACCCCAGATCCCTTCTGTACCAACACACGTTAAACACAGGACATAGTTTTAATCTGGATAACTCCATCTGCCATTACAACAACATCAGATACAAAGGGGAAAGATTAATTTTGGAATCCTTAATTTCTGGTTGTAAAGACAGCATAAACAGAAGAATAGATGTCCCGGAACAGTACCGCTGCCTTTTTAAAAAGAATTTGAAGAATGAATTCTGCTATGTCCCCCCTTCCCCACTTAGTTTTAAACTTAATTTAGTTTTAAAGAAGTTTTTGCATATCTGATTATTTTTCAATTCTCTAATTTACCTTTTAGCATATCTTTGAGCGAATATTTGTATATATTTTTTCTATTACCTCTATATATAACAATAAGAATCTGATTTCGTTTTGTAAGAACACCCGTTGAAGAACTAATTGTTCGAAAGCTAGCGTCCGTTATTTGTAATAATAAAAGATACTGATTGCGAGAGGTTTTTTGACTTTTGGATTTAACATATGATGATGTAATGACACATGTCAATAATGCGTATAATCATTTACAGATGTGTTTCTATTATACAACATGAAAATGTGGTTATAAGTATCATACAATATGGGATTGTTGGTTTAAATTACCATATATATGTGGCAATATCGTTGCGGGGTTTCTTGTTGTTGAGGCGAATGGTGAGATTTGATTGAAGCGCAGTCGTTTGAGTGGAAGTTGCAGCATACAGTTAGGAATAATCAGGACACGTGATGGGGTTTAAAAATGAAAGGTAACTGGATTGGAGGAAAGAAAGCTTGAGAAGAGCTGAGCGATTTGACTTATTAATTATCTGATCACATGGCGATGATTGGATTTAGATGAAATGAGCAGAGGGAGAGAGGTCTCGAGAGTAGATGTTACCTTGTTGGAAGCGAAGGAGCAACTGACAATTCTTGCTTTTCGATTTAACACCAAGACTCAGTTTCTTTCTGATTGGTCGAGAGATGATCACATGATCTTTTCCTATTGGTCGACCTATTTAGGTGCTGTCTTCTGATTGGCCGGCGGTTTCCTTTGGTGTTGCTTTTGCTGGAAGATATATCCGATTTCGTCAGGAAGTGTTGGATAGCTCGACGCTTATAACTTCGGCGGATATTAGATACGTCCTGTCTTTGCCGGAAATATTGGGTGTTAGCTTAACATTTATAACTTCTGGTCACCAGATACATCCTGCTTTGTCATGAAGTATTGAGTGCTTCTTGACTAATATAACTTCTGCGGCCACTAGATACGTCCGGTCTTTGCCCCTGCAATATTGACACAGGGGTGCCAAGAATAGTCGTGCCAGCTTTAGGCCTACTTCCTATGTCTTATTGCTACTTGCTTTCCTCCAGTTACCTTGTTCTTTATTAAGTCTTTGAAAATCATACATGGTACATACATAGTGGGTCGGGGTTGCATTTAATTATATACAAATTATGACATATATATATATATATATATATATATATATTACATATAAAATACTTACTCGACTTCTGGCAAAGGGGATCGTCGTCTCCAATGAACTCCGAGTAGATGGTCATACTGAGCGGGAAGCAGTCACAGGAGTTCATGGCAATGCGCATCATGCACATGTTCTCGCACATCTGGATAACACTCTAGCAATTGAAATACAGAACAACACAAACTGTATACTGACTTTAAATTCTAAAGAAGCGGTCTGGTAGATTAAAAAAATTGGCGAAACTGCTGGAAGGGTTTTACCACTGATAAACCAAGCCCTCTCAATATTCTATCATCACAGAAGTTTGATTTATTTGTGAAAAGAAAAATTCGCGTCTTAATATATATCTTCTATATATATAAAAATCAATGTTTGTTTGTTTGTATGTCCGGTATACAAATTCGCAGTAGTTCACTAATACAAACCAAAATTTCCATACATTGGTACAAAAATACGGGGAAGACAATAGGCTATTTTAAAAAGTATATAAATCAATTATTAAAACTATATATTCAAATTATTCTACTTAGCTCACGAATAGCACCCTCTATCAAAGATTAGATTAAATTATGCTGATCCAAACAAATAGATAATGCTAAGAACAAACAATTATTGAAAAAAAATCTTATCTAACTATATATATCACTCGGGTAGATATGCACCCCGGTTCACCCGTCTAGTATAATATATTTTTAACTTTATTTACCTAAAACAACAGTCTATTTTCTTATGTATATATAAGGTGCCTTTTAAAGAAAAGGCACCACCAGGAGAAATAAGCAACTCGGAGGCGAACAAATGGAATATGGTTTTATTTTAATATGCATATAGGAGGTTTTAAATTATTATATATTGAATAATGGGTAGTTAAAATTTTTTTAAAATAAACATCATTATTTTCAGTAATTCTGATAATATATATAATCATATTATCTTTTTTAAATTATTTTAAAATAAAGTATTGTTGATAATGGGTTTAAAATAAATAAAATGTTAAACCCTGCCATCTATGAATGATTTTTGTAACTATTTTAAAATATACACAGCTACTGTCCAATGGCCTGCATAAATAATAAAATAATTTATTAGAGATGTGCGAAGTAATATTATTTATATATTTTATTTATTTTTAATATTTATTTAAAAAGGACAGAAAAAAAAACAAAATATGATTTTTTTATTTGTAAAGGTAATTTATAAGGCACAATTTGGATTATAGATTATAAACACAAGGTGATTTGATTTGGTCTTATTACCTTGTGTTTAAATGTAATTTATATGTACAAAATTTTAACGATAGATGGCATTTAAATTTATAAATATAAATTTATGTTATTTTAAATTTGTAAAGAATACTTTAAATTTCACACTAGTAAAATATTTTAAAAAATTATTTCTATGAATAATTTATTGAAGCATCTTTTATTTAATTCTTCTTGTGATATGGGCGATAAATATTTTCTTTTCAAAGATCTTCTGATATATTTATAGAATTACACAACAATTCCAATGTTGCTACAGAGTGTTTGTTAGAATTATATATTCCTCTTCTTGATAGGGCACAATTTGAATTATAGATTATAAACACAAGGTAATAAGACCAAATCCAAATAAATAAATAGTGTGTGACGTTTAAGTAACAACGCTGTTACCGAAACGTCACTCGTTATTTATTTATTTGGATTTGGTCTTATTACCTTGTGTTTATAATCTATAATCCAAATTGTGATTTACCACTTTTGTAGACTTCAATGGACCTGAGAAGTCATTTTTCCATATTCAGCACTTTTGTCTAAAGATGGTAACGACGCTGTTACTGAAACGTCACACACTATTTATTTGGACTTATTACCTTGTGTTTATTCCTCTTCTACTTCTTCTTTTTTTTTTTTTTTTCCTATCTCAACTCACATCACCGGGTAGTTGACGATCTATAGATACGCTCCAGGAACCTGGGTTACCTTTATGTTACTACTACTGGGTAGTTGGCGATCTATGGATAATCTCCAGAAGCCTGGGTTACCTTTATGTTACTACTACTGGGTAGTTGGCGATCTATAGATACGCTCCAGGAGCCTGGGTTAACTTTATGTTACTACAACTACTGGGTAGTTGGCGATCTATAGATACGCTCCAGGAGCCTGGGTTACCTTTATGTTACTACTACTACTGGGTAGTTGGCGATATATAGATACGCTCCAGGAGCCTGGGTTACCTTTATGTTACTACTACTGGGTAGTTGACGATTTATGAATACGCTCCAGGAGACTGGGTTACCTTTATGTTTTTACTACTGGGTAATTGACGATCTATGGATACTCTCCAGGAGCCTGGGTTACCTTTATGCTACTACTACTGGGTAGTTGGCGATCTATAGATACGCTCCAGGAGCCTGGGTTACCTTTATGTTACTACTACTGGGTAGTTGGCGATGTATGGATACGCTCCTAGAGCCTGGGTTACCTTTATGTTGCTACTACTGGGTAGTTGGCGATCTATAGATACGCTCCAGGAGCCTGGGTTACCATTATGTTACTACTACTGGGTAGTTGGCGATCTATGGATACGCTCCTAGAGCCTGGGTTACCTTTATGTTACTACTACTAGGTAGTTGGCGACCTATGGATACGGTCCAGTAGCCTAGGTTACCTTTATGTTACTACTACTGGGTAGTTGGCGATCTATGGATACGCTCCTAGAGCATGGGTTACCTTTATGTTACTACTACTGGGTAGTTGGCGATCTATAGATACGCTCCAGTAGCCTGGGTTACCTTTATGTTACTACTACTGGGTAGTTGGCGATCTATAGGTACGCTCCAGTAGCCTGGGTTACCTTTATGTTACTACTAATGGGTAGTTGGCGATCTATGGATACTCTCCAGTAGCCTGGGTTACCTTTATGTTACTACTATTGGGTAGTTGGCGATGTATGGATACGCTCCTAGAGCCTGGGTTACCTTTATGTTATTACTACTGGGTAGTTGGCGATCTATTGATACGCTCCAGGAGCGTGGATTGCCTTTATGTTACTACTACTGTATAGTTGGCGATCTATAGATACGCTCCAGGAGCCTGGATTACCTTTATGTTACTCCTACTGGGTAGTTGACGATCTATGGATACGCTCCCGTAGCCTAGGTTACCTTTATGTTACTACTGCTGGGTAGTTGGCGATCCATGGATATGCTCCAGTAGCCTAGGTTACCTTTATGTTACACTTACTGGGTAGTTGGCGATCTATGGATACTCTCCAGTAGCCTGAGTTACCTTTATGTTACTACTACAGGGTAGTGGCGATCTATAAATACGCTCCCGTAGCCTGGGTTACCTTTATGTTACTACTACTGGGTAGTTGGCATTCTATGGATACTCTCCAGTAGCCTGAGTTACCTTTATGTTACTACTACAGGGTATTGGCGATCTATAGATACGCTCCAGTAGACTGCGTTACCTTTATGTTACTACTACTGGGTAGTTGGCGATCTATGTATACGCTCCAATAGCCTAGGTTACCTTTATTTTACAACTACTGGGTATTTGGCGATCTATGGATACGCTCCAGTAGCCTAGGTTACCTTTATGTTACTAATACTGGGTAGTTGGCGATCTATGGATACTCTCCATTAGCCTGAGTTACCTTAATGTTACTACTACAGGGTAGTGGCGATCTATAAATACGCTCCAGTAGCCTGGGTTACCTTTATGTTACTACTACTGGGTAGTTGGCGATCTATGGATAATCTCCAGAAGCCTGGGTTACCTTGTTGTTACTACTACTGGGTAGTTGGTGTCCTATAGATACCCTCCAGGAGCCTGGGTTACCTTTATGTTACTACTACTGGGTAGTTGACGATCTATGAATACGCTCCAGGAGCCTGGGTTACCTTTATGTTACTACTACTGGGTAGTTGACGATCAATGGATACTCTCCAGGAGCCTGGGTTGCCTTTATGTTTTTACTACTGGGTAGTTGGCGATGTATGGATACGCTCCTAGAGCCTGGGTTACTTTTATGTTACTACTACTGGGTAGTTGGCGATCTATAGATACGCTCCAGGAGCCTGGGTTACCTTTATGTTACTACTACTGGATAGTTGGCGATCTATAGATAGGCTCCAGGAGCCTGGGTTACCTTTATGTTACTACTACTGGGTAGTTGACGATCTATGGATACTCTCCAGGAGCCTGGGTTGCCTTTATGTTATTACTACTGGGTAGTTGGCGATGTATGGATACGCTCCTAGAGCCTGGGTTACTTTTATGTAACTACTACTGGGTAGTTGGCGATCTATAGATACGCTCCAGGAGCCTGGGTTACCTTTATGTTACTACTACTGGATAGTTGGCGATCTATAGATAGGCTCCAGTAGCCTGGGTTACCTTTATGTTACTACTACTGGGTAGTTGGCGATCTATGGATACGCTCCAGGAGCCTGGGTTACCTTTATGTTACTACTACTGGGTAGTTGGCGATTTATGGATACGCTCCTAGAGCCTGGGTTACCTTCATGTTATTACTACTGGGTAGTTGGCGATCTATAGATACGCTCCAGTAGACTGGGTTACCTTTATCTTACTCTTACTGGGTAGTTTGGCGATCTATAGATTTTAATGACTAGATGAAGGTTTGGTAGTGAAATTGGACAAAAAGTATTTTTCTTGAAGAGAAGTTACAAATGTGGTGTGTAGATCATATCCCTTTAGTAAACATTGGTGTTTTTAGGACTCTCTGAAGCGGGAATATGTGAAATGATCATTTCGTTTGACCATAATGGTGATATGTAGAGAATGATTTCTCTTTTGCATATAAATTCTAGATCAGACTTGACCAAATTTTTTCAATTGTTGATTGTTAGTTAAGCTTTTTTAATGAGGTCACGTTGATGATTGCATAATTGCGACATACAACAGTTTGGCAGCTGTACTTCTTTCTTCTAGTTGTTGAATAATGAAAATTATTTAGACGCTGGTTTTTCAGAAGAACAGTGAAATATTATTGTAAAATTAATTGTATTGTACCAATAATAAATTGTGATGCACTGTGTCGGTTGTATAAATCGAAATTTCAGAAGCTCAATTTATTGATTGGATTGGTTACTAACATTTCGCGTTGTGTTCTCAATTTAACATGCAAAATGTTTATATGTGTTGTGTGGTGTGGTTAAGGAGTTCGTGAAAAAACCTAAATGGTTAGTGTGAAACATGTATTAAAAAAATGGCGATCGTGAAGATAGCGGTCAAGTTGATAGCTTTGTGAGGGGAGGGAGGACGTTGTACCGGGATATGTAACTGAAATAGATTCGGGGATCCTATTACTGGGGTGATCACTCGTGCGGGGTGTTTGTTATTTTTGTTATTCACTTGAAGCTGACTTCTCTCTCTTCTTTTGTTGAGGTTGGCATTTTTCTGTTATAATTGAAAGATATGGTTTTCTATAGTGTTTGTAGTTGTTGTGTTTCGAAGTTAGTTTAGACTTAGTAAAAATGTTATTCAGTGATGTCAGGTCTAGATGTGAGTAAAAGTGCGACTTTCGACGTGGACACTCTTTAGGGTGAGATGTGTCACAGGCACGAAGGCGTCTTTGGACTGAAAAGTGAGAAAAAAATTGTTGTTGCCTTGTGACACTTGTGAAGGGAATTGAATGGTGTCATGTGAAGTCGTTGTTTTGGTACAAAATCTAACCTGCTTCATTATGAATAAGAAATTTACAGATTTGTTTGTGAAGTCGCGCACTAATAATTGTTGCCAATTGGAGAAAGTGATGTGTGAGGGTGTTGTAGATTTTATTGAGAGAGACGTATGGTCGATTAATTATACACGTAGAAGGAAGGGAGTAGAGGACGAGGGAGTGTAACTATGTTGAAATTTTAACTTGTTTTGGGGAAGGACAGTTATTTTTCTAGTTGTGATTTTGAAGATATTGTATTTTTCGATTTTTGCAATTAAAAAAATGCGTTTCACCTATGTTGATTTATATTTAAAAATTGATTTTTTTTCAAATCTTTGATTATGGTAGCGTGAAAATTATCCTTGTAAAAGGGCAATGGTGTGATGAAGACAAATAATTTGAATTGGGGCGCTTACTTAAAATGGTGAATATAACGATGATTTTTACAAAATTTTAAGAATTTAATTAAGATATTGGTATATTCTAGTGCGAAAATAAGATATTAAGAAAAACAAAAATAAGTTTAGTATTAGGATATCATGAGTTTTTTTTTAGTAATATTAATAATGATTTCTTTTGTAGATTTGGATAATGCCATTTTAGGTAAGTTTAGGAACGATATGTAAGATTAGTAAATTTGTAAAAATGTGTGATTAACGAAATTTTTTTAGAAATAAAATTGAGAGTAATAAATTGAAATTTATAATATGATTAAAAATAAAGTAAATTTGATAAATGAGGGTGTAAAAGATTTACAATTTGAATTAAAATGATATAAAAATGGTAAAAATTGATTTAAAATTATTAAAGTGAAAATAAACAAATTTATAGGGATTCAAGTTGTGAACTTGAGGAGAAAGTTATGTAGGTTTTTTTTATTAAACTTACAGTTTTGATGATAGTTCAGTCAGGAGACTTGGTCTTGGCTTGTCGTCCTGCTGTCGTGGAAGACGCTCCATGGAGGGCTTGTAGAAGCTTGTAGCTTCTGTAGGGTTGATGGCGGCTTGTCGTCTTGAGTATTGTCTCGATGTCAGGACGAAGATGGGAAACTTGTCACCGGGTTTGCATTATTCTGCTTCTCGATTTCCATGATTTGCGGAATTTTCGGCTCTGTCGTTGGGGTGGTCAGCTGGTTCCTTGCGTCGGCGATCTGTGTTAGCGGATCTGCGGAGGTCCCTTTGGACGGCGTGTCTTCCGTAAATATCTCTTGTTGGTGAGAGATTGCTTGGTCGTTTCGTTGGAATGGCCGATTTGTTCCTCCATCTTCGCTCTTTATCGCTTATATCTGGACAGTCTTCTTACCTTCTTCGTTGTGCCATTCTTCGTTTTGGTCATCCTGTCGGCTAAAAGTGTGATGAGGTATCCAGTCGACTTAATCTGTGGTGTGAAATCCTGTCGACTCTCGCTATACTGTGTTGACCGAGTGGAACAGTCAGGATGGGGAGTTTTCCAGTACCTCTCTGCACCTTGGTAGACCTTTAACAGTTCTCACGGAGTACAGGCAGTCGTGGTCGAGAAAGATTGGAAAGCTTGGGAATGTCCATACACAAAAAACGAAGACACAGTTGCACTAGGAAAGCTCCGTGAACAGATAAAAGTTAAGCTAGGAGCGAAAGATGGAGATATAAGAAATTTTCTTACTGATCTGCGGCATGGTCGAGCATCAGAAGATGAAGTGACGAGGGCTCCCGCTGATGGTGAAGTGACTATCAAGTGACTATATTTTTGACTAGGACGGAGGTCTTATATATCATTGCCGAGAGAGGAAGTATTGTATTTCAGCAGATGCAACAAGAGCGTAGATCGGATGGCGAAATTGTACACTGGCGCCGCCCTGACAGTTTCCTATCTATCTTTAGATGTTGTTGAACCTCAATCTCTTGCTTTAGCTCAACTCTTAATATATTACAGAGTTTTATTTATTTATCCTCAGTTTGTTCAAAGTACATTACATATGATGATGTAATGACACATGTCAATAATGCGTATAATCATTTACAGATGTGTTTCTATTATACAACTTGAAAATGTTGTAATAAGTATTATTCAATATGGGGTTGTTGGTTTAAATTACCATATATATATAAATTCGCGTCTTAATATATATCTTATATATATATATAAAAATCAATGTTTGTATGTTTGTTTGTTTGTATGTCCGGTATACAAATTCGCAGTAGTTCACTAATACAAACCAAAATTTCCATACATTGGTGAAAAAATACGGGGAAGACAATAGGCTATTTAAAAAATATATAAATCAATTATTAAAACTATATAATCAAATTATTCTACTTAGCTCACGAATAGTGCCCTCTATCAAAGATTAGATTAAATTATGCTGATGCAAACAAATAGATAATGCTAAGTACAAACAATTATTAAAAAAAAATCTTATCTAAATATATATCACTCGGGTAGATATGCACCCCGGTTCACCCGTCTAGTATAATATATTTTAAACTTTATTTACCTAAAACAACACTCTATTTTCTTATGTATATATAAGGTGTTTTTAAAGAAAAACCACCACCAGGAGAAATAAGCAACGCGGAGGCGAACAAATGGAATATGGTTTTATTTTAATATGCATATAGGAGGTTTTGAATTATTATATATTGAATAATGGGTAGTTAAAAATTTTTTAAAATAAACATCATTATTTTCAGTAATTCTGATAATATATATAATCATATTATCTTTTTTAAATTATTTTAAAATAAAGTATTGTTGATAATGGGTTTAAAATAAATAAAATGTTAAACCCTGCCATCTATGAATGATTTTTGTACCTATTTTAAAATATACACAGGTACTCTCCAATGGCCTGCATAAATAATAAAATAATTTATTAGAGATGTGCGAAGTAATATTATTTATATATTTTATTTATTTTTAATATTTATTTAAAAAGGACAGAAAAAAAAACAAAATATGATTTTTTTATTTGTAAAGGTAATTTATAAGGCACAATTTGGATTATAGATTATAAACACAAGGTGATTTGATTTGGTCTTATTACCTTGTTTTTAAATGTAATTTATATGTACAAAATTTTAACGATAGATGGCATTTAAATTTATAAATATAAATTTATGTTATTTTAAATTTTTAAAGAATACTTTAAATTTCACACTAGTAAGATATTTTAAAAAATTATTTGTATGAATAATTTATTGAAGCATCTTTTATTTAATTCTTCTTGTGATATGGGCGATAAATATTTTCTTTTCAAAGATCTTCTGATATATTTATAGAATTACACAACAATTCCAATGTTGCTACAGAGTGTTTGTTAGAATTATATATTCCTCTTCTTGATAGGGCACAATTTGAATAATAGATTATAAACACAAGGTAATAAGACCAAATCCAAATAAATAAATAGTGTGTGACGTTTAAGTAACAACGCTGTTACCGAAACCTCACACGTTATTTATTTATTTGGATTTGGTCTTATCACCTTGTGTTTATAATCTATAATCCAAATTGTGCTTAACCATTTTTGTAGACTTCAATGGACCTAAGAAGTCATTTTTCCATATTCAGCACTTTTGTCTAAAGATGGTAACGACGCTGTTACTGAAACGTCATACACTATTTATTTGAACTTATTACCTTGTGTTTATTCCTCTTCTACTTCTTCTTTTTTTTCCTATCTCAACTCACATTCCCGGGTAGTTGACAATCTATAGATACGCTCCAGGAGCCTGGGTTACCTTTATGTTACTACTACTGGGTAGTTGGCGATCTATGGATAATCTCCAGAAGCCTGGGTTACCTTCATTTTACTACTACTGGGTAGTTGGTGTCCTATAGATACGCTCCAGGAGCCTGGGTTACCTTTATGTTACTACTACTGGGTAGTTGACGATCTATGAATACGCTCCAGGAGCCTGGGTTACCTTTATGTTACTACTACTGGGTAGTTGACGATCTATGGATACTCTCCAGGAGCCTGGGTTACCTTTATGTTACTACTACTGGGTAGTTGGCGATGTATGGATACGCTCCTAGAGCCTGGGTTACTTTTATGTTACTACTACTGGGTAGTTGGCGATCTATAGATACGCTCCAGGAGCCTGGGTTACCTTTATGTTACTACTACTGGATAGTTGGCGACCTATAGATACGCTCCAGGAGCCTGGGTTACCTTTATGTTACTACTACTGGGTAGTTGACGATCTATGGATACGCTCCTAGAGCCTGGGTTACCTTTATGTTACTACTACTGGGTAGTTGGCGATGTATGGATACGCTCCAGTAGCCTAGGTTACCTTTATGTTACTAATACTGGGTAGTTGGCGATCTATGGATACGCTCCAATAGCCTAGGTTACCTTTATGTTACTAATACTTGGTAGTTGGCGATCAATGGATACTCTCCATTAGCCTGAGTTACCTTTATGTTACTACTACAGGGTAGTGGCGATCTATAAATACGCTCCAGTAGCCTGGGTTACCTTTATGTTACTACTACTGGGTAGTTGGCGATCTATAGATACGCTCCAGTAGCCTGGGATACCTTTATGTTACTACTACTGGGTAGTTGGCGATCTATGGATACTCTCCAGTAGCCTGGGTTACCTTTATGTTACTACTACTGGATAGTTGGCGATCTATGGATGCGCTCCAGGAGCCTGGGTTATCTTTATGTTACTACTACTAGGTAGTTGGCGATCTCTGGATACGCTCCAGTAGCCTAGGTTACCTTTATGTTACTACTACTGGGTAGTTGGCGATCTATAGTTACGCTCCTAGAGCCTGGGTTACCTTTAGGTTACTACTACTGGGTAGTTGGCGATCAATAGATATGCTCCAGTAGCCTGGGTTACCTTTATGTTACTACTACTGGGTAATTGGCGATCTATGGATACGCTCCAGGAGCCTGGGTTACCTTTATGTTACTACTACTGGGTAGTTGGCGATTTATGGATACGCTCCTAGAGCCTGGGTTACCTTCATGTTATTACTACTGGGTAGTTGGCGATCTATAGATACGCTCCAGTAGACTGGGTTACCTTTATCTTACTCTTACTGGGTAGTTTGGCTATCTATAGATTTTAATGACTAGATGAAGGTTTGGTAGTGAAATTGGACAAAAAGTATTTTTCTTGAAGAGAAGTTACAAATGTGGTGTGTAGATCATATCCCTTTAGTAAACATTGGTGTTTTTAGGACTCTCTGAAGCGGGAATATGTGAAATGATCATTTCGTTTGACCATAATGGTGATATGTAGAGAATGATTTCTCTTTTGCATATAAATTCTAGATCAGACTTGACCAAATTTTTTCAATTGTTGATTGTTAGTTAAGCTTTTTTTAATGAGGTCACGTTGATGATCGCATAATTGCGACATACAAGTTTGGCAGCTGTACTTCTTTCTTCTAGTTGTTGAATAATGAAAATTATTTAGACGCTGGTTTTTCAGAAGAACAGTGAAATATTATTGTAAAATTAATTGTATTGTACCAATAATAAATTGTGATGCACTGTGTCGGTTGTATAAATCGAAATTTCAGAAGCTCAATTTATTGATTGGATTGGTTACTAACATTTCGCGTTGTGTTCTCAATTTAACATGCAAAATGTTTATATGTGTTGTGTGGTGTGGTTAAGGAGTTCGTGAAAAAACCTAAATGGTTAGTGTGAAACATGTATTAAAAAAAATGGCGATCGTGAAGATAGCGGTCAAGTTGATAGCTTTGTGAGGGGAGGGAGGACGTTGTACCGGGATATGTAACTGAAATAGATTCGGGGATCCTATTACTGGGGTGATCACTCGTGCGGGGTGTTTGTTATTTTTTTCATTTACTTGAAGCTGACTTCTCTCTCTTCTTTTGTTGAGGTTGGCATTTTTCTGTTATAATTGAAAGATATGGTTTTCTATAGTGTTCGTAGTTGTTGTGTTTCGAAGTTAGTTTAGACTTAGTAAAAATGTTATTCAGTGATGTCAGGTCTAGATGTGAGTGAAAGTGCGACTTTCGACGTGGACACGCTTTAGGGTGAGATGTGTCACAGGCACGAAGGCGTCTTTGGACTGAAAAGTGAGAAAAAAATTGTTGTTGCCTTGTGACACTTGTGAAGGGAATTGAATGGTGTCACGTGAAGTCGTTGTTTTGGTACAAAATCTAACCTGCTTCATTATGAATAACAAATTTACAGATTTGTTTGTGAAGTCGCGCACTAATAATTGTTGCCAATTGGAGAAAGTGATGTGTGAGGGTGTTGTAGATTTTATTGAGAGAGACGTATGGTCGATTAATTATACACGTAGAAGGAAGGGAGTAGAGGACGAGGGAGTGTAACTATGTTGAAATTTTAACTTGTTTTGGGGAAGGACAGTTATTTTTCTAGTTGTGATTTTGAAGATATTGTATTTTTCGATTTTTGCAATTAAAAAAATGCGTTTCACCTATGTTGATTTATATTTAAAAATTGATTTTTTTTCAAATCTTTGATTATGGTAGCGTGAAAATTATCCTTGTAAAAGGGCAATGGTGTGATGAAGACAAATAATTTGAATTGGGGCGCTTACTTAAAATGGTGAATATAACGATGATTTTTACAAAATTTTAAGAATTTAATTAAGATATTGGTATATTCTAGTGCGAAAATAAGATATTAAGAAAAACAAAAATAAGTTTAGTATTAGGATATCATGAGTTTTTTTTTTAGTAATATTAATAATGATTTTTTTTGTAGATTTGGATAATGCCATTTTAGGTAAGTTTAGGAACGATATGTAAGATTGGTAAATTTGTAAAAATGTGTGATTAACGAAATTTTTTTAGAAATAAAATTGAGAGTAATAAATTGAAATTTATAATATGATTAAAAATAAAGTAAATTTGATAAATGAGGGTGTAAAAGATTTAAAATTTGAATTAAAATGATATAAAAATGGTAAAAATTGATTTAAAATTATTAAAGTGAAAATAAACAAATTTATAGGGATTCAAGTTGTGAACTTGAGGAGAAAGTTATGTAGGTTTTTTTTTATTAAACTTACAGTTTTGATGATAGTTCAGTCAGGAGACTTGGTCTTGGCTTGTCGTCCTGCTTTCGTGGAAGACGCTCCATGGAGGGCTTGTAGAAGCTTGTAGCTTCTGTAGGGTTGATGGCGGCTTGTCGTCTTGAGTATTGTCTCGATGTCAGGACGAAGATGGGAAACTTGTCACCGGGTTTGCATTATTCTGCTTCTCGATTTCCATGATTTGCGGAATTTTCGGCTCTGTCGTTGGGGTGGTCAGCTGGTTCCTGGCGTCGGCGATCTGTGTTAGCGGATCTGCGGAGGTCCCTTTGGACGGCGTGTCTTCCGTAAATATCTCTTGTTGGTGAGAGATTGCTTGGTCGTTTCGTTGGAATGGCCGATTTGTTCCTCCATCTTCGCTCTTTATCGCTTATATCTGGACAGTCTTCTTACCTTCTTCGTTGTGCCATTCTTCGTTTTGGTCATCCTGTCGGCTAAAAGTGTGATGAGGTATCCAGTCGACTTAATCTGTGGTGTGAAATCCTGTCGACTCTCGCTATACTGTGTTGACCGAGTGGAACAGTCAGGATGGGGAGTTTTCCAGTACCTCTCTGCACTTTGGAAGACCTTTAACAGTTCTCACAGAGTACAGGCAGTCGTGGTCGAGAAAGATTGGAAAGCTTGGGAATGTCCATACACAAAAAACGAAGACACAGTTGCACTAGGAAAGCTCCGTGAACAGATAAAAGTTAAGCTAGGAGCGAAAGATGGAGATATAAGAAATTTTCTTACTGATCTACGGCATGGTCGAGCATCAGAAGGTGAAGTGACGAGGGCTCCCGCTGATGGTGAAGTGACTATCAAGTGACTATATTTTTGACTAGGACGGAGGTCTTATATATCATTGCCGAGAGAGGAAGTATTGCATTTCAGCAGATGCAACAAGAGCGTAGATCGGATGGCGAAATTGTACACTGGCGCCGCCCTGACAGTTTCCTATCTATCTTTAGATGTTGTTGAACCTCCATCTCTTGCTTTAGCTCAACTCTTAATATATTACAGAGTTTTATTTATTTAGCCTCAGTTTGTACAAAGTACATTACATATGAAGACAAATACAATATCAGCTCAAAAGACCCCAGATCCCTTCTGTACCAACACACGTTAAACACAGGACATAGTTTTAATCTGGATAACTCCATCTGCCATTACAACAACATCAGATACAAAGGGGAAAGATTAATTTTGGAATCCTTAATTTCTGGTTGTAAAGACAGCATAAACAGAAGAATAGATGTCCCGGAACAGTACCGCTGCCTTTTTAAAAAGAATTTGAAGAATGAATTCTGCTATGTCCCCCCTTCCCCACTTAGTTTTAAACTTAATTTAGTTTTAAAGAAGTTTTTGCATATCTGATTATTTTTCAATTCTCTAATTTACCTTTTAGCATATCTTTGAGCGAATATTTGTATATATTTTTTCTATTACCTCTATATATAACAATAAGAATCTGATTTCGTTTTGTAAGAACACCCGTTGAAGAACTAATTGTTCGAAAGCTAGCGTCCGTTATTTGTAATAATAAAAGATTCTGATTGCGAGAGGTTTTTTGACTTTTGGATTTAACATATGATGATGTAATGACACATGTCAATAATGCGTATAATCATTTACAGATGTGTTTCTATTATACAACATGAAAATGTTGTTATAAGTATCATACAATATGGGATTGTTGGTTTAAATTACCATATATATATATATTACATATAAAATACTTACTCGACTTCTGGCAAAGGGGATCGTCGTCTCCAATGAACTCCGAATAGATGGTCATACTGAGCGGGAAGCAGTCACAGGAGTTCATGGCAATGCGCATCATGCACATGTTCTCGCACATCTGGATAACACTCTAGCAATTGAAATACAGAACAACACAAACTGTATACTGACTTTAAATTCTAAAGAAGCGGTCTGGTAGATTAAAAAAATTGGCGAAACTGCTGGAGGGGTTTTACCACTGATAAACCAAGCCCTCTCAATATTCTATCATCACAGAAGTTTGATTTATTTGTGAAAAGAAAAATTCGCGTCTTTATATATATCTTCTATATATATAAAAATCAATGTTTGTTTGTTTGTATGTCCGGTATACAAATTCGCAGTAGTTCACTAATACAAACCAAAATTTCCATACATTGGTAAAAAAAATACGGGGAAGACAATAGGCTATTTTAAAAAATATATAAATCAATTATTAAAACTATATATTCAAATTATTCTACTTAGCTCACGAATAGCACCCTCTATCAAAGCTTAGATTAAATTATGCTGATCCAAACAAATAGATAATGCTAAGAACAAACAATTATTGAAAATAAATCTTATCTAACTATATATATCACTCGGGTAGATATGCACCCCGGTTCACCCGTCTAGTATAATATATTTTTAACTTTATTTACCTAAAACAACAGTCTATTTTCTTATGTATATATAAGATGCCTTTTAAAGAAAAGGCACCACCAGGAGAAATAAGCAACTCGGAGGCGAACAAATGGAATATGGTTTTATTTCAATATGCATATAGGAGGTTTAAATTATTATATACAGTAGAACTTGGATAATTCGAACTTCTTTAAATCGAAAACCTCTTTAATTCGAATATTTTTCTTGGTCCCTAGAATTTCCTATAAATAGAATTTCCGTTTTTAATTCGAATTTTTGGATAATTCGAATTTTTTTATGGTCCCTTGGGGTTCGAATTATCCAAGTTCGACTGTATTGAATAATGGGTAGTTAAAAAATTTTTAAAATAAACATCATTATTTTCAGTAATTCTGATAATATATATAATCATATTATCTTTTTTAAATTATTTTAAAATAAAGTATTGTTGATAATGGGTTTAAAATAAATAAAATGTTAAACCCTGCCATCTATGAATGATTTTTGTAACTATTTTAAAATATACACAGCTACTGTCCAATGGCCTGCATAAATAATAAAATAATTTATTAGAGATGTGCGAAGTAATATTATTTATATATTTTATTTATTTTTAATATTTATTTAAAAAGGACAGAAAAAAAACAAAATATGATTTTTTTATTTGTAAAGGTAATTTATAAGGCACAATTTGGATTATAGATTATAAACACAAGGTGATTTGATTTGGTCTTATTACCTTGTGTTTAAATGTAATTTATATGTACAAAATTTTAACGATAGATGGCATTTAAATTTATAAATATAAATTTATGTTATTTTAAATTTTTAAAGAATACTTTAAATTTCACACTAGTAAAATATTTTAAAAAATTATTTCTATGAATAATTTATTGAAGCATCTTTTATTTAATTCTTCTTGTGATATGGGCGATAAATATTTTCTTTTCAAAGATCTTCTGATATATTTATAGAATTACACAACAATTCCAATTTTGCTACAGAGTGTTTGTTAGAATTATATATTCCTCTTCTTGATAGGGCACAATTTGAATTATAGATTATAAACACAAGGTAATAAGACCAAATCCAAATAAATAAATAGTGTGTGACGTTTAAGTAACAACGCTGTTACCGAAACGTCACTCGTTATTTATTTATTTGGATTTGGTCTTATTACCTTGTGTTTATAATCTATAATCCAAATTGTGATTTACCACTTTTGTAGACTTCAATGGACCTGAGAAGTCATTTTTCCATATTCAGCACTTTTGTCTAAAGATGGTAACGACGCTGTTACTGAAACGTCACACACTATTTATTTGGACTTATTACCTTGTGTTTATTCCTCTTCTACTTCTTCTTTTTTTTTTTTTTTCCTATCTCAACTCACATCACCGGGTAGTTGACGATCTATAGATACGCTCCAGGAACCTGGGTTACCTTTATGTTACTACTACTGGGTAGTTGGCGATCTATGGATAATCTCCAGAAGCCTGGGTTACCTTTATGTTACTACTACTGGGTAGTTGGCGATCTATAGATACGCTCCAGGAGCCTGGGTTAACTTTATGTTACTACAACTACTGGGTAGTTGGCGATCTATAGATACGCTCCAGGAGCCTGGGTTACCTTTATGTTACTACTACTACTGGGTAGTTGGCGATCTATAGATACGCTCCAGGAGCCTGGGTTACCTTTATGTTACTACTACTGGGTAGTTGACGATTTATGAATACGCTCCAGGAGACTGGGTTACCTTTATGTTTTTACTACTGGGTAATTGTCGATCTATGGATACTCTCCAGGAGCCTGGGTTACCTTTATGCTACTACTACTGGGTAGTTGGCGATCTATAGATACGCTCCAGGAGCCTGGGTTACCTTTATGTTACTACTACTGGGTAGTTGGCGATGTATGGATACGCTCCTAGAGCCTGGGTTACCTTTATGTTACTACTACTGGGTAGTTGGCGATCTATAGATACGCTCCAGGAGCCTGGGTTACCTTTATGTTACTACTACTGGGTAGTTGGCGATCTATGGATACGCTCCTAGAGCCTGAGTTACCTTTATGTTACTACTACTAGGTAGTTGGCGACCTATGGATACGCTCCAGTAGCCTAGGTTACCTTTATGTTACTACTACTGGGTAGTTGGCGATCTATGGATACGCTCCTAGAGCATGGGTTACCTTTATGTTACTACTACTGGGTAGTTGGCGATCTATAGATACGCTCCAGTAGCCTGGGTTACCTTTATGTTACTACTACTGGGTAGTTGGCGATCTATAGGTACGCTCCAGTAGCCTGGGTTACCTTTATGTTACTACTAATGGGTAGTTGGCGATCTATGGATACTCTCCAGTAGCCTGGGTTACCTTTATGTTACTACTATTGGGTAGTTGGCGATGTATGGATACGCTCCTAGAGCCTGGGTTACCTTTATGTTACTACTACTGGGTAGTTGGCGATCTATTGATACGCTCCAGGAGCGTGGATTGCCTTTATGTTACTACTACTGTATAGTTGGCGATCTATAGATACGCTCCAGGAGCCTGGATTACCTTTATGTTACTCCTACTGGGTAGTTGACGATCTATGGATACGCTCCCGTAGCCTAGGTTACCTTTATGTTACTACTGCTGGGTAGTTGGCGATCCATGGATATGCTCCAGTAGCCTAGGTTACCTTTATGTTACACTTACTGGGTAGTTGGCGATCTATGGATACTCTCCAGTAGCCTGAGTTACCTTTATGTTACTACTACAGGGTAGTGGCGATCTATAAATACGCTCCCGTAGCCTGGGTTACCTTTATGTTACTACTACTGGGTAGTTGGCATTCTATGGATACTCTCCAGTAGCCTGAGTTACCTTTATGTTACTACTACAGGGTATTGGCGATCTATAGATACGCTCCAGTAGACTGCGTTACCTTTATGTTACTACTACTGGGTAGTTGGCGATCTATGTATACGCTCCAATAGCCTAGGTTACCTTTATGTTACAACTACTGGGTATTTGGCGATCTATGGATACGCTCCAGTAGCCTAGGTTACCTTTATGTTACTAATACTGGGTAGTTGGCGATCTATGGATACTCTCCAGTAGCCTGAGTTACCTTTATGTTACTACTACAGGGTAGTGGCGATATATAAATACGCTCCAGTAGCCTGGGTTACCTTTATGTTACTACTACTGGGTAGTTGGCGATCTATGGATAATCTCCAGAAGCCTGGGTTACCTTTATGATACTACTACTGGGTAGTTGGTGTCCTATAGATACGCTCCAGGAGCCTGGGTTACCTTTATGTTACTACTACTGGGTAGTTGACGATCTATGAATACGCTCCAGGAGCTTGGGTTACCTTTATGTTACTACTACTGGGTAGTTGACGATCTATGGATACTCTCCAGGAGCCTGGGTTGCCTTTATGTTATTACTACTGGGTAGTTGGCGATGTATGGATACGCTCCTAGAGCCTGGGTTACTTTTATGTTACTACTACTGGGTAGTTGGCGATCTATAGATACGCTCCAGGAGCCTGGGTTACCTTTATGTTACTACTACTGGATAGTTGGCGATCTATAGATAGGCTCCAGGAGCCTGGGTTACCTTTATGTTACTACTACTGGGTAGTTGGCGATTTATGGATACGCTCCTAGAGCCTGGGTTACCTTCATGTTATTACTACTGGGTAGTTGGCGATCTATAGATACGCTCCAGTAGACTGGGTTACCTTTATGTTACTCTTACTGGGTAGTTTGGCGATCTATAGATTTTAATGACTAGATGAAGGTTTGGTAGTGAAATTGGACAAAAAGTATTTTACTTGAAGAGAAATTACAAATGTGGTGTGTAGATCATATCCCTTTAGTAAACATTGGTGTTTTTAGGACTCTCTGAAGCGGGAATATGTGAAATGATCATTTCGTTTGACCATAATGGTGATATGTAGAGAATGATTTCTCTTTTGCATATAAATTCTAGATCAGACTTGACCAAATTTTTTCAATTGTTGATTGTTAGTTAAGCTTTTTTTAATGAGGTCACTTTGATGATCGCATAATTGCGACATACAACTGTTTGGCAGCTGTACTTCTTTTTTCTAGTTGTTGAATAATGAAAATTATTTAGACGCTGGTTTTTCAGAAAAACAGTGAAATATTATTGTAAAATTAATTGTATTGTACCAATAATAAATTGTGATGCGCTGTGTCGGCTGTATAAATCGAAATTTCAGAAGCTCAATTTATTGATTGAATTGGTTACTAACATTTCGCGTTGTGTTCTCAATTTAACATGCAAAATGTTTATATGTGTTGTGTGGTGTGGTTGAGGAGTTCGTGAAAAAACCTAAATGGTTAGTGTGAAACATGTATTAAAAAAATGGCGATCGTGAAGATAGCGGTCAAGATGATAGCTTTGTGAGGGGAGGGAGGACGTTGTACGGGAATATGTAACTGAAATAGATTCGGGGATCCTATTACTGGGGTGATCACTCGTGCGGGGTGTTTGTTATTTTTGTCATTTACTTGAAGCTGACTTCTCTCTCTTCTTTTGTTGAGGTTGGCATTTTTCTGTTATAATTGAAAGATATGGTTTTCTATAGTGTTCGTAGTTGTTGTGTTTCGAAGTTAGTTTAGACTTAGTAAAAATGTTATTCAGTGATGTCAGGTCTATATGTGAGTGAAAGTGCGACTTTCGACGTGGACACGCTTTAGGGTGTGATGTGTCACAGGCACGAAGGCGTCTTTGGCCTGAAAAGTGAGAAAAAAATTGTTGTTGCCTTGTGACACTTGTGAAGGGAATTGAATGGTGTCACGTGAAGTCGTTGTTTTGGTACAAAATCTAACCTGTTTCATTATGAATAACAAATTTACTAAAGTCATGGGTGGTGGGACGAACATATATCGAGAATATTTATATTGTTAGTGGATATGGCACGTTCAATGTGAAATTCTTTTAGTGTTTAGTGAGGCGACGTTATGGAGCTTGTGTGGATCGAAATTGGATTTGTTTGTGAAGTCGCGCACTAATAATTTTTGCCAATTGGAGAAAGTGATGTGTGAGGGTGTTGTAGATTTTATTGAGAGAGACGTATGGTCGATTAATTATACACGTAGAAGGAAGGGAGTAGAGGACGATGGAGTGTAACTATGTTGAATTTTTAACTTGTTTTGGGGAAGGACAGTTATTTTTCTTGTTGTGATTTTGAAAATATTGTATTTTTCGATTTTTGCAATTAAAAAAATGCGTTTCACCTATGTTGATTTATATTTAAAAATTGTTTTTTTTTCAAATCTTTGATTATGGTAGCGTGAAAATTATCCTTGTAAAAGGGCAATGGTGTGATGAAGACAAATAATTTGAATTGGGGCGCTTACTTAAAATGGTGAATATAACGATGATTTTTACAAAATTTTAAGAATTTAATTAAGATATTGGTATATTTTAGTGCGAAAATAAGATATTAAGAAAAACAAAAATAAGTTTAGTATTAGGATATCATGAGTTTTTTTTTTTAGTAATATTAATAATGATTTTTTTTTTGTAGATTTGGATAATGCCATTTTAGGGAAGTTTAGGAACGATATGTAAGATTGGTAAATTTGTAAAAATGTATGATTAACGAAATTTTTTTAGAAATAAAATTGAGAGTAATAAATTGAAATTTATAATATGATTAAAAATAAAGTAAATTTGATAAATGAGGGTGTAAAAGATTTAAAATTTGAATAAAAATGATATAAAAATGGTAAAAATTGATTTAAAAAAATTAAAGTGAAAATAAACAAATTTATAGGGATTCAAGTTGTGAGCTTGAGGAGAAAGTTATGTAGGTTTTTTTATTAAACTTACAGTTTTGATGATAGTTCAGTCAGGAGACTTGGTCTTGGCTTGTCGTCCTGCTGTCGTGGAAGACGCTCCATGGAGGGCTTGTAGAAGCTTGTAGCTTCTGTAAAGTTGATGGCGGCTTGTCGTCTTGAGTATTGTCTCGATGTCAGGACGAAGATGGGGAACTTGTCACCGGGTTTGCGTTATTCTGCTTCTCGATTTCCATGATGTGCGGAATTTTCGGCTCTGTCGTTGGGGTGGTCAGCTGATTCCTGGCGCCGGCGATCTGTGTTAGCGGATCTGCGGAGGTCCCTTGGAACGGCGTGTCTTCCGTAAATATCTCTTGTTGGTGAGAGATTGCTTGGTCGTTTCGTTGGAATGGCCGATTTGTTCCTCCATCTTCGCTCTTTATCGCTTATATCTGGACAGTCTTCTTACCTTCTTCGTTGTGCCATTCTTCGTTTTGGTAATCCTGTCGGCTAAAAGTGTGATGAGGTATCCAGTCGACTTAATCTGTGGTGTGAAATCCTGTCGACTCTCGCTATACTGTGTTGACCGAGTGGAACAGTCAGGATGGGGAGTTTACCAGTACCTCTCTGCACCTTGGAAGACCTTTAACAGTTCTCACGGAGTACAGGCAGTCGTGGTCGAGAAAGATTGGAAAGCTTGGGAATGTCCATACACAAAAAACGAAGACACAGTTGCACTAGGAAAGCTCCGTGAACAGATAAAAGTTAAGCTAGGAGCGAAAGATGGAGATATAAGAAATTTTCTTACTGATCTGCGGCATGGTCGAGCATCAGAAGATGAAGTGACGAGGGCTCCCGCTGATGGTGAAGTGACTATCAAGTGACTATATTTTTGACTAGGACGGAGGTCTTATATATCATTGCCGAGAGAGGAAGTATTGTATTTCAGCAGATGCAACAAGAGCGTAGATCGGATGGCGAAATTGTACACTGGCGCCGCCCTGACAGTTTCCTATCTATCTTTAGATGTTGTTGAACCTCCATCTCTTGCTTTAGCTCAACTCTTAATATATTACAGAGTTTTATTTATTTATCCTCAGTTTGTTCAAAGTACATTACATATGATGATGTAATGACACATGTCAATAATGCGTATAATCATTTACAGATGTGTTTCTTTTATACAACTTGAAAATGTTGTAATAAGTTTTATACAATATGGGGTTGTTGGTTTAAATTACCATATATATATATATATATATATATATATATATATTACATATAAAATACTTACTCGACTACTGGCAAAGGGAATCGTCGTCTCCAATGAACTCCGAGTAGATGGTCATACTGAGCGGGAAGCAGTCACAGGAGTTCATGGCAATGCGCATCATGCACATGTTTTCGCACATCTGGATAACACTCTAGCAATTGAAATACAGAACAACACAAACTGTATACTGACTTTAAACTCTGAAGAAGCGGTCTGGTAGATTAAATTGGCGAAACTGCTGGAAGGGTTTTACCACTGATAAACCAAGCCCTCTCAATATTCTATCATCACAGAAGTTTGATTATTTGTGAAAAGAAAAATTCGCGTCTTAATATATATCTTATATATATATATAAAAATCAATGTTTGTATGTTTGTTTGTTTGTATGTCCGGTATACAAATTCGCAGTAGTTCACTAATACAAACCAAAATTTCCATACATTGGTGAAAAAATACGGGGAAGACAATAGGCTATTTTAAAAATTTTATAGATCAATTATTAAAACTATATAATCAAATTTCTACTTAGCTCACGAATAGTGCCCTCTATCAAAGAATAGATTAAATTATGCTGATGCAAACAAATAGATAATGCTAAGAACAAACAATTATTAAAAAAAAATCTTATCTAAATATATATCACTCGGGTAGATATGCACCCCGGTTCACCCGTCTAGTATAATATATTTTAAACTTTATTTACCTAAAACAACACTCTATTTTCTTATGTATATATGAGGTGTTTTTAAAGAAAAGCCACCACCAGGAGAAATAAGCAACTCGGAGGCGAACAAATGGAATATGGTTTTATTTTAATATGCATATAGGAGGTTTTAAATTATTATATATTGAATAATGGGTAGTTAAAATTTTTTTAAAATAAACATCATTATTTTCAGTAATTCTGATAATATATATAATCATATCCTCTTTTTTAAATTATTTTAAAATAAAGTATTGTTGATAATGGGTTTAAAATAAATAAAATGTTAAACCCTGCCATCTATGAATGATTTTTGTACCTATTTTAAAATATACACAGCTACTCTCCAATGGCCTGCATAAATAATAAAATAATTTATTAGAGATGTGCGAAGTAATATTATTTATATATTTTATTTATTTTTAATATTTATTTAAAAAGGACAGAAAAAAAAACAAAATATGATTTTTTTATTTGTAAAGGTAATTTATAAGGCACAATTTGGATAATAGATTATAAACACAAGGTGATTTGATTTGGTCTTATTACCTTGTTTTTAAATGTAATTTATATGTACAAAATTTTAACGATAGATGGCATTTAAATTTATAAATATAAATTTATGTTATTTTAAATTTTTAAAGAATACTTTAAATTTCACACTAGTAAGATATTTTAAAAAATTATTTGTATGAATAATTTATTGAAGCATCTTTTATTTAATTCTTCTTGTGATATGGGCGATAAATATTTTCTTTTCAAAGATCTTCTGATATATTTATAGAATTACACAACAATTCCAATGTTGCTACAGAGTGTTTGTTAGAATTATATATTCCTCTTCTTGATAGGGCACAATTTGAATTATAGATTATAAACACAAGGTAATAAGACCAAATCCAAATAAATAAATAGTGTTTGACGTTTAAGTAACAACGCTGTTACCGAAACCTCACACGTTATTTATTTATTTGGATTTGGTCTTATTACCTTGTGTTTATAATCTATAATCCAAATTGTGCTTAACCATTTTTGTAGACTTCAATGGACCTAAGAAGTCATTTTTTTCATATTCAGCACTTTTGTCTAAAGATGGTAACGACGCTGTTAATTAAACGTCATACACTATTTATTTGAACTTATTACCTTGTGTTTATTCCTCTTCTACTTCTTCTTTTTTTTCCTATCTCAACTCACATCACCGGGTAGTTGACGATCTATAGATACGCTCCAGGAGCCTGGGTTACCTTTATGTTACTACTACTGGGTAGTTGGCGATCTATGGATAATCTCCAGAAGCCTGGGTTACCTTTATGTTACTACTACTGGGTAGTTGGTGTCCTATAGATACGCTCCAGGAGCCTGGGTTACCTTTATGTTACTACTACTGGGTAGTTGACGATCTATGAATACGCTCCAGGAGCCTGGGTTACCTTTATGTTACTACTACTGGGTAGTTGACGATCTATGGATACTCTCCAGGAGCCTGGGTTACCTTTATGTTACTACTACTGGGTAGTTGGCGATGTATAGATACGCTCCTAGAGCCTGGGTTACTTTTATGTTACTACTACTGGGTAGTTGGCGATCTATAGATACGCTCCAGGAGCCTGGGTTACCTTTATGTTACTACTACTGGATAGTTGGCGACCTATAGATACGCTCCAGGAGCCTGGGTTACCTTTATGTTACTACTACTGGGTAGTTGACGATCTATGGATACGCTCCTAGAGCCTGGGTTACCTTTATGTTACTACTACTGGGTAGTTGGCGATGTATGGATACGCTCCTAGAGCATGGGTTACCTTTATGTTACTACTACTGTGTAGTTGGCGATCTATAGATACGCTTCAGGAGCCTGGGTTACCTTTATGTTACTACTACTGGGTAGTTGGCGATCTATGGATACGCTCCAGTAGATTGGGTTACCTTTATGTTACTACTACTGGGTAGTTGGCGATCTATGGATACGCTCCAGGAGCCTGGGTTACCTTTATGTTGCTACTACTGGATAGTTGGCGATCTATGGATACGCTCCAGGAGCCTGGGTTACCTTTATGTTACTATTACTGGGTATTTGGCGATCTATGGATACGCTCCAGTAGACTGCGTTACCTTTATGTTACAACTACTGGGTAGTTGGCGATCTATGGATACGCTCCAGTAGCCAAGGTTACCTTTATGTTACTAATACTGGGTAGTTGGCGATCTATGGATACTCTCCATTAGCCTGAGTTACCTTTATGTTACTACTACTGGATAGTTGGCGACCTATAGATACGCTCCAGGAGCCTGGGTTACCTTTATGTTACTACTACTGGGTAGTTGACGATCTATGGATACGCTCCTAGAGCCTGGGTTACCTTTATGTTACTACTACTGGGTAGTTGGCGATGTATGTATACGCTCCTAGAGCATGGGTTACCTTTATGTTACTACTACTGGGTAGTTAGCGATCTATAGATACGCTTCAGGAGCCTGGGTTACCTTTATGTTACTACTACTGGGTAGTTGGCGATCTATGGAAACGCTCCAGTAGATTGGGTTACCTTTATGTTACTACTACTGGGTAGTTGGCGATCTATGGATACGCTCCAGGAGCCTGGGTTACCTTTATGTTACTACTACAGGGTATTGGCGATCTATAGATACGCTCCAGTAGACTGCGTTACCTTTATGTTACTACTACTGGGTAGTTGGCGATCTATGTATACGCTCCAATAGCCTAGGTTACCTTTATTTTACAACTACTGGGTAGTTGGCGATCTATGGATACGCTCCAGTAGCCTAGGTTACCTTTATGTTACTAATACTGGGTAGTTGGCGATCTATGGGTACTCTCCATTAGCCTGAGTTACCTTTATGTTACTACTACAGGGTAGTGGCGATCTATAAATACGCTCCAGTAGCCTGGGTTACCTTTATGTTACTACTACTGGGTAGTTGGTGATCTATAGATACGCTCCAGTAGCCTGGGATACCTTTATGTTACTACTACTGGGTAGTTGGCGATCTATGGATACTCTCCAGTAGCCTGGGTTACCTTTATGTTACTACTACTGGATAGTTGGCGATCTATGGATGCGCTCCAGGAGCCTGGGTTATCTTTATGTTACTACTACTAGGTAGTTGGCGATCTATGGATACGCTCCAGTAGCCTAGGTTACCTTTATGTTACTACTACTGGGTAGTTGGCGATCTATAGTTACGCTCCTAGAGCCTGGGTTACCTTTAGGTTACTACTACTGGGTAGTTGGCGATCAATAGATACGCTCCAGTAGCCTGGGTTACCTTTATGTTACTACTACTGGGTAGTTGGCGATCTATGGATACGCTCCAGGAGCCTGGGTTACCTTTATGTTACTACTACTGGGTAGTTGGCGATTTATGGATACGCTCCTAGAGCCTGGGTTACCTTCATGTTATTACTACTGGGTAGTTGGCGATCTATAGATACGCTCCAGTAGACTGGGTTACCTTTATCTTACTCTTACTGGGTAGTTTGGCGATCTATAGATTTTAATGACTAGATGAAGGTTTGGTAGTGAAATTGGACAAAAAGTATTTTTCTTGAAGAGAAGTTACAAATGTGGTGTGTAGATCATATCCCTTTAGTAAACATTGGTGTTTTTAGGACTCTCTGAAGCGGGAATATGTGAAATGATCATTTCGTTTGACCATAATGGTGATATGTAGAGAATGATTTCTCTTTTGCATATAAATTCTAGATCAGACTTGACCAAATTTTTTCAATTGTTGATTGTTAGTTAAGCTTTTTTTAATGAGGTCACGTTGATGATCGCATAATTGCGACATATAACAGTTTGGGAGCTGTACTTCTTTCTTCTAGTTGTTGAATAATGAAAATTATTTAGACGCTGGTTTTTCAGAAGAACAGTGAAATATTATTGTAAAATTAATTGTATTGTACCAATAATAAATTGTGATGCACTGAGTCGGTTGTATAAATCGAAATTTCAGAAGCTCAATTTATTGATTGGATTGGTTACTAACATTTCGCGTTGTGTTCTCAATTTAACATGCAAAATGTTTATATGTGTTGTGTGGTGTGGTTAAGGAGTTCGTGAAAAAACCTAATTGGTTAGTGTGAAACATGTATTAAAAAAAATGGCGATCGTGAAGATAGCGGTCAAGTTGATAGCTTTGTGAGGGGAGGGAGGACGTTGTACGGGGATATGTAACTGAAATAGATTCGGGGATCCTATTACTGGGGTGATCACTCGTGCAGGGTGTTTGTTATTTTTGTCATTTACTTGAAGCTGACTTCTCTCTCTTCTTTTGTTGAGGTTGGCATTTTTCTGTTATAATTGAAAGATATGGTTTTCTATAGTGTTCGTAGTTGTTGTGTTTCGAAGTTAGTTTAGACTTAGTAAAAATGTTATTCAGTGATGTCAGGTCTAGATGTGAGTGAAACTGCGACTTTCGACGTGGACACGCTTTAGGGTGAGATGTGTCACAGGCACGAAGGCGTCTTTGGCCTGAAAAGTGAGAAAAAATTGTTGTTGCCTTGTGACACTTGTGAAGGGAATTGAATGGTGTCATGTGAAGTCGTTGTTTTGGTACAAAATCTAACCTGTTTCATTATGAATAACAAATTTACTAAAGTCATGGGTGGTGGGACGAACATATATCGAGAATATTTATATTGTTAGTGGATATGGCACGTTCAATGTGAAATTCTTTTAGTGTTTAGTGAGGCGACGTTATGGAGCTTGTGTGGATCAAAATTGGATTGTTTGTGAAGTCGCGCACTAATAATTGTTGCCAATTGGAGAAAGTGATGTGTGAGGGTGTTGTAGATTTTATTGAGAGAGACGTATGGTCGATTAATTATACACGTAGAAGGAAGGGAGTAGAGGACGAGGGAGTGTAACTATGTTGAATTATTAACTTGGTTTGGGGAAGGACAGTTATTTTTCTAGTTGTGATTTTGAAGATATTGTATTTTTCGATTTTTGCAATTAAAAAAATGCATTTAGATAAGATTTTTTAAAAATAATTGTTTTTTCTTAGCATTATCTATTTGTTTGCATCAGCATAATTTATTCTAATCTTTGATAGAGGGCGCTATTCGTGAGCTAAGTAGAATAATTTGAATATATAGTTTTAATAATTGATTTATATTTTTTTTAAATAGCCTATTGTCTTCCCCGTATTTTTATACCAATGTATGGAAATTTTGGTTTGTATTAGTGAACTACTGCGAATTTGTATACCGGACATACAAACAAACAAACATACAAACATTGATTTTTATATATATAGAAGATATATATTAAGACGCGAATTTTTCTTTTCACAAATAAATCAAACTTCTGTGATGATAGAATATTGAGAGGGCTTGGTTTATCAGTGGTAAAACCCTTCCAGCAGTTTCGCCAATTTAATCTACCAGACCGCTTCTTTAGAGTTTAAAGTCAGTATACAGTTTGTGTTGTTCTGTATTTCAATTGCTAGAGTGGTAACCAGATGTGCGAGAACATGTGCATGATGCGCATTGCCATGAACTCCTGTGACTGCTTCCCGCTCAGTATGACCATCTACTCGGAGTTCATTGGAGACGACCATCCCTTTGCCAGAAGTCGAGTAAGTATTTTATATGTAATATATATATATATATGGTAATTTAAACCAACGACCCCATATTGTATAATACTTATAACAACATTTTCAAGTTGTATAATAGAAACACATCTGTAAATGATTATACGCATTATTGACATGTGTCATTACATCATCATATGTAATGTACTTTGTACAAACTGAGGATAAATAAATAAAACTCTGTAATATATTAAGAGTTGAGCTAAAGCAAGAGATGGAGGTTCAACAACATCTAAAGATAGATAGGAAACTGTCAGGGCGGCGCCAGTGTACAATTTCGCCTTCCGATCTACGCTCTTGTTGCATCTGCTGAAATGCACTACTTCCTCTCTCGGCAATGATATATAAGACCTCCGTCCTAGTCAAAAATATAGTCACTTGATAGTCACTTCACTATCAGCGGGAGCCCTCGTCACTTCATCTTCTGATGCTCGACCATGCCGTAGATCAGTAAGAAAATTTCTTATATCTCCATCTTTCGCTCCTAGCTTAACTTTTATCTGTTCACGGAGCTTTCCTGGTGCAACTGTGTCTTCGTTTTTTGTGTATGGACATTCCCAAGCTTTCCAATCTGCCTCGACCACGACTGCCTGTACTCTGTGAGAACTGTTAAAGGTCTTCCAAGGTGCAGAGAGGTACTGGAAAACTCCCCATCCTGACTGTTCCACTCGGTCAACACAGTATAGCGAGAGTCGACAGGATTTCACACCACAGATTAAGTCGACTGGATACCTCATCACACTTTTAGCCGACAGGATGACCAAAACGAAGAATGGCACAACGAAGAAGGTAAGAAGACTTTCCAGATATAAGCGATAAAGAGCGAAGATGGAGGAACAAACCGGCCATTCCAACGAAACGACCAAGCAATCTCTCACCAACAAGAGATATTTACGGAAGACACGCCGTCCCAAGGGACCTCCGCAGATCCGCTAACACAGATCGCTGACGCCAGGAACAAGCTGACCACCCCAACGACAGAGCCGAAAATTACGCAAATCATGGAAATCGAGGAGCAGAATAATGCAAACCCGGTGACAAGTTTCCCATCTTCGTCCTGACATCGAGACAATACTCAAGACGACAAGCCGCCATCAACTTTACAGAAGCTACAAGCTTCTACAAGCCCTCCATGGAGCGTCTCCACGACAGCAGGACGACAAGCCAAGACCAAGTCTCCTGACTGAACTATCATCAAAACTGTAAGTTTAATAAAAAAACCTACATAACTTTCTCCTCAAGCTCACAACTTGAATCCCTATAAATTTGTTTATTTTCACTTTAATAATTTTAAATCAAATTTTACCATTTTTAAATCATTTTAATTCAAATTTTAAATCTTTTACACCCTCATTTATCAAAATTACTTCATTTTTAATCATATTATAAATTTCAATTTATTACTCTCAATTTTATTTCTAAAAAATTTCGTTAATCACACATTTTTACAAATTTACCAATCTTACATATCGTTCCTAAACTTACCTAAAATGGCATTATCCAAATCTACAAAAAAAATACATTATTAATATTACTTAAAAAAAAAACTCATGAAATTCTAATACTAAACTTATTTTTGTTTTTCCTAATATCTTATTTTCGCACTAAAATATACCAATATCTTAATTAAATTCTTAAAATTTTGTAAAAATCATCGTTTTATTCACCATTTTAAGTAAGCGCCCCAATTAAAATTATTTGTCTTCATCACATCATTGCCCTTTTACAAGGATAATTTTCACGCTACCATAATCAAAGATATTTGAAAAAAAAATCAATTTTTAAATATAAATCAACATAGGTGAAACGGATTTTTTTAATTGCAAAAATCGAAAAATATAATATCTTCAAAATCACAACTAGAAAAATAACTGTCCTTCCCCAAAACAAGTTAAAAATTCAACATAGTTACACTCCCTCGTCCTCTACTCCCTTCCTTCTACGTGCATAATTAATCGACCATACGTCTCTCTCAATAAAATCTACAACACCCTCACACATCATTTCTCCAATTGGCAACAATTATTAGTGCGCGACTTCACAAACAAATCCAATTTCGAGCCACACAAGCTCCATAACGTCGCCTCACTAAACACTAAAATAATTTCACATTGAAGGTGTCATATCCACTAAAAAAATAAATATTTTCGATATATGATCGTCCCACCACCCATGACTTTAGTAAATTTGTTATTCATAATGAAACAGGTTAGATTTTGTACCAAAACAACGACTTCACGTGACACCATTCAATTCCCTTCACAAGTGTCACAAGGCAACAACAATTTTTTTCTCACTTTTCAGGCCAAAGACGCCTTCGTGCCTGTGACACATCTCACCCTAAAGCGTGTCCACGTCGAAAGTCGCACTTTCACTCACATCTAGACCTGACATCACTGAATAACATTTTTACTAAGTCTAAACTAACTTCGAAACACAACAACTACAAACACTATAGAAAACCATATCTTTCAATTATAACAGAAAAATGCCAACCTCAACAAAAGAAGAGAGAGAAGTCAGCTTCAAGTGAATGACAAAAATAACAAACACCCCGCACGAGTGATCACCCCAGTAATAAGATCCCCGAATCTATTTCAGTTACATATCCCCGTACAACGTCCTCCCTCCCCTCACAAAGCTATCATCTTGACCGCTATCTTCACGATCGCCATTTTTTAAAATACATGTTTCACACTAACCATTTAGGTTTTCTCACGAATATCACAAACTCCTTAACCACACCACACAACACATATAAACATTTTGCATGTTAAATTGATAACACAACACGAAATGTTAGTAACCAATCCAACCAATAAATTGAGCTTCTGAAATTTCGATTTATACAACCGACACAGCGCATCACAATTTATTATTGGTACAATACAATTAATTTTACAATCATATTTCACTGTTCTTCTGAAAAACCAGCGTCTAAATAATTTTCATTATTCAGCAACTAGAAAAAAGAAGTACAGCTGCCAAACAGTTGTATGTCGCAATTATGCGATCATCAACGTGACTTCATTAAAAAAAGCTTAACTAACAATCAATAATTGAAAAAATTTGGTCAAGTCTGATCTAGACTTTATATGCAAAAGAGAAATCATTCTCTACATATCACCATTATGGACAAACGAAATGATCATTTCACATATTCCCGCTTCAGAGAGTCCTAAAAACACCAATGTTTACTAAAGGGATATGATCTACACACCACATTTGTAACTTCTCTTCAAGAAAAATACTTTTTGTCCAATTCCACTACCAAACCTTCATCTAGTCATTAAAATCTATAGATCGCCAAACTACCCAGTAGTAGTAACATAAAGGTAACCCAGTCTACTGGAGCGTATCTATAGATCGCTAACTACCCAGTAGTAATAACATATAAGTAACCCAGGCTCTAGGAGCGTATCCATAGATCGTCAACTACCCAGTAGTAGTAACATAAAGGTAACCCAGGCTCCTGGAGCGTATCCATAGATCGCCAACTACCCAGTAGTAGTAACATAAAGGTAACCCAGGCTACTGGAGCGTATCTATAGATCGCCAACTACCCAGTAGTAGTAACATAAAGGTAGCCAAGCTCTAGGAGCCTATCCATACATCGTCAACTACCCAGTAGTAGTAACATAAAGGTAACCCAGGCTCTAGGAGCGTAACTATAGATCGCTAACTACCCAGTAGTAATAACATGAAGGTAACCCAGGCTCTAGGAGCGTATCCATAGATCGCCAACTACCCAGTAGTAGTAACATTAAGGTAACCCAGGCTCCTGGAGCATATCTATAGATCGCCAACTATCCAGTAGTAGTAACATAAAGGTAACCCAGGCTCCTGGAGCGTATCTATAGATCGCCAACTACCCAGTAGTAGTAACATAAAGGTAACCCAGGCTCTAGGAGCGTATCCATACATCGCCAACTACCCAGTAGTAGTAACATAAAGGTAACCCAGACTCCTGGAGCGTATCCATAGATCGTCAACTACCCAATAGTAGTAACATAAAGGTAACCCAGGCTCTAAGAGCGTATCCATACATCGCCAACTACCCAATAGTAGTAACATAAAGGTAACCCAGGCTCCTGGAGAGTATCCATAGATCGTCAACTACCCAGTAGTAGTAACATAAAGGTAACCCAGGCTCCTGGAGCGTATCCATAGATCGTCAACTACCCAGTAGTAGTAACATAAAGGTAACCCAGGCTCCTGGAGAGTATCCATAGATCGTCAACTACCCAGTAGTAGTAACATAAAGGTAACCCAGGCTCCTGGAGCGTATCTATAGATCGCCAACTACCCAGTAGTTGTAACATAAAGGTAACCCAGGCTTCTGGAGATTATCCATAGATCGCCAACTACCCAGTAGTAGTAACATAAAAGTAACCCATGCTCTAGGAGCGTATCCATAGATCGCCAACTATCCAGTAGTAGTAACATAAAGGTAACCCAGGCTTCTGGAGATTATCCATAGATCGCCAACTACCCAGTAGTAGTAACATAAAGGTAACCCATGCTCTAAGAGCGTATCCATAGATCGCCAACTATCCAGTAGTAGTAACATAAAGGTAACCCAGGCTCTTGGAGCGTATCTACAGATCGTCAACTACCCGGTGATGTGAGTTGAGATAGGAAAAAAAAAAGAAGAAGTAGAAGAGAAATAAACACAAGGTAATAAGTCCAAATAAATAGTGTGTGACCTTTCAGTAACAGCGT